>LR812529.1:8923562-9313562 GCA_903798195.1 Danio kyathit | reverse complement strand
TCATCATGCTGTCTCCTCTGCACCAAGCAGCTGGTGTGGTGTGCATTCTGAGGCAATATGGCCGCGTCATCCAGGTGGATGCTGCACACTGTGGTGGATGAGGAGATCCCCCCCACATTGTGTAAAGTGCTTTGAGTGTCTAGAAAAGCTATTTTAGAAAAGCTATCTAATATGCCTAGTAAGACCATGGCTGCTTCTGAAATTACAAACTTGTGATACCCGTAATTCCTTCCCGATACCGATACCTGAGCTCAGAATATCAGCGATTCTGAGTACTGAACCGATGCCTGAGTGTGTATCTGTAGGAACAGTTGTGTACACTACTAGCCCTGATTAAATTGACAGAACTAAATTTACAGTGTGCTTCAGACTTAGCCATTAATAAAACATTTACATAACAAAATACAGTAAACTAGAGTATTTTTATTCTCTGACAATTTTATTATTAGATATTCAACAGTAGTATTATTTACTGTGCTTTACTGAAACAAGATTAGCCACAAAACAAACACTGAAAGAATAAAATTTAGGTTTCACGGTATAACTGTACAGGGGGTGCAGAATTATTAGGCAAATGAGTATATTGACCACATCATCCTCTTTATGCATGTTGTCTTACTCCAAGCTGTATAGGCTCGAAAGCCTACTACCAATTAAGCATATTAGGTGATGTGCATCTCTGTAATGAGAAGGGGTGTGGTCTAATGACATCAACACCCTATATCAGTTGTGCATAATTATTAGGCAACTTCCTTTCCTTTGGCAAAATGGGTCAAAAGAAGGACTTGACAGACTTCGAAAAGTCAAAAATAGTGAGATATCTTGCAGAGGGATGCAGCACTCTTAAAATTGCCAAGCTTCTGAAGCGTGATCATCGAACAATCAAGCGTTTCATTCAAAATAGTCATCAGGGTCGCAAGAAGCGTGTGGAAAAACCAAGGCGCAAAATAACTGCCCATGAACTGAGAAAAGTAATGTAATGTAATGTAATGTGTATTTATATAGCGCATTTATTGTGTATGGCCATACACCCAAAGCGCTTCACAATCATGAGGGGGGGTCTCTCCACACCACCACCAGTGTGTAGCATCCACTTGGATGATGCGACGGCAGCCACAGGACAACGGCGCCAGTGCGCTCACCACACACCAGCTATTGGTGGAGTGAAGAGACAGTGATAGAGCCAATTCAGTGGATGGGGATGATTAGGAGGCCATGATGGGTAAGTGCCGATTGAGGGACTTTGGCCAGGACACCAGGGTTACACCCCTACTCTTTACGAGAAGTGCCATGGGATTTTTAATGACCACAGAGAGTCAGGACCTCGGTTTAACGTCTCATCCGAAAGACGGCGCCCACCGACAGTAAAGTGTCCCCTTCACTTTTACTGGGGCATTAGGACTCACACAGACCACAGGTTGAGCGCCCCCTGTTGGCCTCTCTAACACCACTTCCAACAGCAACCTAGTTTTCCCATGTGGTCTCCCATCCAGGTACTGACCAGGCTCAGCCCTGCTTAGCTTCAGTGAGTAACCGGTCTTAGGAAAAGTCAAGCGTGCAGCTGCCAAGATGCCACTTGCCACCAGTTTTGCCATATTTCAGAGCTGCAACATCACTGGAGTGCCCAAATGCACAAGGTGTGCAATACTCAGAGTAGGCATAGCCCGGTATAAGATTCTGATGGTATGATAACCTTGGATAAAAATATCATGGTTTCACAGTATCACAGTATTGTGATCACTGCTCTAAAATATATTCTTTTTAAATGTCTTTGTAAAAAACTAAAAAAAAAATCCCCTTTGAACACAATATATTTTATTTTGAGAAACATTTATAATATTTTAGAGCAGTGCCAGGCCAAATAATGAAAATGAATCATTGACGTCTGCTGTCTTCATTAGTTTCAAAAACACAGATTTATTTACAATTTAAAATGGCATCTTTGGATATTTTTTCTGCTGGAGATGCTGTTGTTAAAAAAATGTTAATAAAAAAAAATCTTACACCTACCTTAGGAACGGTATTAGAGAAACGTTTGGCGGTATGAAAACCTTGACTTTTTCAAACCGCGGTATACCTTGAAAACGGTTATCGTCCCATGCCTAACTCAGAGATATGGCCAAGGTAAGAAAGACTGAAAAACGACCACCACTGAACAAGACACACAAGCTGAAACGTCAAGACTGGGCCAAGAAATATCTCAAGACTTATTTTTCTAAGGTTTTATGGACTGATGAAATGAGAGAGTCTGGATGGGCCAGATGGATGGGCCCGTGGCTGGATCGGTAAAGGGCAGAGAGCTCCAGTCCGACTCAGACGCCAGCAAGGTGGAGGTGGAGTACTGGTTTGGGCTGGTATCATCAAAGATGAGCTTGTGGGGCCTTTTCGGGTTGAGGATGGAGTCAAGCTCAACTCCCAGTCCTACTGCCAGTTTCTGGAAGACACCTTCTTCAAGCAGTGGTACAGGAAGAAGTCTGCATCCTTCAAGAAAAACATGATTTTCATGCAGGACAATGCTCCATCACACGCGTCCAAGTACTCCACAGCGTGGCTGGCAAGAAAGGGTCTAAAAGAAAAAAACTAATGACATGGCCTCCTTGTTCACCTGAGCTGAACCCCATAGAGAACCTGTGGTCCATCATCAAATGTGAGATCTACAAGGAGGGAAAACAGTACACCTCTCTGAACAGTGTCTGGGAGGCTGTGGTTGCTGCTGCACGCAATGTTGATGGTGAACAGATCAAAACACTGACAGAATCCATGGATGGCAGGCTTTTGAGTGTCCTTGCAAAGAAAGGTGGCTATATTGGTCACTGATTTGTTTTTGTTTTGTTTTTGAATGTCAGAAATGTATATTTGTGAATGTTGAGATGTTATATTGGTTTCACTGGTGAAAATAAATCATTGAAATGGGTATATATATTTGTTTTTTGTTAAGTTGCCTAATAATTCTGCACAGTAATAGTCACCTGCACACACAGATATCCTCCTAAAATAGCTAAAACTAAAACCAAACTAAAAACTACTTCCAAAAATATTCAGCTTTGATATTAATGAGTTTTTTTGGGTTCATTGAGAACATGGTTGTTGTTCAATAATAAAATTAATCCTCAAAAATACAACTCGCCTAATAATTCTGCACTCCCTGTATAAAAAATATATAATAAATGAATAGGAATAATATAGAAAAATAACCTCTTTAAAAACTTAAAATTCAGAAACATTTTTAAAATAAAATAGTGCATTACCCTCTTCTTCTTCGATGCTCTAACAGTGCTTGTTCATAGATATATTTACATTAGATGTGGCCATTTTGGTACAGGTTAGTGCTCCTTTGAAATGAATGTGGGACCAAGGTGTAGTGGAGGACTGGCCATCTGGAGCCAGAAGTATATACACAAATGTCTATGATCGGGAGTTTTCCCGGTGGTCAGTACGCAAATATCTACATCAATGGATAAGTGACCGCACGGGCATTGCCGACAAAGAGCATGTGTTGGTGTGCATGGAAATGTATTATCATCCCTCCCTGTTAAAATTTGATCTAATCCATGACCTGAAACACACATCCTCTCCTGCTTTCACTTCTAATTCTAATAGAGGGATTGATTCGTTTATGAATGACTCTCCGTTATGAACGATTCGTGTGAACCATCGATATCCCTGCGTGTCAATGTGCATATCCACCTTTCTGATCGAAATGGTAATTTGTAATACTCAATAATGTAGGGTGGAAAGTTTGCACATTGAGGCGCAGGCACTGTTATGTTATCAGGCAGCCTAATAAGTTACTTCAAAAAATAGCAGTTACTTCGCTTAGCCGACAATAATACAAGGTTCTCCTTTTACGCTTTGTTTGCTCATTACTACACCTGTACGTAGCGTATAAGTTTGGCATCTTCAGACTGGCTTTGGTCTGAAATTTGGGTTGAAAAAAGGCTGGTACACTTCAAAACATTCTCTCTAAAATAGTTAATGAGCATTCTTAGTGCCATGTAAGGTCACACTAAATACTGACTTTACCAGAGGGACAATTGTGTTTTTCAGATGTTGTATGCATAAGCTATGCCTATTAAGTTAACACTTACACTCACCTTACTAGCACCAGGTTGAACCCCCTTTTGCCAGAACTGCCTTAATCCTTCGTGGCATAGATTTAACAAGGTACTGGAAATATTCCTCAGAGATTTCGCTTCATATTGACATGACAGCATCACACAGTTGCTGCAGATTTGTTGGCTGCACATCCATGATGTGAATCTCCCGTTCCACCACATCCCAAAGGTGCTCTATTGGATTGAGATCTGATGACTGTGGAGGCCATTTCAGTACAGTTGAACGTTGTCATGTTCAAGAAAACAGTCTGAGATGATTTGCGCTTTATGACATGGCGCGTTATCCTGCTGGAAGTAGCCATCAGAAGGTACACCATGGTCATAAAGAGATGGACACGGTCAGCAACATTACTCAGGTAGGCTGTGGCGTTGACACGATGCTAAATTGGTACTAATGGGCCCAAAGTGTGCCAAGAAAATATCCCCCACGCCATTACACCACCACCACCAGCCTGAACCGTTAATACAAGGAAGGATGGCCCATCCACCTCAAGGTTCGTCATGTTCAGAGATGCTCTTCTGCATACCTCAGTTGTAACGAGTGGTTATTTGAGTTATTGTTGTCTTTCTATCAGCTCGAACCAGTCTGGCCATTCTCCTCTGACCTCTGGCATCAACAAGGCATTTGCGCCCATAGAACTGCCACTCACTGGATATTTGCTCTTATTCGGACCATTCTCTGTAAACCCTAAAGATGGTTGTGCGTGAAAATCCCAGTAGATCATCAGTTTCTGAAATAGACCAGCCCGTCTGAGACCAACAACCATGCCACGTTCAGAGTAACTTAAATCACCTTTCTTCCCCATTCTAATGCTCGATTTGAACTGCAGCAGATCGTCTTGACCATGTCCACATGCCTAAACGCATTGAGTTGCTGCCATGTGATAAGTGACAATGCCTTAATTCCAACCCGGTACTACTAAGGTGTACCTAATAAAGTGTCCGGTGAGTGTATAGCACCACAAAAGTCCTTAACATTTCACTTACACTTAATATTTACATTAAAAGTCAGTAATGATTGAATGTGTCATTTTCAAAAATGCAGATCATTTTAAACAGTCATGTTCAAAGAACTTTAATAAAATTCTTTGAATTCAGAAATATTGTTAAAATGTGCATTATTTGTCATAGTTCTTGTATAAGATTTAAATTTAAGACTTTAAAATTAAGCATTTCTTATTTTCATACCATTCAATTTTTAAAAGCAGCACAGTACAGTTATTGAAATAACACCATAAACTTTAAATTTAAGCACTTTCAAGGTCCTGTTTGTTTTAAAGTATTTTCCATAGCCTTGAATTCATATGTGTGAAACTCAAGAACTTTCAACAAATGTGTGAACCCTGGTTTTCTTAATTTGCTACGCATTAAGCTATCTTGGCCACTAGGGATGCATGATATATCGGCGGCCATATCGTTATCGGCCGATAAGTGCTATTTTTAAAGTTATCGTTATCGGTCAGATGTCAAATTTAGGCTGATATCTTTAAGCTGATAAATTACGTAATTGTACAGAACTGCCTGCCTCGCATTTGCGTGGGCGGAACTTGTTCAGACTTGTCCAGTGCACTGTAATGGAGCTTTCCTCACATTGTTTATTCCTTCAAAGTCCGTCCTTTCTATGTGTGGTGTGGGAATATAAATTTATATAATCTAGTTCCAAATTGGCAATAATCTGTATATAACTGAAAAGTTATATTCTTAGGTTTTTTAGGGTGTGACAGACCATAAAATCTTTTGGTTTCCTGAGCCCTGACTGTCTCCAAAGTAATGCAAATTGTCAGTTTCACAGCACAGCTGTATCTATTGTCTAACAAATGGTCAAGCCGGTCAACTGGTCGGACGGGTTCTGTCTCCAGAACCACATTTGCACACGTTGTTTTCATGCTAAAATGTATCGTGAACGGGTACTTATATGCTGATGAGATCGGGGCTGGAAAGGCATTTTACCCTGCTGACAACAACACTTCATTTGCATGCTTTGTTTACAATTGTTCCCACCTACATGTATCAATGTAAAAATATATTTAAACTGAGTGTCTGCTGTACTAGTTGAGAGTTCTTTCGATGACGCCACAGCGACGCTGAGTTCTTCTTATTAAAGGATTCTGCTTTGATGATACCCGAAAGTTCTCCCTGGTTTTTTGGCTCTTCTTAGAATTTCACAACAGTTCTGGTGCCGTGAGCCAGAGAGAGAAATTCACAACAGTGGTATTGCTGGGCGTTAATAACTCAGTAAGGAACCATGTTTCTTATCATTGTAGATATGTTTGATAGAGTGTCATTGTGTATTATGCTTTAAATCGCCTCAGGAAAAATATTACATGTGTAACATAATAGCAGTGATGCACATGTGCTAAACAACTCGTTGTGTTGTTTGTAATCCAATATGATTATCAACGCGTTGCTTGCCATGTGTTGTTGATGTAAGATTGTATTCAGTTTGATCGGGATATTTATGATTATAAAGAGCGCTCGTGATGGCTATTACCACACGTGCACACACATAGTGAGCCGACAGAGCCTTTACAGCAGCACAGGGGAGAGGTGCGCCAGACACTGAATCCAGCATAGGGGTTCTCAACCATCCGCCACATTCTGTCTTTATATTATGCGCTGTGTTTGTCATAAAGTCATCCGTGCTCAATGCTCAGGTGTTGTATCAAAATCTGACTTTCTAATCTAACTCCGCTTCGTCACACAGTGCCTTCAGTTAGTTTCAAGCTCACATCGGTTTATCATAAACCTTTCATCGATCATTTTCCCCGCAATCGACAGCATTAAGGAATATACAAGCGTTGATATTTAGAAGCTGGCTTACCTGTGCAATTGGTATCTGAGAAGAGACAGCAGGCGGTAGTGTGGGTGTGGTTTGCTGTTGGCTGAGGCTGGGTGAGGGGGCGGAGCCTGTGTGCTGTGCTGGAGAGGAGGGAGGAACGTGACTGGCAGCACTGATGCCCAGGTGGGTCAGGTTGGTGGTCAGGTTGCTGGTACTGCTGGAACTGGATGTAGGAAAGGTAATGGGGTCGTCCGGATCCAGTGGGGTCGGAAGGGGAGGAGGGAACTGGATGTTTGTCAAATCAGGTAAAGAGCCACCTGTGCTGTGAGCACCTGGCATCAAAGAGCTATTCATTTCTTCATCGGGAGAGGGAAATATGCTGGTGAATAAAAATGACACAGAATACACAGCGAGATAAGCTAAGGTAATGTTGGTGAGTGTTATTTTTAGATAACGGCTGACACTTTTCTCTACTTATGTTAGGTAAGAGGCTAATAAAACAAACAACTTACTTAATGCCAGGAACATCACATGAATCTGTAAGCAGAGACGTCTTGGAATCATCTTTCTCCATTTCTGATTCAGTGTCCTCTGTGTCCGGAGGGGTGAGCAACAGCACTGATGAAACACAGATATGGAGGAAATAGCAGTCACGTTATTGTAAATGAGGAAAAACATCTTACATGTGGGTGTCTGATTGAATTGTGGCAGTTTTTAAAGGGTTCCACAAAATTAATCTGGATAATCCTAGATGCAGCTGAATATTAAGAGTTCAGTAAGGAGTAAGTAAAGTAAAGTGAGCCTTTGTCAAGAATGGTGTTTCCCATACTCGAAATTGGTCCATCCAAGTGCACAAAAATATTTTGAGTGAAGAGTGAAAGCCCACACACACACACACACACACACACACACACACAAATACAGTGAACATACACCCAGAGCTATTGCTTCCAGTGCCCAGGGAGCAATTAGGCTCAGGGGCACCTCAATTGGGTATCGGAGATAGAGAGAGTGCGGTTCATTCATCTTTAATATCCACTGGGACCAGGAATTGAACCTGCAAAGTTTCGATCACAAGTTCGACTCTCTAATCCAGGGCTATTCAATTGGCGGCCCGCGGGCCAAACCCGGCCCCCGAGGCAATTTGTTCTGGCCCTCCAAATAGTATGACCAAGACATCAAGAATAAATTTAGTTCAGTCAAAAAACGGCCGCTATAGTTATGAAGTGACGTGCGTCTTGTTCAATACAGCACGAGCTGCGCAGAGCGTGAGTCACCTGATAGTGGCGAGTGGCGAGAGCAGCTGAATACATTTGAATATGTTTGTAGAAATGGGTTTTTGTACAATGCACTGATATTGTTATTAGGGATGCAACGATTAACCGATTTCACTATTAACTGCGCTTTAATTCGTCTCGGTTAATTAATCGTAAAGGCTTCTCTAAGCCACATTTCTGCATTTCTGTTCTGCCGCACGAAACGAAACAGCTGAACAAAGTTACGCCAAGTTGCCAACTCTGCGCTAGTTTAAAGTTCCGAGCTTGTCCACCGAAGCTAATACGCACGCACACTGTAATAACTATAGCCGCGGGCCGTTCCCATATCACGTCTTTCCCGCGCGCAAGTTTGTTATGTCGTAAGAATATATATGCCAATATGCGGGTGCAAGCGGAGCAACGCGCTCGCGGCTGTCTGGGCGCACGCAGTAGAAAACATCTCATGCTGTAGCGGTGAGAGTTGTGCTTAGCTTTCAGTGCAATGTAAACAAAAGACATGTTAGACGAACTATTATTAAAATGATTATGTATGTATGAACGCAGATGATAACAACAGTTAATCTAAATATTGGCGCCGACCTTCATAACAATTATTATATTACTTTCTTCCGTTCCTCTCTATAAACACACACATAATTAAATTGTGTAGCCCTATAAGCACAGAAAAACCTTCAGCATAAAAACTATTACTAATGAAAATGCCTTTTAAAGGTTTTTTAATATTAGTTAGGGATGTCCAGATCTAAATCTAGCTAATATAAAGCTTAAATTTACATTAGACGTGATAACTGTGAAACCCTGATTATTCTTCACACTATATAATCGTACAACCAAAATCCATAATTGTTGCATCCATAATTGTTATGCAGTTCAAAACAGAACATATGAACGTATCTGAATGTAGAAGAAGCCTACTTAAGCAATACACTGATTTTGTTGTGCTGTGAAATACAACATTTGAATGTTTGTTAAAAAACTTATTGTACTATGCAGTGATATTATATAGTTTCAAAATATAATATATTAACATTTTAATGTAGACAAATACAACGTGGGTGTCTAAAGGAGCAAAAATACAACATATTGGCTCTTATATGCAGTTGTGTCATCACTTATATTGCAAGTCATATCTCTCCGGCCCTTCGTTTGGGATGCTTTTCATGAACCGGCCCCCGTGACAAACTAATTGAATAGCCCTGCTCTAATCATTAGGCCACAGATGCCAATCAGGCCAATCCAAACAAAACACAGACTCTGATGATTCACATGGGCTCAATAATGTGCCCACAGAAGAGTTTGATTGGCCACAAAAGCTTCTAATGAGATTACAACAATAATATGGGGGATATTATCAACTATTTATTTATTTTTTTTAAAACAATTTATTATATTTCCTATATATGTGCGACTCTTACTGTGAAAACTAGACAGGCTTTAAGGCCCCGTTTACACTGCTGCATTTTAGTTTTAAAATCGCAGTTTGGAATGAAAATGATCCATTTCAACACTGGCGTTTC
Organism: Danio kyathit; assembly: GCA_903798195.1. Classification (NCBI taxonomy): domain Eukaryota; kingdom Metazoa; phylum Chordata; class Actinopteri; order Cypriniformes; family Danionidae; genus Danio; species Danio kyathit. The sequence continues at coordinate 9,303,874 of LR812529.1, read as the reverse complement.
ACCTAGCGTTTCTGAAAGGATCTCCATCCACACTACCTCTACAATTGCACATCACGTGACCACATACACACTCTGTCATGTGCTGCAGCATATGCAGGCGTCTAAGCTCCAGGCTGTCACTGGGTGCTTTGAGCACACCTCCCCAGGTGAGAGCAGCGCACGTCGGACAGTTCATCAAGGATCCACTGCTGGATCTCATCTCACTATAGTTGTTAAACGTGATATATAATTCATCTGGTTTATATCTAACAACATATTCCCCGACGTTGGCTTTTTGAATTTATTACTTGTTCTCAGGTAACGTGTTTTGGATGAGCGCAAAGATAAGTTAATATATTAATGTAACATACAGGTCGTAGCTGAAGAAGAGCATCACCGTCAAATACCATATTGTTTTATGCACAGCCATAAAACTCCCCCGGAGTATCGTCAGTCTATATCAATCGCTGATTGGCTCTTGTACTAGAAGGCGGGGCTTCATTCGCCATATTGCCTGTTACACTTTCCCCCCCCCCCATTCAAAACTATATGAGTGACACGTCTTGTGCATTCTATAGTGCCACAGCAATATCACCCTGCAGCCCAAGACCGGTTACTCACTGAAGCTAATCAGTGCTTAGCCTGGTCAGTACCTAGATGGGAGACCACATGGGAAAACTAGGTTGCTGTTGGAAGTGGTGTTAGAGAGGCCAGCAGGGGGCGCTCAACCTGTGGTCTGTGTGAGCCCTAATGCCACAGTAGAAGTGAAGGGGACACTACACTGTCGGTGGGTGCTGTCTTTCGGATGAGACGTTAAACCGAGGTCCTGACTCTCTGTGGTCATTAAAAATCCCATGGCACTTCTCGTAAAGAGTAGGAGTGTAACCCCGGTGTCCTGGCCAAAGTCCCTCAATCGGCCCTTACCCATCATGGCCTCCTAATCATCCCCATCCACCGAATTGGCTCTATCACTGTCTCTTCACTCCACCAATAGCTGGTGTGTGGTGAGCGCACTGGCGCCGTTGTGCTGTGGCTGATGTCGCATCATCCAAGTGGATGCTACACACTGGTGGTGGTGTGGTGTGACCCCCCTCATGATTGTGAAGCGCTTTGGGTGTATGGCCATACACAATAAATGCGCTATATAAATACACATTACATTACATATTTCTTACTGAAGAAATACTTCTATGGCCATAGGTGCCAGAAAGTCTACCGCCAATGATTGCTGTGCGTGACACTTTGTTCACCAAGATTCTTAATCGGCTCTGGGGACCCATTCCTTGCTGATTTTCAATCTATATTGCAGATGGTAAAGGGGGGGGAAATAGGGGGAAACCTCCCTCCTCAACCTAAACACATTCCAAAACCCCCTCCAGATTTAAAAAGAACTATTAGAACTTAAAACGATCTCCAAATGCTATATAATGTATTAGTTTGCAATCTATATGCTCTGCCCTATAGCAAAAGTAGTTAAAATATTATATGCATGTACCAATAGACCCCTTTTAGGTATAATATAGAAATGCGTAGATTCTATTTAATGTGTGTTTAGGCCAGGGGTGGGCAAACTCAGTCCTGTTGGGCCGGTGTCCTGAATAGTTTAGCTCCAACTCTAATCAAACACACCTGAACATGCTAATCAGTGTCTTCAAGATCACTAGAAATCTATAAGCAGGTGTGTTTGATTAGAGTAGGACCTAAACTGTGCAGGACACCGGCCCTCCAGGACCGAGTTTGCCCACCCCTGGTTTAGACTGTCATGTTTAGTATCGTTACACTTCTCCTGCTATGTTCACAACACATGATGCAGAGTGCATGATAATAACTTATACGGCTTGCATTCTTTAATGCTCTGAGTTAAAGTCCGTCCGCCTCTTCAGGGTGGATCCTCATTATGCATATGAGCGGCCCAGAGATAAAGGAAATCTCCCGCTCAAACTTTACCCTGAAACCATTGGTCAGTCAGTAGAGAATGGGTGTGACTTGACCCGTAGTTAAAACCCATCTACACTCCAAAATCTGCGCAGAATGTCTCCCGCAGAAGGTACCCGACACCAGGGGAGACCCTTTTTCTGTACCAACGTGACTTGCCTGAGTCCACGTTTCTTATTTTTCGGCAAATTAGACTCTACTTTAAAGTTTGCATCTCGCATATCCTCCGATCTGCATCGCAAACTCCACGCTAACGAGAAAGACTTCATCTTCCAAGCATAAGAGAAAGATCACAGGAAGAGAGAGAAGACCCATTAAATACAGGTAATTAGTCGTGCGTTTACACTGTGCCCCTTTTAAGGTGTTTACATACTTGGTGGTTCTTAACAGTTGTGCGGGATTGAGTTAGATTTGCCATTCCTTTATCTTTCTATGTTTCTGTTTTTGTTGTTATGTTGTGTACGTTTGTTCGTTACATGTTAGACTAGTCAATAAATCCCTTTATAACCACGCTAGATTGTCTTTGTTTTGCCTCACAGAAACGGTCACTTTAATAGTAAAAGACCCTTACTACCAGCTTATTAAGTTTACTAAAACTTCTAAACTATTCATCTACTTCACAAAAAACTCCGGGGTAGTGTGGACTGATGGCGAAACCGTAGCAAAACTTATGCATTTTGAAACTAAAACAAAAGAAACATTCTCACAAAATCTTACATGTCTTTACTCCTTTTGACTGCAGTTCCTGAGATCCTCCAACAAAAGAATCCTGTGGAGCTGGGTTCACGGCGCTCTGGTGTAGAGCTGAGTCAGAGTTTGTTCTGCAGGAGAGCAGCAGAGGAGAGAACATGTATAAACCCTAGGATTTATGACCCTTATTAGTTGATGAGAGAAACTGTTTACCTCCTCCAACTTGTGTCAGGAGGCGGTGACAGATATACCGAGCCATAAGGGCAGCTGTCAATGTAATAAGAGTTAAGGACAACGTCTCACATGCATACATCAACATTATAGAAATCGGTCACATGTATGGTTGAAGTCAAAATTATTAGCCCTTCTGTCATTTTTTTTTTAAATATTTCCCATATGCAAGGAAACAGAGCAAGGACATTTTTCTTTCACAGTGTTTCTATAATATTATTTCTTCTAGAGAAAGTCTGATTTGTGTTATATTGGTGTCTAGAATAAAAGGTGCAGTATGTAAGTTTGACACTCAGTGGTTGAACTAGGTATTGCATTCCTGGATCAAAACAAACACAAGCACAGGTTGCCAGATTGATGACCAACAGGAACGAGTCTGACCATCTAAAGGCTGATTTAAATCGTCTTCTAGAAGGAATATTTTCCATTTTAAACTTTAACTTTCCATTCTAACCAACACCGGCAATTTCTATTTAGAAACGGCTTTTATTTCTTGCAGCTGAACAACAGAAAACTGATAATGCTTACCTCGGGTACACCTCATGTGCTTTATTCAGTGTTAAATGCTAATAATGTGGGTTTGAATGCCATTTTACATGACATTTATTGCCATACTACTGAAAGCAGCAGCAGACAGTTCACCTCAGATCTTGAAAATAAAATAAACCGTTTGAAATTGAACGTTAGAACTGTGATTCATGTGTTGGCTTGCACTATCAGTGATTCAGCATTTACATTTAATAATGTTAAAGAGGTTTAATAAGTATTAATTAAATCATAAACCTTAAAATTTCGTGAGTGCATGGATATTCTGTGTTTCTGAATGGCTGTCCTTACTTTTCTGTCATGTTTCGTCTGGTGCAAACAGCCAAATTGCTTATTATTTATAATTATATTATTTGCCAATTAAAAACCGCCTCATGTGGAACTCTGAATCTGTCTCATTACGGAGGCTGCTACTGTCCACCAGAGGTCGCATTTTGGTCACGGATTAATGCTTTAAGAGCTTTTCTGAATGAATTAATTAAATAAATGCCAACTATTTTCAATGAAATGGCGCTAAGCTCTGCTCGGAAAGTCCCTAAATGTCGCTGGATTACATCATATGTCCATTTGCATATTACTGACTGCGGCGAAAATCCTACACGACGGTAAATAGTTTGATTACAGTGTTTACATGTTTACATTCGGAGAGCAGCATTTACAGCAGATCTTTCAGTCCATAATATTGTACTATAATATTGTAGAGATATTAACATACTGTAAACTTAGTAACTAAATCATTTTGACTATGGCATGTCTTTAAACACTGAAAGAGCACTGCTGACGAAACAAATTAACTTTGCCATCTGAATGAACAAAGGGCACTGATCACACACTGATCACACACACACTTACCAAATCTGTAGCGACAGGACAATCAAACTGGAACTGTGTCTTTTTTTAAAAGGAGACGAGTAGCAAATTCGGATTTCATCATTTCCAGATGCGAAAAGCTCTCGGGTAAAAAATGTTTCATTTCTGTCACGTGCACTGTAATCCACCCGTGAGTCCAGCTGTGCTCTCATAGCGGGAAAATTAAAACAAAACCTTCGTTGCAGCACATTAATAAATGTAACACTGACGACCCAAGTCTCCAAATTCTTGTTCTTCCACTTGTTTTGGCAACACAATGTGGCTTCTCTGTCGTCTTCGAAGCTATCATGCATATTAATGAAGTTGCACCGCATACACAATAGAGCGCGCTGATTGGTTTGAACCAAGTCTTTTTCATGAATTAATGCTGCACACTCAGAGACGTCACGATGCACTCGCAGGTACAGACATCCAGCCTCCACGCTGGAATACACATAACTATCTAATCGCCATGACGCAGCTTCAAAAATTTGTTTCAAACCGGAAGAACGAATTTGCTCAAAATAACGCAAAAACAACCGAATTTCACTTTTTAGTGAATATATATGTGTCCTAATAGTGTTTATAGCAGCTAAGGACACATATATGACTGTCAACAGCTCAACAAATGTGTTTTGGTGTTTTGTGACCCTATGAAACCTGTCGGTGAGTCAAAATCTGAGCTAAAATCAGGCAGTCTAAACTCGGCATAACTTGCCTAATTAAGTCTTTAAATTGCACTTTAAGCTGAATACTAGTATCTTAAAAAAAATATCTAGTCAAGTATTATCTACTGTCATCATGGCAAAGATAAAGGAATCAGTCATTAGAAATGAGTTATTAAAACTATTATGTTTACAAATGTGTTGAAAAATAATCATCTTTCCGTTAAACAGCTATATATATATATATATATATATATATATATATATATATATATATATATATCTGTATACAAATTAGTCCAGTAGAACAAAGCTTTCCTGTAAAGGATATCTGACGTCCATGCTTGTCCACAGAGAGAGGTCTACGATGTGGAGAAGCGATGCGATTCCGGTCACGATAGACACGGTCCACCAAGCCATGATGCCGGGACGTCCGATTGGTGTCTAAAACTGTCGTCTGCAAAAAGAATTTGATTTGTGATCTCCTCTGTAAAACTGTTTTTCCCAGTAAAAGATACATTTGTTGCAGTGTTAGGCAAATAAAAGCACAACACAGGCTTCCAGGCTGAAGATGGACTAGCAGTATGAAAGCTTAGAGCAATGACGACCATTTTCTATATCCTTATGCTCGTGTTTCATTAATGAAGAGCAATGAGAAGGAAGAAAATGACATTTATGCAGATATATCTCTTTGTTACATTTACCTAATTCAGTAAAATGGAAATAGTCACTACTTAGGGTGACTGATAATTTTATGAATCTTTGGTTAATTCTTTGCTTTACAATGTGAACCGAGTCATTCCTACTATGCAGTGCATGTCCGCATTAGCAACTCCAAAGGGTACCTGGATAAATAATCCATATTTACATATGGCTGAAGGTTCTTGGATCATACAATAGAGTATAAAAGATTTTACTTTCAATACTGAAGAAAGCTCTAGCCTCATTTGTATGACATTAGATCTACAAAAGTGTATAACAACATTTTAGCACCAACTTTTGTCCTAATATCAGAGTAAATATACTAACATTTATTATAGTATAGTATCTAGCATACATTCAAGAATCCCCTTGCATTCATGTCTTTAAAAAGCGTGTTTAGACATACCTTTTTAAAACTGCATACAAATATAATAGTATGTGAAGAATGTGTATTTTATGTATATTGTGTATGTGTTTATATATGCATGTACAGTGTGCATGTAAAAACACATGTACTCTCCCTGACAAAAGTCTTGTCATGGATCCCAGTTGTAAAAGCAACAAATAATAACTTGACATAGTTGATCATTTGGAAAAGTGGCAGAAGGTAGATTTTTACAATGAATCACAGAATTCAATCAAGTTTGGTGAAGGAAAAATCATGGTTTGGGGTTACATTCAGTATGGGGGCGTGTGAGAGATCTGCAGAGTGGATGGCAACATCGACAGCCTGAGGTATCAAGACATTTGTGCTGCCCATTACATTTCAAACCACAGGAGAGGGCAAATTCTTCAGGAGGATAGCGCTCCTTATCATACTTCAGCCTCCACATCAAAGTTCCTGAAAGCAAAGAAGTCAAGGTCCTCCAGGATTGGCCAGCCCATTCACCAGAAATGAACATTATTGAGCATGTCTGGGGTAAGATGAAGGAGGAGACATTGAAGATGAATCTAAAGAATCTTGATGAACTCTAAGAGTCCTAAAAGAACACTTTCTTTGCCATTCTAGATGACTTTATTAATCAGTTATTTGAGTCATTGCAGAGATGTATGGATGCAGTCGTCCAAGCTCATGGGAGTCAGACACAAAATTAATTATTTTTCCACTGCAGCATGACTTTATATTCTATACTGTACATTATTTCTTTTATATTTGGTAAAATAAGTGTAATCTAGAGCAGTGGTTCTCAACTGGTTTGGCCATGGGACCCACATTTTTACATGGTCATCAAGCCGCGACCCAAACTTTTAGGAACTATAATATAATTTTAGGAATTATAATTAATTTGTATTTATTTGTTAACATACACAAATAGTGACAGATAAATCACAAGTCACCAATATTTACAAATAAACAATATTTTTTTGCTGTCATTTAACAAAATGTATCAAATTATAGAAATATTACAAAGGGTAAGAAAAGGTTCAGTTACCATGAACTAAACTGAACTGTTAATAAAACATTAACACTGATCCTGTTGAACAGAACAAATCAGCAAATTACAGTAAAATTATTAAAACAATCATAACCATTTTTACATCTAATATGACAGCAATTATAAACATCTGTTTCACTTAACAGTAATTTGGGAAGCTAATGAGATAACTGAGTATGTGCTTTACTCTTGATAAGAGTTTCAAAGTCTGGGGTGATGGTAGACCCGAAGATCGTGCTCTATGTCCAACCTGTTCCTTTGCTTTGACTTAAGCTGCACCAAGGAAGAGAAGCCACTTTCACACAAATACGTAGTGCTGAATGGTAGGATGGATTTGATCGCACGAATGGCAAGGGACGAATACTCAGAAAGCACTTTGCGGCACCAAAACTGGGAGAGGCTTTACTTCACTGAATTTCTTTTTCAGCGTCTTATCCTATTATATACAGTCATTGGTCTTATCACATGACGGCTCCACAAGCTGATTCTCTTTGTTGCTCGGCAACGTGACGCTTTCCACGTCGATTCCAAAGGGATTGCTCATCCACGGATCATCAGGTAAAGTCTAGATCGGATACGCATCCGGCCGGAAGTGCGATATGCACATTAATATAGCGGCATTTTTTATGACACTGTATAACAATAATTAATATTTTTACAGTACTGTGACGGTTGGGTTTAGGGTTGGGGTGGGGGTAGGGGTTAAAAAATACAATTTATTGGGTAATTTAATAAATAACATAAATAATACTCTGTACAACTACTGTTTTTACGCTTCTGTGACGGTTGGGTTTAGGGTTTGGGGTGGGGGTAGACGTTAATAAAATACAATAAATCGGAATTTTGATAAATAACATAAATAATACTCGTAAACTTTTGGCCGCAAACGTATCCGATCTAGCAACAACCGGATCATCATAATGTTTATCGGGAAGTAGTCGGTTCGGTTGTCGCGCGCACATTTCAAAATAAAAGTCCGGTATAAGCAAAATAAGTTAAAAAATGAAACTTTTGTTGTTTTTTTGACCACACACTCCGCGACCCACTGAAAATGTTCCCGCGACCCACTTTTGGGTCGCGACCCACCAGTTGAGAAACACTGATCTAGAGGACTTTGCCTTTTATATAAGCCACTTCGGATACCAAATTATCAACTAGAAATCAAGTTATTATTTCTAAAACTTTGATAGACGACAAGACTTTTGTCAGGTAGCGTACGGTGTGTTTATATATATATGCATGTATGTATGTATGTATGTATGTATGTATGTATGTATGTATGTATGTATATATATATATATATATATATATATAAACACACCGTACGCTACCTGACAAAAGTCTTGTCGCCTATCAAAGTTTTAGAAATAATATATATATATAAATATATATATATATATATATATATATATATATATATATATATATATATATATATATATATATATATATATATATATGTTTATTTATATATATATATATATATATATATATATATATATATATATATATATATATATATATATATATATATATATATATATATATATATATATATATATGTTTATTTATATATATATATATATATATATATATATATATATATATATATATATATATATATATATATATATATATATATATATATATATATATATGTATATATATATAAATATATATATGTGTGTGTGTGGTAAATGTATGAACTTCTCTGAGTCTATATTTCTTATATACAGTGGGGGAAATAAGTGTTTAACATGTCAGGTTTTTTTTTTCTGGGAATAACATTCCTAAAAGAGCTGTTGACAGAATTGAACCGTATTTTGGAAAAAAAACAAACAAACACTACAATCATAAAAATAAAACAAAACAAAAAAATCTGAAAACTTAATTATGTGCAATAACAATAGAATGACAAGGAGAAAGTATTGAACTACTGAAATGTATTTAATACTTGTTTGGGGATGACAGCTTAAAGACGCCTCTCATTTGGAGAATGACGTCACATGCACTTCTCAGGTGCGAGTTTTTTCACAGACTTCAACAGAGTGTAAAAATCTTTATGGCTTTGTGGGTTTCGTCCATCAAATCTGATCTTTATTTTGTATTTTCTATTGGATTGATATCAGGTGATTGGCTGGGCCATTCTACAGCTTGATTTTCTTTCTCTGAAAGCATTTGAGAGTTTCCATGGCTGTGTTTTGGGTCATCGTCTTGCTGAAATGTTCACCCTGGTTTCATCTTCATCATCCTGCTAATGTAGATGTTGGACTGAAGCAGCTAATATTCATTTACAATGAGGAAGGGCAGAGGGTTGTCGAGTAACTACTGAGAGATTTCAGCTGCTGTCTGGGCTTTCACTGCCTTTGTATACCTCCCTTCCTTCATGTGTTCAAAACTTTTTCCCTGCATCATTTTATTTTAATACACAATGTAATTTGTGAACTAATTAGTTTAGTTTTCTATGCATATTTGATTTCTTTGGTTGTTACCAACATCTGGTGAAAATTTCAAGTCAACAGCACCTTTAGAAATGTGTTTTCTTAGAAAAATGGTGACGTGTTCTATACTTATTTCCCCCACCGTATATTTATTGTTGTTTTTTTTTGTATTTTGCTCACCCGTTTTTTATATTTTACCTGGCATTAATGTTGTTTCTTATTATTTGTTTATGTTTGCGAAGCTCTTTGAGTTGCATGTATGTAGGAAAAGTGCTATACAAATAGAATTTATTATTTATATTTTTATCAACTGCTTGTAAATGCAGAATAGTTTTTCTTTTTCAGATTTAAAGGATTATATACAAAATATTCTTGGCCATGGATTATTTGAATTTGATATATTTATGTCTGTTTTCAATTCTGTTAGTCTTATTTTTTGACATCCATTTAAATAAGGAGGGGTTATTTACACCACACTGTTTTTAACTAAATACTTCCAACTTTGACAATGGCATTTAGAGGCCTGAAAACAAACTTTTGAAAACTGATTTTAAAGGGTGCATTACCACAAGGTACATTTTACATTAGTTTTGTATACAGATGGCAACATTGTCCAAATATTCCCACTTTGTGCATGCCAGGCCAGTAGTTGGTGATCCCACTTTTTAAAGAAGTAACGCCAGTAGTCTGCCAGTGTTATTTGACTGTGAAGTACACATGCCTATAGACTGACTAGCATATAGCGCCCAGCATATAAAGTACACCCCTCACAAATCCAACTTTTACATTCATATTTTTAATAGGAAGCTATATAATATTATATTTGTGCATATACATTAGATTAGTCAGTACTGAATCCAAATCTGGAGCTTATCTAACAAAATATCTTACGATAGCAGTTCAAAAACTAGTACAGACAAATTCATGTTATAGAAAAATATTTAATACAAATTTTTTTAAAAAAGAGGAAAAATTAAGAGAAACAAAAAATAAATAAAAAAAATTTGTTGAAATTTTGTAGGTTGTAATTTTTTTTTTGCAATATTTTGCTTGAATTTAATCTTTCAATTTCTAAATATCTTTGGTGACTAAAATATTATTTTAATAAATATATCTGCTTAATAAATCTGTTTTGTTTAAATGCACCAAAATACATTGCCTATATTCACAGAGAAATGGATAAACATATTCATTTTCAAAACGGGGTGTACTCAATTATGCTGAGCACTGTATAATACGACAACACATGACAATAACAGTAAGCTTGTGCTTTAAAACATTTGAGATGCAACAACACTGGAGTCTAAGTACATTAATGGCCAAAACACATGAAAGATTTTCAATTTTTAGTTGAAACTGTGTTGTGTAAACATACTCAAAGTTGCCGTTTTTAAAAATAATACTAGAAGAACATGATTTTACGATAACAGCGGGATGCGAATGTATTGTTTGTGTCTATAGGCATCCACAAGTACTTGACAACCAATAGAAATAGCTCCAACTGTGACCACAAACTCTCGTGGTGTTCCTCTGAATCCACACATTTGTGATGTGTTGCCACTTTGATTTTTGGGTAGAACTGCATATTGAGGTGCATAGTGGGAGCAAAAGGGGTGCTCACAAGAACCCACTTGAAAGCTAAAATTATGTTAAAAGTAGCCAAATGAAAGTACAAAAATGCTAAATTTGTTGCTCTGTGCTTTTTGAAAAGAATGTTGCTAGGGCAGTAGGACAATTTGTGAAAACTTGGCAATACTTGTGCACACCCAAAGTGAACATCCGCTGACATCATTATGATGTCACATTCGCCGCACGCACTCAAGCTATTTTGTCAGACACGTCTAGTATAAACAAGTCTTTAGTACACAATGTAACTGGTTAAACAACGTAGTAGGGGAGTAGAAGATGCCACAGTTACTTTGTTTAAACACTACTTTTTAAACATTTGGGAAAAAATGGTTCCCATGCCAGACTTTTGTTTGTCGACTTTTCCTCTGCTTTTAACACAATTCAACCTCACATTTTAAATAGTAGACTGCTGGAACAGTTTGACCTTGGTAACACCCTGGTGGGCTGGATCCTTAACTTTTTACCTAATCGAACACAAAGGGCCTTGTCATACACCCGGCGCAATGCGGCGCAAGGCGCAACGCAAATGTTATTTGCTAGTTTCAGCTCGACGCAAGTGTCATTTTGACGTTTTGCACTACGCTGTTATTACATTTACGCTTATATGTCCGCCCATGGGCGTTCTGGTCTAAAAAAGGAGGTGTGTTAAGGCGCATTGATGTCACGTTGCTATTTTGAGGAACTAAAATAGACTGCACAATAGACAAGCTGAGCACAAGTCTAAAGTCCAGCGCAGAGCGCGTTAGTTGTGCACCTTCCTTACACATTGCTGAATACACACAAGATGTACAGCAATACACAAATATCTTTACAAATGAAAAAGAAATAAAGGATTAAAATATTACAAAAAGTATTATTTTCTACATAAATATAAAAACCACTGCTTTCATGCCTTCTTCATCTCGGGGGGCTTTTTCAGTTTATTTATGACAATTTGCTTCTGTATAATGTTATTTTTAGTAGTAGTAGTATTTATTATATGCATATTTATATTTGTTTCATTAAAAACAAGCTTAGATTTGCCCACCTGTCAGGTTTTAGACCATATGGGGCATACCATGTGTGTTTGGATAAAACTCAGTTTTTTGACCACACTTCGTTATTATTGCACATTTATTAGTTTGCTGTAAATTAGAACTGAATTTAGAAATAGTTTTGAAACAAATCTTTGTGCTTAACAAATGAAATTAATTATGTATAGGCTGATGGATGTCTGTGCGTACAACACCTTTCCTTATCCACAAAAGAGAGTGAAAGTGAAAGTACAGAATGAGGAGGCTCATTCTCTCATTCTAGCGCTGCAGATGGTCTGTTTAACTGTTTTCTCATTAGGGAAGCGCTCAGTTGTTCCACTTACAAAGTCCGCCATGTAAATAGCAAATGCGCTATGGCACGACACAACTAACTCTTAAAGGGAATGTGAGATGAGACTCTGATTGGTTTGTTCTCAAAACACACCCATAACTCATTAAAAGAAAAAGCTCAACCCTGTTAGACCATGCGCCACGGTGCAGAGAGTATTTATCGGTCCTTAAAATAGCAAAAGTGGATTCTGACATGCCCTTAATGCTTTTAAGCCCTGCGCTTTGGACTTTGCACCTAGATCGTTAAAATAGAGCCCACAGTGTTAGACTGTGCTTATCTGATAAAGTTTGCTCCTCAACCGGGTGTCCACAAGGATGTGTTCTTTCACCTCTGTTATACATCCTTTACACAAATATGTGCCAGAGTAGGTGGGAGAATAGAATAAGTACGCAGATGACACTGCCATTGTCAGCCAACTTGATAATGAAACAGGTAATCGTCCACTACGTACTGCTTTTGTCAGATGGTGTGATGAGTCATTTCTTCAGTTAAATGTATTAAAGACAAAAGATATGATAATCGATTTTAGGAAAGCTGCTCACACACAGATGAACACTTCCATTACAAATCTGACTGTCGAAAGTGTGCAATCATACAAATACCTTGGCACAATTATTGACTCTAAACTCTCCTTTAATGAAAATTGTTAGCAGGGTGTAGAAAGAGGCACCAGTGACTATTGTTTTTGACTATTGAAAGTTAAATCATTTCCATATCGATAAACACATGATGATTTTATTTTACCACGCTTTTCTTAAATCTGTTTTATCTTTTACTGGTGTCATGGTTTGGGAACCTTTCTGTTAAGAACAAAAACACACTAAATCAAATAGTTAAATGGTCCAGTAAGCTGACTGGGGTGTCACTAGCCAATCTGGAGGTGGTGTACACGTGGCAGCTAAAGAGAATTACTAATTCAAATTTAAGAGACACTGCTCATCCCCTATACTCAGAGTTTCAGCTCCTTCCTTCTGGTCGCAGGTTTCTAGTATTAAGCTGTAGAACCAAACGATACAAAAATAGTTTTATACCAGCAACCATTAGACATTTAAATAAGGCATAGACTAAGGCCCAATCCATGAGTGTTGCTAGGGCTATAGCCCCCCTATATTTCTACTCAGCCCCCCTAAAACTTTTGCAATTAGCTCATAAACTCTACACTAAATTATCGCCTCAGTCCCCATTAAATTTGATAAGAAAACAGCGGCAGAATTCAGCTCCTCCCCGTTTTTTTGTTTTTCATTTCACCAGCAAACCACAGCCGTGGACAACGAGAGAACAAGGTGTGTGTTTATTGATAAATTGTTACTTCTTATCTGTTATTATCATTCAGATCGTGAAATATGTGAATTAGCCTGTAAGTTTAAAAATATATATTTATATGTATGTCATTTAACTAGAAAAGTGGCAGTTTATTTTTTTAATACATAGAAACAAAAAATGCACTTGAATATAGAAAGTGGTTTTTACTACAGTAAACAGAACTCAAATGGCTATGCCTGCCTACGTAATACAGTGGAATACAAGTATACAACCCATATTAAACAAACATTTTTAAGTGTATTTTATTAAATTACTACTTATAAATGTAATATTAGGCTTTATATATATATATATATATAATATTTACATATAAAATGAAAATGCTAAAATCGCCCCTGGCCCAATCCCAATTAAATTTTTGTACCCCTACCCCTTGGCCCTTAAAAACGTGTGAAAAGTAAGGGCTTCAAAATTTACCCCTAAGAATTGGGACAGAACTTCAACACCTGCACACGTCATCATACGTCATTGCGATCTCTTGCCTTATATGAGATCAGACAATCGTGACTGCTGTAGTTATTCCAGTTGTGATATTTTTTGTTATATATCTTCAGGAAATCACTGAAGGGATATATTATGTTGTCATAACGATCTAATGTGGCAATAAGATTGTAACTGTACTGCGCATTTACACAGTGGCCATATTCATCTATGTAAACACACCAAAAACAACATAAACATTATAGCAGACACTGTAAAAAGCTCATTCCCAGCCACTAGACTTTTCTGACAGGTTATTCGAGTGTCATCGAGTGTCAGAATGTTGTGGGACTGCTGTACAGGAGCTATGATTATGTATTATAGATCGCGAAATTTAGCGGTTTTTATTTTAGCGTTTTTTTATAAAAGCATGACGGTAAAACACGAACGCGGTTATGAATATATTAAAACGTGTTTGTTTGTCGTAAAAATTCCTAATAATTACAAAAAAATACTAAATTGTGGCTCTCCTTACTTCCGGGTACAGCGAAACTGCCGCTGTAGCTGGTGCATTCTGGGAATTTTTCTTACCCCTTGGTTTCAAGTGTGGTCCTTGAAAAATCTTCGTTCGAAGGGCTATTCACCCCTTGCTCTTAGCCCTACGCCTATCAAGCTAAAGAGAATTGGGACACCACTACCCCTTCACGTGAACGCGCAAAACGAGGGGTAGGGGGAAGGGGAAGGGCTAAGGGGTAGAATTGGGATTGTGCCTAAAGCAGAGGTCTTTCTGTGACTTGTGTATTGTACATTTTTATGGGGGGTGGACACTTGAAGTGATTGTTTATTTTTTCTTCACACAAAGAGAGTGTTTTGTATGTTTCTGTTTTATATCTTTATGTCCATTTGTTGTTGTCACTATGTGAGTTTTTTGTATGGCACTGTTATGAAATGAGGACTCTTGACTGCAAACCAAATCTACCTTCGGGTTTAAATAACGTAACCTAACCTAAACTGCTGGATTGTCATAACCCAGCTTTGGGTCAAATATGAACAAACCCAACATTGGGTTAATTTTTTTCATGAAACATAAATGACACTTTTTAACCCATAGGTTGGGTTGGTCATTATTTCACAAAGTTGTGTTAAAACAACCCAGTATTTTTCAGTGTGTACAAAAGAGTCAAGCTTTAAATAGGAAAATAATCAAAACTCTTTGGTCTTTTTTGAGCAAGCTGATAATGGTCGATTCCAATTAAATGATTTATGCTAAGCTAAAAGTGATCCAGCCAGACCAAAGATGGGCTGAATGGATTCAAAATTGGAAGAACTCAACTGTTTATCTCTAGAGGACTTTCCAAACAAAGTTGAGTGTTCCTTTATTACATTTAATAGTCTGGTTTAGCTTTTTATTGAGTTAAATCACAACCATATTATCATGTATTTGTTTAGCTAGCTGGCCCAGCTGAAATGGCACTGCATAGAAGGAATGATCAGTCTAATGCATATAAGCATTATCTAGGATGTTTAGGAAACTGTGATTAGGTCATTTGAAAGGTAATTCATCCAGAAAGTGACAGCACAGAGAGAAGATTTTCATACTTATAAAGTTTCTAAGGTCTCACCTGAAAAGGGAGGTCAGTGTTGCTATTTCCAATCTGATTGACATTGGGCAGTGACCCTCCATAGCACTGAGCTCGATTCTGGCCTAGTTGCAAATACTGGGTCTTCTGTAACTGCAGCTGTGCAAAATAACAGTGCGTGAAAAGCAGCAGTGAATGACGCAATGAGCGCATGAATGAAATGTAAACCAGATACTCTGGAGAAAAAACACTTTATCAAGTGAAGAATGAGAAAAGCAGACCAGTTAATAAAAAGTAGCAGAACATGGGTATCAACATATGTGACCACACTAAAATATGCTCAAGGTTAAGCACCAAGAGACTAAACAAAAGCCTGGATTTACAATCTGGTAAGAATGATGATTTGCTAACTTCCAAACATTTTATTTCACTGATTACTTCTCAGGGTTTGTTTGTTTTCATTTAAACCTCTTAAGGCCCAAGCTGTTTTTTTACATGCATTTTTTATTTCTCTTTGCTATTTGGGCTTATTGGAACCTAATTAGAATAAAAATCTAAGTATCATCTTTTGATATGATGTACTTTTAGAGAAAAATTATGTCCATATATGTGGACTCGTGTCCGAATTTACATAAAACACTTTTTCCTGAATGTTTTTTTTAATGCATATATAACACAATTTTGTTTTTTGAACTTGCTTTGACTATCAGAGAGTAAAAACAACATTTTTTCCCATTTTGGACAGTTAAAATAGTGTTTGGGACATTTCATGTGCTGCAAAACAGTTGCAGGATGACACTGTACATCTGTGACAAAATATAAAACATTCAAAGTATTTTAAATAGCCAATTAAGAGCTAAAAATGTGCTGTCCACGTATGTGGACACTCAAGCCCTAAGAGGTTATGTCATCGCAAAAAATGATAGAAATAAAGTTTCCTACGCAAAAGAGAAGCAGCATGAAGTTAATGCTTCATTAATTTCATTTACTGACACTGACCCAGCGATTGGTATAAAATATTGTTTAGCTCAAACTGAACTTGTTAAAATGACAAAACAGATTTATTTAAATACCATCATTTCTTTTTGGTGACATTTTACAATTATAAAGTGAAAAACAAATTTCTTTTTAACATTAGATAATGCATGACAATAATAGTATAAACTAACAGTGCCCATTGTATTTTTGTTTTACAGCATACACTCACCGGCCACTTTATTAGGTACACCTTACTAGTACCGGGTTGGACCCCCTTTTGCCTCTAGAACTGCCTTAATACTTCATGGCACAGATTCAAAAAGAAACTGGAAATATTCCTCAGAGATTTTGGTCCATATTGACATGACAGCATCACGCAGTTGCTGCAGATTTGTTGGCTGCACATCCATGATGCGAATCTCCCATTCCTCCACATCCCAAAGGTGCCCTATTAGATTGACATCTGGTGACTGTGGAGGCCATTTGAGTACTCATTGTCATGTTCAAGAAAGCAGTCTGAGATGATTTGCGCTTTATGACATGGAGCGTTATCCTGCTGGAAGTAGCCATCAGAAGATGGGTACACTGAGGTCATAAAGGGATGGACATGGTCAGCAACAATACTCAGGTAGGCTGTGGCATTGACACGATGCTCAATTGGTACTAATGGACCCAAAGCGTGCCAAGAAAATATCCCCCACATCATTAAAGCACCACCACCAGCCTGAACCATGTCATGTTCATGTTGATGACGCCAAATTCTGACCCTACCATCTGAATGTCGCAGCAGAAATTGAGACTTGAAATTGAGAAATGTTTTTCCAATCTTCCATTGTCCAATTTTGGTGAACCTGTGCGAATCGTAGCCTCAGTTTCCTGTTCTTAGCTGACTGGAGTGGCACCCGGTGTGGTCTTCTGCTGCTGTAGCCCATCTGCCTCAAGGTTGGACGTGTTGTGTGTTCAGAGAGACTCTTCTGCAGACCTCGGTTGTAACGAGTGTTTATTTAAGTTACTCTTGGCTTTCTATCAGCTCAAACCAGTCTGGCCATTTTCCTCTAACTTCTGGCATCAACAAGGCATTTGCGCCCACAGAACTGCCGCTCACTGGATATTTTCTCTTTTTCTGACCATTCTCTGTAAACCCTAGAGATGTGTGTGCGTGAAAGTCCCAGTAGATCAGCAGTTTCTGAAATACTCGGACAAGCCTGTCTGGTACCAACAACCATGCCACGTTCAAACTCACTTACAGTAAATCACTTTTCCTCCCCATTATGATGCTTGGTTTGAACTGCAGCAGATTGTCTTGACCATGTCTACATGCATAAATGCATTGAGTTGCTGCCATGTGATTGGCTGATTAGAAATGTGCGTTAACGAGCAATTGGACAGGTGTACCCAATAAAGTGGCTGGTGAGTGTATGTTCATCTTTATTATTGAGCTTATTCTTCAACGCGGAAGTGCGCTCGTTTTTGCGATTGTTTTAGAACTTCCGATTCAGTTTCCTATGAGAAACATGACTAGAAATAATAAACGGGAGAAAACGATCAAACTACTTGCTCTACAAACAAATGTTCGCATGACAATACAGACAAAGTATATTATAATTTAATATAATAAGAAAATATCAGTTTGCAACATCAAGCAGCAAAACGAGCTGTTTCTAACATCTAAAAATGAATGGAAGTGAATGAGAGCGGAAGTCTCGAGCCAAAATGTTTCAAATGGCTGCGCCCACTCGTACGCGGAGAATAAGGTGAATACTGCAGGGCTGTTGAATGCTTGATTCTGATTGGCTTGATGAACCATCAAAGCTCTGCAATTATTTTACTGTACTTCCAGGCAGGTCTTGACTGCATTGCAGTTTAACATCACTATACACTGAATAATTTCAATTAATCTACATCTGTCAAAAACAAACAAACAAAAAGATGAGATGGGTAAGAAACTAATACTTACACACCAGAAGTTTGGGCACCACTTGAAAATAATGGTCCATTAGTTAATGTATTTACTAACATAAAAAAACAATAAGTAATACATTTATTACGGTATTAATTCATCTTTGTTAACATTAGTTAATGTTATTTAAGTTAAATAATGTTAGTTCAAGTTAATTCACAGTGCATTAACTAATGTTAAACACAACTTTGGATTTTAAATAATGCATTAGTTAATGTTGAACTATTTAATAATTAATAATTATTAATATGAATATGATATATAATATTTTAACAATATATTAATATGAGATATAAATATTAATATGATTAATAAATGCTGTATATGATTATTCATACTTGGTTAATGTGAGTAAATGCATTAACAATAACTAATAGGCCTTTATTCTAAAGTGTTACCAAAGTTTGCGGACAAAAATTGTAACCACATAAGCGGAATAATTTTTATTATTATGAAATAATGGATACCTGAATGCATCACCACCTCAGGTGGGTATTTTTGTTTTCTAAAGTAATGCTAGTAAAGAATGAAACTGTTCAATAACTGATAACAAATTCAAATCTGGATAATGTTATCTAAAAGAGAGAGAGAGAGAGAGAGAGAGAGAGAGAGAGAGAGAGAGAGAGAGAGAGAGGAGAGAGAGAGAGAGTGTAACCGTCATTACATTTATTCTGTTTAATATATTACCATAAATCTATTTTATTTTTTTTTATTAATCTTTTTTTTTTTTTTTTATTAATCTATTTTTTATTTTTTGTAAATCTATTTTTATTATACCATTTTTTTTAGTATTTGTGTCGATAGGTGTAAGGGTTTTTGTTTACTGCACTGACAAATGTGATGGCATAATGCCAAACTACATCTGAGGCTGTATCTCTGCGATAGTTAAAGATAATGACACCAAATTTTAGGTCTGTCATCGTCACTTTACACCATAAAAATATGGTGACAGCGCCACCTATGGGTCAAGAGTTATAAGACATTCATTAGCCATTATTAATTAAACTTACAAATTTGGTAAAAACGTTTGCCTGCATATGCTCATTTTGATGAAATTGGTCTCAAATTATTCCTTGGGTCATGCCAACAACACAGATACCAATTATGCCATAATCTGCCAAACTTCCTGTCCACTATTTTGAGTTTGTTCAAATGATTCTTTTTTTAACTCCTCCTAAACTGGTTCAATCATCACCAAATTTCACTTGGATCATCTTCAGATCATGTACACCAAAAGTTATGACATTCAGACAAAACTGTTGTCATTTAGAATATGTGCAAACTTGATGTATTTCTGCCAGATGAAATTACAGGCTAAATCACTGCAATAGTTTGAAGTGTTGAAACCACTTCTGATCTGTTATTATCAGTGGTGTAAAGTAACAAATTACAAATACTCAAACTACTGTAATTGAGCAGTTTTTCCTCAGGAATTGTAATTTACTAAGTAGTTTTATAAATGTGTACTAGTACTTTTCCCTTGAGTACATTTTTAGTGCAGTGTCGGTACTTTTACTTCACTACTTTCCTTTAATCTGTAGTCACTACTTTATGTTTTCTTGTCTATGGGGATTAGAAGAATAAGTCCTGTGATTCCTGTCCAATAAAATCGCACACATAAACAAAGAGGTAAATAGCATCATAATGAACAACCTCAAGACATGGGCGATTTATTCATTCATTCATTCATTTTCTTTTCGGTTTAGTCCCTTTATTAATCTGGGGTCGCCACAGCGGAATGAACCGCCAACTTATCCAGCACGTTTTTACGGAGCGGATGCCCTTCCAGCCGCAACCCATCTCTGGGAAACATCCATACACACTCATTCACACTCATACACTACGGACAATTTAGCCTACCCAATTCACCTGTACTGCATGTCTTTGGACTGTGGGGGAGCACCCGGAGGAAACCCACACGAACGCAGGGAGAACATGCAAACTCCACACAGAAACGCCAACCCACCCAGCCGAGGCTCGAACCAGCGATCTTCTTGCTGTGAGGCGACAGCACTACCTACTGCGCCACTGCGATGGGCGATTTATAATTGCAGCAAACTGTTTGGAAGCATTAAAAGTGTCCAAGAAGATGTCCAAAATATTTACACGCATTGACCCAGAGATTGTTTAGATGCAGGTCACTGATGAGAAGATGATGGATGTTCACTGTATGATGGCCTTAAACAACCAGAACGCACAAGACATCAACATGACGTCAGATTGACATTGTAACCACAAAGTCGTGGAATGTTGCATTTTGTTGAGAAATTAAAATTGGGTTGATGTCAGAACTCAACGTCAGGCCAATGTCCAATGTCCAACGTCCAACCTAAAATCAACCAAATATCATTGTCTAATGATGTTACAGCTTGAGGTTGTGTGGACGTTACCACTATGACGTCTAGCAGACGTTGGATTTTGGTTGCCATACCTGACGAATAAATGTCAGTATTTGACGTCAATATGGTTTAAGATGTTGGCTCAATGTTAGATTTTGGTCAATTTCTAACAACCTAAAATCACCAAAATATCAACGTCATTTGATGTGGCTATTGTCCTTAGACTCTGGCTAGACATTGAATTTTGGCCATCTGAAATCACAACCTAAATCTAACCAAATATTAACGTCTTATGATGTTGTGTGGCTGCTGAGCAATAACTAAATGATTTACAGAATATTACGTTTACACACATCCACAAATTAGATGTAAATGTGGATTTTTACAGCGTAATAGTCACTACTGAGTTCTTTTGAAAGGTTTACTTTTTACTCAAACTGTGAGTAATATTTGCAACAGATACTTTTACTTAAGTATGATTTTTCAGTATTCTTTCCACCCTGATTATTATATGATAATATGATATATTTAATAATATATTTATATTTAATTATTATATATGTATATATCTTTTTTTTATTACTACTACTATTTACTGAGTTTTTATTATAAGTGTATGTTCTTTTTAATGTTAACTCAAGAAATGCTTTGGCAATAAATTTGTAACATTTGTCATGGCAATAAAGCAATTATTGAATTAAATTGAATTGAGAGAGAGAGAGAGAGAGAGAGAGAGAGAGAGAGAGAGAGAGAGAGAGAGAGAGAGAGAGAGAGAGAGAGAGAGAGAGAGAGAGAGAGAGAGAGAGAGAGAGTTATTTTTGTATTGATTTGTACAAATGATATGATGAATAATAATATGATATATTGGATAATAATGTGATATATTTAATAATACGATGTATTATTGATATTTTATTTTATTTATTATTATATATAAATATCTTTTTTTTTTTACTACTACTATTTACTTTGTTTACGGTTTTGTTTTTATGCATGTTACTTTATGTAAACTTTAGAACTGCTTTGGCAATACATTTGTAATGCCAATAAAGCAATTATTGAATTAAATTGAATTGAATTGAGAGAGAGAGAGAGAGAGAGAGAGAGAGAGAGAGAGAGAGAGAGAGAGAGAGAGAGAGAGAGAGAGAGAGACGGAGGAACACTTCCTCACCCGCTGCACAAACTATCGGCACATGAGAGAAACATTCTACCCCAAACTACAGAGCATTTACCCACAATTCACTGAGTAAGACAATAAAACACAGCTTCAATATTTACTAGGAGAAAAAACTGTGTCCTTCTAGCCGCGCAATACATTAACGCCTGTCACAAAAAGAGAGAGCAGACCAATAAAAACATCAGTGATGCGCCTGCAAACACACACACACACACACACCTAGATTATTATAAATGAATCATTGTAAATACTGATTATTATTGTTTTTATTACAGTTTTATCCTAAAATGTTGGTTGTTAAATGGACAGTGTATTCTGATCTATTATTATTTTTGTATTGATTGTATGAATAATATATGTTGAATAATAATATGATATGTTGAATAATAATACTGTGATTTATTGAATAATAATGTGATATATTGAATAATATGATGTATTGTTGATATTTTATTTAATTATTATATATATCATCTTTTTTTTTTACTACTATTTACTTTGTTTACTGTTTTGTTTTTATGCATGTTACTTTATGTAAACTTTAGAACTGCTTTGGCAATACATTTGTAACATTTGTCATGCCAATAAGCAATTATTGAATTGAATTGAATTGAATTGAGAGAGAGAGAGAGAGAGAGAGAGAGAGAGAGAGAGAGAGAGAGAGAGAGAGAGAGAGAGAGAGAGAGAGAGAGAGAGAGAGAGAGAGAGAGAGAGAGAGATGTGTGTTTATTACATTTAGCATACTTGTTTTACCCAACAGATTTAACAAAAACACGACAGGAATAACATTTTAATCCAAACAAATACAACATTTCTAATCTTGAAATACAAAACCACTGCAACAGAATGCACATGTGCAATCAGGCTAGTAACTCAACGCTCACAGACACCAAGACTTCGTCACAACTAGCCCAGTTCTCCTCAATGTGATATTATTTCATGAAATGTGGCGGGTACAGAAAACTCTAACAAGAAATAATAGAGCTAAAACCAATCGCACTCCACTGAAGGCCAGAGCAGGTGCAGATGTGTGTGACATCTGTCTGACCACTGCCAGCATCTCCTCAGCATCTCTGACTGAGATTAAACCTAGGATACATCCGTAAAGCTCAACCACCGACACATCATTACCGTCCGATATGTCACGGAGCCAGTGCGACAATAATGCTCTTAAATCAAACACAGGCGATATCCTACATAGCAGCTGTGTTATGGTAACGTTTAGCCGCGACACACACCGACACACACACGTACCCGTGCAGCTCGCGTGATGCTCAGGTCTTTCATGACCTCCTCAAACGCCGCGGTCTCCTCCGCCTGCTTCTGGTTGTGCAGGGCGATTTTCTCGCTGAATTTTCGCGGATTGTTTGAGGACGCCATCTTCCGTTCTTCTCCAAAACACAGAGCGTTGCGTGAGACGCGTTGCGCGCGGCTGCGGCGGCGGCGTCGTCATCATCACGGGAAGAGTTGTGGGCATTGGAGTCCAGTCCACTTCAGGAGCGCCCATAATAAAACACACACGCTGATATTTTTAATCAAATGCCTTCAGTAAAACATGTCTGCAAAAATGTAGATTCGGATGCAAGACGCTGGTCAGGCAGTCTATAAAGATAAAAGGGCTATAGGGATTTTTAAACTGGGATCCAGAGACAGGCGACCGAAGATAGTGATATTAAAGACAAGATCAAAAAGACAAAAAAATAAATAAATGATTTTAATTATGTGATATTGAAATACATAAAAAGATAAATATAAATGACATTACAATAATACAATTCTATTAAAATAAATGCATGCACATAGTATTAATTGCAGCACTATAAAGATAAGAAAAAAATGATGGCTAGAAGCTATTTTTTCCAGGCAATATAGACAGACGACTGAAAAGAGTGCAATTATAAGTGCATCTTGGGAATTGTATGAAGTGAAAAACATTAAAATCAAAAAGGCAAAAAAATAAAATAAATAAATAAAAGACAAAATTCTAATTTAATTCTGTGATAAATGAAATAAACTTTAAAATAAATACAAATGACTTAACAATATTACAATAATACAATCGTATCAAAATAAATGCATGCACATATTATTAATTACAGCACTATAAAGCTGAGAAAAATGAAATTAAATATTTACATAATATAGACAGGCGACCGAAGAGATTGTAATTAAAAGGGGGCCATGAGAATGTCTGGAGAGCAAAGCATTAAAAATAAAAATTAAGAAATGTAAAAAATAATGAAAAAGTTAATAATAAAAAAGTAAAAAAAAAATAAAACAGTATAGTTTATGACAAAATCAAAAAGACAAAAAAAACTAAAAGACAAAATTCTAATTTAATTGTGTGATACTGAAGTACATTTTAAAATAAATACAACTGGCATTACAATATTACAATTTTATTAAAATAAATGCATGGACATACTATTATATAGCAATATAAAGCTGTGAAAAATTATAGATATTTTTATAATATAGACAGGTGACCTAAGAAAGTGTAATTATAATGGGCCCATGGGAATGTCTGAAGAAAAAAGCATATTAAAAAAAACAAAAAAAAAAACAAACAAACAAACATTGTTTAAAAAAAAAAGCAAAGTTCATAAAAAATAAATAAAATAAAAGCATGCACATATTATTAATTAGCACTATAAAGAAACTTAATATTTTCCAGACAATATTTTGGACTATTTTAAAGTCCTATAGTAATCTATAAAATGCATCTTTAGCTAGACAAGAAACTATGATGCCTTTTACATGTTGTGGCATTATGTGATCATATTTGGTATTTTGTGCTTTTTGTGCTAAATGTCTGAAGTGAATAGTATTAAAATAAAAAAGGCAAAAAAATAAAATAAATAAGACAAAATTCTAATTTAATTCTGTGATAACTGAAATAAACTTTAAAATAAATACAAATGACTTTACAATATTACAATATTACAAGTGTATCAAAAATAAATGCATGCACATATTATTAATTACAGCACTATAAAGCTGAGAAAAATGAAATTAAATATTTACATAATATAGACAGGCGACCGAAGAGATTGTAATTATATGGGGGCCATGAGAATGTCTGGAGAGCAAAGCATTAAAAATAAAAATTAAGAAATGTAAAAAATAATGAAAAAGTTAATAATAAAAAAGAAAGTAAAAAAGAATAAAACAGTATAGTTTATAAGACAAAATCAAAAGACAAAAAAAACTAAAAGACAAAATTCTAATTTAAATGTGTAATAGTGAAGTACATTTTAAAATGAATACAAATGGCATTACAATATTAAAATTTTATTAAAATAAATGCATGCACATACTATTATATAGCAATATAAAGCTGTGAAAAATTATAGATATTTTTATAATATAGACAGGTGACCTAAGAAAGTGCAATTATAATGGGCCCATGGGAATGTCTGAAGAAAAAAGCATATTAAATAAAATACAAATAAAAAAAAAAACATAAACATTGTTTTAAAAAAAAAGCAAAGTTCATAAAAAATAAATAAAATAAAAGCATGCACATATTATTAATTAGCACTATAAAGAAACTTAATATTTTCCAGACAATATTTTGGACTATTTTAAAAAGTCGTATAGTAATCTATAAAATGCATCTTTAGCTAGACAAGAAACTATGATGCCTTTTACATGTTGTGGCATTATGTGATCATATTTGGTATTTTGTGCTATAAGACTAAAAACCCACACTGTAAAAAAATATTTCCATGATTTGTTATCACAACATATTTTCTTTTGTCAAGTCAACTTAGATTCACTAATGTAATTGAGATAACAAAAGATTTTTAGTTTATGTTAATTCAAAAAATAGCATGGTGGTAACTCACTGACAACAAAATTTAGTTGATTCAACTAATAGATAGTTCACTAGCCTCTCGAGTCTTCATTTACCCTGTGCATGCGCCCGACGCTCCGGAGTCAACAACACAGAAGGCATTTGAACAAGAAGGCGCCATTTTCTCCTCTTCAGAGGGGAGCAAGTTTTATGATAAGTCCTTTTAAAAATCAACGTCTTTATTGTCCGAGTTGTCTTAGAGTGATTTTAAGTATTGCCGAAGAACTTTATTATAATTTTGCCCTTAAATTGTGGAAGAAAATGTCATTAACGGCCTCTGTCACGGTTTCCTTTGAGGCCATTTTATAACATTTGAGACTGAACGTTACATATACTATTCAGTAAGCCTGCGAAGCATTCGATGTTGCTGAACAAAATTGTCAAAATATTTTTTTACGTCTTATTTTAATCTTGTTGAGTGTTGAAAGCTGCCATTATATGACTCCACTCACACGAGAAGGCGTTTTCCCAGGGGAGCAAACTGATCACCTTTCCGCAAAATTTGCCGTTTTCAATCTGAAATAATGTTATGTGAATCACATTTTGTCTCTTACTTTAATGATCAAAGTTTGACTCTGTTTACAGTTAAAAAAAAAAAAAAAAAAAAAAAAACCTTTTGTAGAAAGTTTGTTTCTCCATCTGAATACTGGGCTAAATCGAAACATTAAAACTACAATGAAATTTACATTGAAATTAATTAATTTACTTTTTACATATTCCATAAGACACACACACACACACACACACACACACACACACACACACACACACACACACACACACACACACACACACACACACCGTTTGCCCCTTTCTGATTTTTTTTGCATGTTTGTCACATTTTAATGTTTCAGATAATCACACAAATTTAAATATTAGTCGAAGATAACAAGTAAACATAGCATGCGGTTTTTAAACTAAAGTTTTTATTATTAAGGGAAAACAATCCAAGTCCTGTGTGAAAAAGCACTTGCCTCCCTGTTAAAACATAACTTAACTCTGGTTCATCACACCTAGCACACAAAGGCATAATTAATGCCAAACCTGTTCACAATCAAGAAATCACTTAAATAGGACCTGCTTGACAAAGTGAAGTAAACCAAAAAAGATCCTCAAAAGCTAGACATCATCCCGAGATACAAAGAAATTTTCAAGCAAACGAAAAGTAAATAAAGGAGATCAAGCAGTCTGGTAAATATTTTAAAGCTATTTCTAAAGATTTGGAATGACAGCAAACCCCAGTGAGAATCATTATCTACAAACAACATGAAACAGGGGAGAACCTTCCCAGGAGTGGGCGGCCAACCAAAATTACCTAAAAAGTGCAGCAACAAGTCATCCAAGAGATCACAAAAGATCCCACAACAACATCTGAAACAAAGATCTGTAGGCATCACTTGGCTCAGTTAAGTGAGTGTTCATGACTCCACCATAAAAAAAAGAGAATGGGCAAAAATGGTTTCCATGGCAGAGTTCCCAGAAGAAAACCACCGCTGTGCAAAGGAACATAAGGCTCATCTCCTTTGGCAAGAAAACATCTTGATGATCCCCAAGTCAGTTGGGAAAGTACTCTGTGGACTGACAAGATGGTGGAAGGTGTGTGCCCCTGTCTGGAAGACTTGCTGTGATAAATGGAACCATAAATTCTGCAGTGTACCAAAATATTCTGAAGGAGAATGTCCAGCCATCTGTTAGTGACCTCAAACTGAAACAAACTTAGTTTCTGCAGCAGAAAAATGATTTAAAAGCACACTAGCAAGTCCACCTCTCAATGGCTGAAGAAAAACAAAATAAAGACTTAAGGCTTATACCCCTGGATCAAGCGGAGGCTTGATGTCTTGCATTTATACTTCTGCGTGTTTGTGTTGCTCTGCAATAACACTTGAGAAACGCTAGCTGGCAGTAGGTTATGTTCCTCTGTAGAGTTTCTACGCGAGTATTTTTTATTTATTTTTTTTTTGGAACGCTACCTTAATGTACAAGTAGCTAAAACTTGCTCATTCTGAGGCGGGAACCAACAGACATGCAACAACTTTAATCATAAGGTACACACAAAAGTTTTCAACTGTAGCTACTTCACGGGACTCGACACTTGTAAACACTCGCTCCATCGGGTTCGCACTGCTCTCGGCACTGCCCATACTTAGTCACCGATACCAAAACGACCAATTACAGAGCTTGTGCTCTATGCCATCGTAACGTGTAGTTACATTTTTTGATGTGCGCATCAGCATCAGCCACAGTGAGGGGTATGCGACTGTGTGAAGGATGCACCAAACCCTATGCGTGTGCTCAAAGCAGAAGTATAAATCAGCCTTTAGGAGTGGCCTAGTCAAAGTCCTGACCAGAATCCAATTGAGATGCTCTGGCATGACCTTAAAAAGGCGGTTATTGCTCAAACCCTCCAGTGTGGTTGAATTACAACAATTCTGCAAAGATGAGCGGGTCAAAATTTCTCTACAGCGATGTAACAGACTCATTGCAAATTATCAAAAATGCTTGATTGTAGTTGTTTTGCTTTCGCTAAATGATAAAAACCTTTATTATATTTTCAAACTGGCATGATGTGTTTAGTTGTGTTATCTTTAAGTAATACTTAAATTAGTTTGATGATATGTAACATCAGTGACAAACATGCAAAAAAGAAAAAAAAAGAAATCAGTAAAGGGGCAAACACTTATTTACACAACGGTGCGAATATATACATATATACATACAGTATAAACAAACACTCACTGCAAGTAAAGCATCTTTGTAATTGTTCACCACTGATAACAAGAGAATATATTTGTATTTTTATTTAGAACACATTATAATGGACACAATATTGATATAAACATGAACACAAACATTATTTTGCACACGGAAGACAAACATTTAAAAGTATTACCCATACAAGTACATTCAGTTTTTCATAAATGGTAGCACACATTACAAAAATGCAGGTAAGTTATACATCAAAATCAGAAGGTAATTTGTGGAACAATAACTAAAATTGTAATAATCGATATGCTACACTATTATGAATACATTTAAACCGAGTTTACTTGGAAAACAAATAATTACTCAAATAAATATATAAAATAAATACAAGGGTTAAAAATGTCAGGCATTGGATGTTACCTTTCTAAAGAACCATACAACACATTTACAGTGCATCCAGAAAGTATTCATAGCGCTTCAGTTTTTCCACATTTTTTTATGTTACAGCCTTATTCCAAAATGGATTAATTTATTTCCTCAAAATTTTACTCACAATACCACATAATTACAATGTGAAAAAAGATATTTTTAATTGTTGCAAATTTATTAAAAATATAAAACCTTAAAAATCACACGTACATAAGTATTCACAGCTTTTGCCTTGAAGCTCTAAATTAAGCTCAGGTACATTCTGTTTCCATTGATCATTCTTGAAGTTAAGAGTTCACCTGTGGTAAATACAGTTGATTGGACATGATTATAAAAGGCATACACCTGTCTACATAAGGTCCCAGGGTTGACAGTGCATGTCTAAGCACAAACCAAGCATGAAGACAAAGGAATTGTCTGTAGACCTACGAGACAGGATTGTCGTCTCGAGGCACAAGGCTGGGGAAGGTTACAGAAAAATGTATTTTGACTCTGAAAGTTCCAATGAGCACAGTGACCTCTATCATCCATAAGTGGAAGATGTTTGGAACCACCAGGACTCTTCCTAGAGCTGGCCGGCCATCTAAGCTGAGTGATTGGGGGAGAAGGGCCTTAGTCAGGGATGTGATCAATAACCCGATGGTCACTCTGTCTGAACTCCAGCGTTCTTCTGTGGAGAGAGGAGAACCTTATAGAAAGACAACCATCTGTGCAGCTGTGGGGATGTTTTTCAGCAGCAGGAACTGGAAGACTAGTCAGGATAAAGGGAAAGATGAATGCAGCAATGTACAGAGACATCCTGAATGAAAACCTGCTTCAGAGTGCTCTTGACCTCAGACTGGGGCAACGGTTCATCTTCCAGCAGTACAATGACTCAAAGCACACCGCCAAAATATCAATGGAGTGGCTTGCCAACAACTCGGTGAATGTCTTTGAGTGGCCCAGCCAGAGCCCAGACCTAAATCCTATTGAACATCTCTGGAGAGATCTGAAAATGGCTGTAGACTGTCGCTTCCCATCCAACCTAATAGAGCTTGAGAGGTACTGCAAAGAGGAATGGGCAAAAAATCCCCAAAGACAAAGACAGGTGTGTAAAGCTCGTGGTCTCACATTCAAAAAGACTTCAGGCTGTAATTGCTGCCAAAGGTGCATCAACAAAGTATTGAGCAAAGGCTGTGAATACTTATGTACATGTGATTTTTCAGGTTTTTTCTTTTTAATAAATTTGCTCTTTTTTCACATTGTTATTATGGGGTATTGTGTGTAGAATCTTGAGGAAATAAATGAATTTAATCCATTTTGGAATAAGGTTGTAACATAAAAAATTGTGGAAAAAGTGAAACGTTATGAATACTTTCCAGATGCACTGTATAGTATGTGCTTTAAACAGGTTAAGGCTGATCTGTGACAAGTCAAATACAAGATCAAAGGCCATTTGTTCATGTGTAAAGGCCCAGCTGGATTCCCCAAATGTATTTTCAGATGTGCTTCATCTTTAATCAGCTATGGCTAATAATAGTTATTTACCATGGTAAAAAATCATGTGGGAGGAAAGCTCAAATCCAGCAAGTCATTATTTTAAAAATGCACCAAAATATTAGGTAGTTTCTAGAACGCTGTACATTTTTTAAAAATCACATTCATGTTCCTAAATGAAAACATGGCAACACAATATCACGACAAAAATGTTGCCATGAATTGCACCGACACATTCAGAAAATGCATATTTTCTTCCAAGTTATTTAATCACTGATGTGTGTAACGAAATGTGCTTTCTTAGTTTGTGGAAGATTAAATAAGTACAAAATAAATAAATTTACCTAGAAAATAGCATTGGAAATTCAATGGTTTGGGGGTATAAGATCAAACTAGAATTCTGTTATGAGAATTTTTTCAACCACTTTTCATGGATTCAAACAATCTTGAAATCATTTGGGAATTAAAAAAAATATTTAAATAAAATCACAAAACAAAGTCCAGGTCTAACGTTTTATGTTAAACTGTTGTGAACATCCACATTTAAAACTGCAGGGCTGGCACATGCATACAGTATACTCAAAGACTAATGTGTATTAATATAGTGCATTTATTGTGTATGGCCATACACCCAAAAGCGCTT
This sequence comes from Danio kyathit, assembly GCA_903798195.1. NCBI lineage: Eukaryota > Metazoa > Chordata > Actinopteri > Cypriniformes > Danionidae > Danio > Danio kyathit. The sequence goes on along the minus strand of LR812529.1, from coordinate 9,272,522 downwards.
TACAATCATGAGGGTGAGGGGGTCTCTCCACATCCACTTGGATGATGTGACGGCAGCCACAGGACAACGGCACCAGTGCACTTACACCAGCTATTGGTGTAGAGAAGAGACAATGATACAGCCAAATGGGTGGATGGGAAGCCATGATGGAAAAAATTTGGGCAGGACACCAGGGTTACACCTCTACTCTTTATGAGAAGTGCCATGGGATTTTTAATGACCACCGAGAGTCAGGACCCTAAATAAACGTCTCACTGACAGTATTGCATCCCCTTCACTATACTGTGGCATTAGGACTTACACAGACCGCAGGTTGAGCCTCATCTCCTGGCCTCACTAACACCACTTCCAACAGCAATCTATTTTTTCCATGTGCTCTCCCATCCAGGTACTGACCAGGCTCAGCCCTGCTTAGCCTCAGTAAGTAACCAGTCTTGGGCTGCAGGGTGATATGGCTGTGGCACTATAGAATGCACAAGACGTGTCACTCATATAGTTTTGAATGGGGGGAAAATTGTAACAGCCAATATGTCGAATGAAGCCCCGCCTTCTAGTACAAGAGCCAATTAGCGATTGATATAGACTGATGATACTGCGGTGGAGGAGTTCGGACCAGATGTGAATTTCTGACAATTTACTTGAGACCGTCCCCGCAGCTTGATGACGTAGTTGACCAGGTCCGCTACATAGTTGACAATCACCTACACCGCCCCATACCCTAAACCCAACTGTCACAGTAGCATGGGCGGTACCTTAGTGGCCGGTATAAGGTCCGCTACGTAGTTGACGATCACCTACACCTCCCCCTACCCTAAACCCAACTGTCACAGTAGCATGGGCGGTACCTTAGTGGGCGGTACAAGGTCCGCTACGTAGTTGACGATCACCTACACCTCCCCCTACCCTTAACCCAACTGTCACAGTAGCATGAGCGCTACCTTAGTGGACGGTACAAGGTCCACTACATAGTTGACAATCGCCTACATCATCAAGCTGCGGGCTGCAGCGAGGACATCTTGATTTTCTTGGCAAGCAATTTTGAAGAATTTGATACTTCCCCATTCAAACAAAATGCCCGAGCATACTGCCCGAGAGGCATTCCAAAGATGGCCGCAAAGTGAAATTACTTGCCTTTAAAGGACTTTGATATAATGTAGGCGAAATAGGCATCTGCCTAGTGCGGCAAGACAGATGAGGCAGCAAGATGAAGAAACATTTAAGTTGTTATTCTTATTACAGTCAATACAGGACATTCATTTGGAATTATTACACTCATATCAAAAAGTAATTACTGGCACCAATCAGACAGACACATTTTTTTCATGAGGCACTTTTTAAAACTTGTTCTCTATTGGCAGTCAATTCCAATTTGATAAATGGAGAGGTGGGCAACAATCTAAATTTTACAGTGATAATGCTATACTGACAGGAAATCTGATTCTGTGGTGGCACAGGAAAAAACCCAAAATGCACACTTTTTGCTTCAACGTAGTAATTCTAAACATAGGCTGCATTCCAGTGCACTTTTAGACATGCACTCGTGAACTTCCCCTTCCCTTGTTCCCTCCGAGAAGATCCTTAATGTTAATGAGAAGATCCCCAATATAAAACTGCATTCCATTTCATCAAGTGAACAAGGGAAGCTTAAATGGACATACCTGTACCCTCAGATCCCTCGATTTTGACAGAGGTAGTGAGTCGGCTTCAAATGTTCACTCTAGCACCTATATGTCCCAGAATGCAATGTTATTTTAATGACACAACAGTGTAGTTTTCAAGTGCTCAAGGGTTATTGGATTCCTTTTAAACCCATTCAGATGTTCCACCAGTAGTACACACTTGCATAGCGTAATCAATGACGTACATCCAAGGGAACGAGATGAAGGGAAGTTAGCGAGTGAAGGGCATAACAAACTAGACAGGAATGCAGCCTTCATTTCATCTGCCAGACGGCCACTCCTAACATTCTGTACATATAAATTACTTGCGTATACTTTTATTTTAGTGCAATTTTATCCATAAAACAAATGTCCCACGTATTCACATGTCCCTTGGTCATGTTTATTTGGAGTGTAATGCAGGGCTGGAACAACTTGAGCTAGCCCTGCAAAGCAGTGATGGAGACCTGTTTTGTAGACAAGGTATGTAACACACTGAGGCAAGAAGAAACATGTGCCAAGTTCTTGAGATGAGTAGACAGATACTCCATGTTATCAACGTGATAATCAGGAAAACGTATTCAACATTTTAAACCTAAACCCAACTCAGAAAGAGTTAGCAAAGCTACACAGTGTTGTGTACGGCAGTGTTGTCCAAATTGTAGTTAGCCATTTGAACTTCAGACCAAATTCAAAAGATCACACAGAGTTCCATCAAGACTTATTTATTTTCAGAAAAAGACTTGATTTTGAACCAGATTGAAATGATTTTTGGCATAAATGTTTAGATAAAGTAAAAATAAAGATATGCCCCAGTGTTGTTGGTTGTAATTGTAAATCACACAGGCACTTATATGAAACCTTCATCATGACACAGGATTGAGAAGCATGTATAAAGTGGCACAATCTCAAAAAGGACAGATTGTGCTATAATGTTATTTACGTACACTGTTTTGAACCTTAAATCATCAATGCCTTGAAAATGAAGACATTACGCTGTCTATTTTTTAATGATGGATAGACATTTATTCCATTACTTATGCTGTCCAGGTGGGCACTTGTAACTTGAGCTTAAAACAGCAATCATAAAAGATTTTGTGCTTAGCGCTGAGTGGTTGTTTGAGGAAGTATTATGGGTGTACAAGCTATTCCTGCAAAAGATTCTGGAAAATGAAGATCTCTTTCCCACTCATCCGTCTCAGTATTATAAACCTGCACAATACTTGTGACGTTATTAAGATGCCAGTTGTATCCTCCAACGATATAAATCTTTTTGTCCAGCAAACAGCAGCCAGCCTCTGACTGACCGGCACGCATTGGACTGACTGTTGTCCATTGGTCCGTCTCTGGAATGTAATACTCTACAGCAAGAACATCGAAGCAGCGATCCACATGGTCCATTCTGCCACCGAGAGCGTAAATACGATTGTTAGCACTAATCATAGCATGCAGGACTCTAGGTTCATTCATGGGACACTTGAAATCCCACTGATCTAAGGCTGAATCATAGCAATGGAGAGTCTTCTTATCCTCCACAGACACTCCATAACCCCCAGAGACGTAAAGTTTCTCTCCGCAGGTGGCTCCGGCGTGACCCCAGATTCTCCTCTTTAGGGAATCCACATAGGTCCATTCATTCTTCTTTGGACAATAGCATTCAACAGATGATAAGCTGCCAGATCTATTGCGTCCCCCCGTAGCGTAAAGTTGACCATGAAGTACGTTGAGCTGAAACTGAATGCGGCTCTCCTGCATGGGTTGAATTCGAAGCCACTGGTTTAGATGGGGGTCGTAGCGGAAGCAGATGTCAACTGCACCTTCTCCACTACGATACTGCAAATGCTGCCCACCCACCACATAAACAAAATTGTCGAGAACCGACACGCAGGCATGGCTGCATCCCATCTCCATTTCGGTCAACTCTTTGAACTGTCGAACTGTGATGTCAGGCAGAAAATAAACTTTGCTGCTGACTGTACGGTCGTTGTCCGTGTAGGGTGTCCCGCCGAAAGTAATTAATGATGTGATGTCTGAGCGAATGGAAGTTCGTGGTGATTGCATTTCATGCTGTCGGAATGGAAGTATCTGATAATTGAAGGCCTCTAGGAGAAAGTGACGACACTGTACATCTTCAACCATGATGTCGACAGTTTGGACACTGTCCACAAGCTCGGACGATCGCATCAGTGGGAAGCGCACATGACAGAGCACTTCGCTGGCCACAGCTCGTCTTGAAGCATCATGCTGCAGCCAACGGATTGCCGCATGAAACAAGTCGATCTCACTACAGTTCTTTAACTTGTTGCTCTGAAGAAAGAAAATCAGTCGTTCCATTGGAATGTGAAGGAAGTCGTCCTCCTGAGAGATTTGAAGAAAGTGACGGAACGTGAACGCATCGACTGACTGTTTGAGGGATGAGAGACTAAAAGTGGTGGCCATTTGCCCGATGTTTAAACAAGTCTCAACACTCATGGCCGATTTGAGAAATTCCTCACAAAGCTCCACCACAGGCACCATCTGCAGAAAGACGGCTGCACCAAGAACATCCTGTATGCAGTCCAAGTCCAGGGTGACTTCAGAACTGTAGGCAAAATCAATAATGTGCTTCAGTCCTCTGGCCGAAAGACCTATTAGCTCTATGGTGTTCTGGTTTGACTCCTTCATTCCACCAGTGAACATGGCTCTGCATGGATTAAGAAGAAAAGATTTTACATCTTTATTCAAATTTTGGAGATAGGAGTCTCTGTTCTTTTTGACGGGATAACTTGTATAGCTCCTAACCAGGGTGTCCGAAAGAGGATGCTGCAAGTTAAGAAAACGTATGCAAACAAAAAAACTGTAACAAATAAAGAAAATATCAACTCGACTGCTTCCTGTTTAAAGTAAGTGGATCATTTAATCTTAGTTGTGCAATTTGTCAGATTATTAAGGCTTAAAATATACAATAAAGAAGGAACCGTCCTACCAGAACGTTAAAATAAACAAAAAACTCACTTTCTGAATTTCCGACAACACAGCTGACAGTAAACAGGAAGCTGAAGTGTTTGTTATTTCTTGGGTCCCCAGACATATTTCTATTATGGTCTGTACTATTTTCAGTGTGTTTCTGTATTTGCATGTGTTGTTAAAAGTTGTGTGCGCATACACGTTTTCCCGAATTTATTGTTTTGCTATGTGTATACGTTTTTCCAACTTGCAGCGTTTGAGCGCTCTCAGCCACCATAACTAAAGTAAAAAAACAGGCAGAGTGAGTACGAGCAATGATTTCCTCAAAATGTGCATGGGTTTGTGGTGTCATGCTGTGTTCACACCAGACGCGGCATTCGCGAACAAAACTCGCTATTCGCGTGTAAATAGACGCTTGAACATTTTGAGTTTACTTGCTTCATTCGCGCGTGAAATTCACCTGACAATAGACGTGGATTCGCATCACATGCATTTGTTCGGCGCTGTATCTGAGTACACTAGATTCTTTTAGAGGTGCACCCAGCTCTGTGAGTTCATCAACTCCTCCAGAAACTATACCGGCAGGAGGATTTCCCCTCGGGACACCAACAACAGGCGCTACATCATAATCATGCCCCTACAAGAGCAAGCTCTTGATTAGTTAATGCGGCGCGAATGTTCAGATTTTCCAACTTGAATTGTGTCATTCATGCCACCTCATTCGGGCGAATCGAAGCACATGATGTCTATTCGCATATTTGCATTGACTTAACATGTAAGTTACTCCGGCTTGTTGCTTCATCCGTGTCTGGTGTGAACACACCATAAGGGATCACATGCCAGGGACCCAAATGCAGTCCCTTGGTCTACCAGAATATAATTTACAGGTTAACTCCATGCAACAGGGCAAATGGAACGGTAAATATAATTTTAATGCATTAAATTTAAAAGGTTTGCTATCTCCCATACAGCTTTAAGGTGGATGCCAGCGTAAGTAACAACAGGATAGGTTATTTTTAACACTGTCTGGGAATTCCTGTTTGAAGTTTTTGACTGCATAATGTATTCTAAATGAGGAACAGTGAGGAATGAATTTGCATTTTTAGTAATTTTGTTGAAAAATACAGCAGCCAACTATATTGAATTAACCAGCAGCTAAACTCCACATGCAAGTAAACAATATCATAAGGCTTAGTCGATAATTTATTATTATTATTGGTATTATTCTTATGGATAATGTTTAAAAACACTTAAGTTATTGGCAATTGCATAAAAAAATATCAATCACAACAGATTGGTCATATGATGCATTTCCAAGTTTTCCCCTTTCTTTAGTGTGTTAGTTAGTTGTTTGTGTATGCATAACATATGCAAGTATGCTCTGGTTTTACAAGTATTAAGTACAGTAAATTCGTTTTTATATTGGACATTTGTTGGCAAAAAGAAATGTCAACAAAATAGTGGCAGTTTATGCGTTATCTTGTTCAGAGTAGGTACACTATTACTTGATTTGTTGTTTTTAAGCACCAATGATGCAGAACAAAAGAGTGGGAAATAAATATTAGTTTAGGATGTACCTTTATTGCAATGATTAAACCTTTAAGTATTAAAATGTGTGTGCACAGTTAGTTTGTCCTTTTAAACAATGCAAACATTTCACTAAGTATAGGCTACAAACACATTATTTTTGCAGAACAACATTAACAACGCTGAAAAAGAGGGTGCAGTTTGTCTGTTAGGCCGTACTCACACTATGTACAGTTGCGTTGAACCGGGCCAAAGCACGCTTGTCCCCCCTACCGTCTCCCCCGACGGCCCGCACTCACATTACATTCGGGCCTGGGCGCTCTTACGTCATCGATGACGCGCTCCTCAGTAAGCGCTCTCGCTCAGCAAAGTGGAGATTTCTTTAGTTATATCGTTTTAGTTGTTTGATATGCGGTGACACGCAGTCAAATATTTCGCCGAACAGATCAGCCACTTTTGACGCTCATAAACAATCATAAAGTCCTCGTGCTGCAGGAATTAGGAGGTTTGCTGAAGGCGCAGCTGACGTGCAGTGAGGGATTTGCGTCTTTAATAATCTACGACAGTTTGCGTTCATTGAACAGTACGAATGATTAATTAATCCATATGATACAGTCCCTTAAAAAGTCACATCTCGCTTTCAGTTTCGGGCTTAGGCACGCTTGCACTTCTCAAATGATCCGGGAAACAGGCCTGGGCTCGGTTCGGATAGCATAGTGTGAGTAAACCCTTAGTCACAGGCATGTAACTAAGGCTAAACAACCTACTTAGAGTGATAAAAACCTGTAGAGAAAAAAACATGAAAATTCTCACATTTACTTGCTTGATTTTCTTTTTTTTCTATTGAACACAAAAGTTATTCTGAAAAATGCTAGAAACCTGTAACTACTGACTTCCTTCTATGGAAGTCAATTGTCACAGATTTGTAACATCCATCAAAATAGCTTTTGTGTTTAACAGAAAATTAAAACTCATAAAGGTTTGAAACCACTTGAGGGTGTGTAAATAGTAAGTAAGTTTACCGTTTTGAGTGAACTATCCCTTTAATGTCATTTAAGAGATATGACATGAAATGTTCTGTGAAAATACATTTTAAATTGCATCATCATGCAAGGCGCCATGAGTCACTAGAGAAAAAGACGAAAATTTAAATTGCATTAGTAAGCATACAGGCATGTTTTTATAGGTATTATTTATTTTATCATCATTACTAGGGGTGTCAAAATTAATTGTTTCTTCGGTGCACTCCGATGCAGACGCGGACAATTCGGTATCGGTTCAGTAATAATCATAACCGGTTATTATGAATGACGTCATCTCCTATGCACTATGCCGCGGTAGCTTACTATGGCGAGGGAGGCGAGCGCGAGTGTTTACAACGCTTCACCTAGGCTACTTGACGCACAAACTGTGCACAATTTCACTGCGTGTGTGTTTTCTGGACACTCTTTCACTGACACAGCAGAAGCCCCTATTTCACTGTGATTGAGAGAATGAAAGTAAACTCCATTACTCTCTCTCTCTCTCTCTCTCTCTCTCTCTCTCTCTCTCTCTCTCTCTCTCTCTCTCGCTGTTGCTCATTTGACCTGCTGGCATGACTTTTCCTCTCCTCTCGGCTGATACGGCGATACTTCTGGATAGAGAGGTCTGCATTCCCGCTGCTGTAAGGCGGGAGCCGCTGGACCAGACCAGATTTCTTGTGGCGCGGTAATAAATTTCCGAATAAAGCGCGGGAGCGGTCGGTAACTCTGGTCTAAGTTGAACGGGAGCGGGCGGTCTAACAATATCGCTCCCGAGCGAGCAAGCACGTGTGTGTGTGTGTTTATGTGTGTGAATGAGAGAGAGCGATGCTGTGTGTTGCCGTCTATGTTTGTGTGTGCGTGTATGTGTGTGAATGAGAGAGGGCGTGATGCTGTGTCGCTTGCTTGGTGCTGTGTGTCTATGTGTGTGTGTGTGTGTTTATACAGACAGCCCCCCACCCACAAATATAAAACTGTGTTTGGGGAAAGCATCGACAATGCACCGTGATATCGAATTGAACCGAATCAATGGCATGATAATCGTAACCGAACCGAACAGTGAGACCAGTGTAGGTTCACACCTCTAATTATTACACAGCTCTTTGAAATACTTGATTCTGATTGGTTACCTAATCTCATCCTGTTTCTTCTCGTCGTTGTGACCATTAGTGAATGTATTCATATACCATTCAGTCTGTATTCATATATCATTGCTCTAGGATTTTTTCCAGCTGTGGAGGCAGTTACCTATGGCGTTATTTCAACGACTAATGTCGTGAGTGCAGTATTACAAGTCGAGATCGCATTTATGTAATAAGAGCATGCGAATCTCTTTGCTTGCGCGCCGATTTCCTGTTCGTGCACAAAACTTCCTGCACGCCCCTCAAATATACGCTGCTCAAGTGCAGATTTTCTTGTGCGCTCTCAATTAAGCACTGCTAGAGTGTGACTTAGTGCGTTTATGTAAGGAGTATGTCTCCAACATTTATTAGATTTGCTAGGAATAATTATGAGTGTCTCCAATAGACCTAGAGAATGGCATTAATGCGTCCTGAAGTAAAGTGAAACGGCTATAAACTCCAGCAAGATAAAGTCAATGTATGCAGAGCCATAGACCTTTATCTATAAATAAAAGTATAATTATGGAAACTGTGTTCACCTGAAAGCTACGTCGTGTTTGCTGGCCTCAAGCATCGCGCAGCCCTGTTAGACAGTCAGTCAGCATGACACTACTACGATTACAGAAAAGTTTGAGCTGTTATAATTCACTTACCTTTTAATACATTTTGGTGCGATTATAACTCGCTGTTACAAACAATAACAATGACTGAATGTTTTGAATGAGAAGCTGTAATGTTGCCGTGGCAGGATGAATTTTGGTGTGGCACACCGCCATGGAAGAATGTAGCGGAAACCATGCCATTGTTTTTGACTGTTTGATGCCATCTTGCCACTGATAAATAATACAAGTATGTTAGTTTAGCTAAGTAGATGCAGCTGTAGCTATAGAGTAATGTTTTGTGCCTAATGCCCCTGGTACACTTCAAATGAAATTGGAAAAAGAACTAAAACTATGTCATTTCGAACAAAATAAGGCCAAAAACGAAGTTCGTTTTGAGTCTGTTTCGTAGGGGTGCGAACCTACACTGGTCTCACGGTTCGGTTACGATTATCATGCCATCGATTCGGTTCAATTCGATATCTCGGTGCATCACGGTGCATTGACGATGCTTTCCATATATAATTAGATTTTTTCTTCACAACACAATTTTTTTTTCATTAAAATCTATAAATATATGAATATTTATATATTACTTGTAATACAATTTTGTCCTTTAATACAACCAGTAAGATATATGAACTGTACCTTTAATTTGACCTGCTCAAAGAAAACACTCTTTTTGAATGTAACAAACAAAACTCCAATACATGCACAGAACAACATGAGCATTTATTCATTCATTTTCTTGTCGGCTTTGTCCCTTGCGGGGTCGCCACAGCGGAATGAACCGCCAACTTATCCAGCACGATTTTACGCAGCGGATGCCCTTCCAGCCGCAACCCATCTCTGGGAACATCCACACACTCATTCACACTCATACACTACGGACAATTTAGCTTACCCAATTCACCTGTACTGCATGTCTTTGGACTGTGGGGGAAACCGGAGCACCCGGAGGAAACCCACGCGAACGCAGGGAGAACATGCAAACTCCACACAGAAACGCCAACTGACCCAGCCTAGCCGAGGTTCGAACCTGCGACCCAGCGACGTTCTTGCTGTGAGGCAACAGCACTACCTACTGCGCCACTGCTTTGCCCATGAGCATTTATACTTTAGCAAATAAACTAACGCGAATATTATCCCGCTTGCTTTTTGAGCGCTGTCAAACGAGGTCTTACACCCCTATGACTGGTCATTGTCTTCACCCGCTCAACAGAAAGGGCTGCGATTGGCTTTGGAAATGAAAGCGCTGTTTACCAATGAGTGATGCGGGAAGAACAGCCGCGGTTAAAGTCTATATGCGCATAATACGCGTTATCACAGGTAATCCATATTAGACACAGTGAGGCAAAACTTGCTCCTCAGGCATGCCCGTGTCTGGATCCACAAGTATTGCTTTAACAGCCAAGAGGAAAGGAAAAGTTACCTTACAAACACGCCAGCGGGTCAAATGTCCAAAGTGAGAGAGAGAGGAAGAGATGGATTTTTCAGCATTTCTCCCTAGTAGTGAAATAGCGACTCGTGTGCTGTGTCTTCTTCAGTGTCAATGAAAGACTTTCCAGCAAAGTCACAAGCAGTTGAACTGTGCATAATTATCTACCTTTTAAGTAGTAGGAGCGTTTTATTTACTCGCCCTCGCCTCCTCCGCCATAGTATTCTACTGCGACATCGCGCATGGGAGATAAATGACGTCAGTACGCAATAACCGGTTATGATTATTACCGAACCGATATCAAATTGTCCCCGTCTGCATCGCGGTGCACCGAAAAAACAATTAATTTTGACACCCTTACTGTTTCGGCAGTTTGAAACAGTTCACCAAAGCTGTTGTATAAGACTGAAGGGTTTTATTTTGCTAAAACAACCTCCTGGATGTACTTTATACCACTTATTACACAGCCACAAAACATACAAATTAGACACAAAACATTGTTTTGGGCCCTAATATTAATTCTTTAAATGCAAAGCTGACAGAAACGAAAACAACTGATGGAGTATACACTAACTTGAGCCTTATTCAGTCACAAGAGGGTGACAGAAACGACACTAGTTGAATAAAAGCACCTTCGTATTATTCATTCACAAGACGGTGCCAAAGAGTTTAAAAACAGTGGCATGACAATACATTTGAATGTAAGTGTAACTATATGAATTTGAACATCTTTACTGACGGTCAAGGTGATTTAAATGAGCCTGCTTTATTTAGAACAGGGGGTCTCAAACTCTTTTATGGCCCCCCTCCTCCTCCATCCGGCCCGCAACTGACATCAAAAACATAATGAGACTCGGCCCCCCCAAAACATATATTTCACTATCATTGTTGTGCATATAGCCACTTGTGGTTTTGACCCCCCCACCTATTGGATGTTTGAAGTACTGCACTATATTATACTGTATTTTAGTTTTAGGGTGCTTTCACACCTGCCTTATTTAGTTCGGTTGAATCGCACTTGAGTTCGTTTTCCCTCTTGGTGCGGTTCTTTTGGGCAGGTGTGAATGTAGCAATCGTACTCGAGTGCGCACCAAAAGCGGACCCTTTCAAACGAACCCTGGAGCGGATCGTTTGTGGTGAGAACATGATCTGAACTAAAACAGACCCAACCGCAAAAAGTACTGCGGCTTTTTGGACTAATCCAGCTGCCGTAGGCCGATGCGATGTGCATTATGGAATGTGGAGGAAAAGTATTTGTTGACAGCGCTTTACCAAAAGAGAGAGAGAGGGGGAAAAACATTACCTGATGGATCGTTGGTAATATTTCTGAAAGATGACCATGTTGCAGTCTAGCTAAATGAATTCACGCCTCCTCCTGAAGTGACGTACGATGCACCTTCGCCGTTTGCAATGCCTTAAAACATTGTTTTCCAACCACATCCACGCTTCATTCTCGAAATGTATAGTATGTCTAAAGTGATGTATACAAACTATATAGCATACTATGAGCAGGGATACAATCAGCCAGCGCAGTCTAGCTCCATAGTGAAAAGCAACATTTTGTGTCTGCCGGTTTGTTTATTTGCGGGAGTTCATTGGCATTTTCCCGCATGTGAATTCTGACCGATCGAAAAGCAGTTTAGGAAATACGTTCAACAACATCTGGCCAATGAGTGATGTGGATTTTGACACATGAATGCATTTTGGTTCTTTTCAACTGGTTCTGACCAAAGCAATCAGTGTGGTGTGAAAACGACCAAAAGACGGCAGAAAATGCTACAATGTATCCTTTATTGCCCTTGGTCTGAACCAAACAAAGCGAACTACAGATGTGAAAGCACCCTTACTTTCGTTTTTTTCTCAGTGTACAGTCCAGAGTAATGCACATGCATATTATTTCTGTGACTGATTTAAACGTTGAAATAAATGTGCATAAGTGCTCTATTTTTACTAAAGCTCTACTTTTGTAAATATTCAAGGGTCATTTGATTATTTTCAGTTTTATACCATGGCTTACACATTATGCTGGTGTAACAAATATGTACATTTTACTGCTTGTTGAATAGAACATGTTAAAGTAAACGTGAATATGAAGAGTTCAGATGCAAAACCCTCTAAATCCATCAGACCTCATTTTTTGTAAAATCCACCTATTGGGACAAGACAGTGAAATTAGCTGAAAAATCATTAAAGATGCCATTAGAAATAATTTTACCAAACATAAAACACATTACACAAACCACCTGAAGTTAAAAATACATAAATCTGTCAAGTAAGTGGTTCATTCCACAGTGGTAACCCCTGAAAAAACAGGGACTAAGCAGAAGTGCATTAATCAATACCATTAAAATTGACATTAATAAAATCTTAATCTGTTGTCATTTCTGATATTTGGGATTTAGATTTAATGGAAGTAGAGCAATGTAAACATTGTAAATATTTTAAACCAAGCTTGTTACATTCAAATGATGTGTAAAAACCTTGTGAAACATCAATATCTGTGCACTGTCCATTAATATAAAAGCTTATCAGGCGTATAGGTAATATAAAGTAATATAAATAATGTATAGTTTTATACATTATATTTCTCTTTTAAAAATAGCTTATGTTAGCAAATAAAACACAAGGTAGGCCTATACTGGGCAAAAGGGGGATGTCTCTCAGACACTTTTAGAAGCTGTCATTCATTCATTCTCACCATACTCAAGGTCTTGGTCTCTTTTTCGTCTCTTTTTTATCCTCATAGCATCCATGTGGAATAAAAGAACGGCCTCTTAACTTTGTCTTCCGTGAAGTTTTCGTTTAATGTATAGTAAATTGGACTCATTCAAAGTAGCATCACTGTGCAAAAGCATGTTATGAATCCATGTTACACTTCCGACTGTACATTGAGTTTTCTTTTTCTTATAATGCACAGAGTTTTGAGGTATGTTATTCCCAGTTAACAACTTCTAAATCAGGGGTCTCAAACTCAAATTGGCAGGGGGCCATTTCAGTGACTGATAATTCATAGGAAGGCTGTTTTAAGAAATCGCAGACAAATGCCTAAAATCACAGGCAAATCGGTGCTTGTTTACGTGAGTAAACTTCACACAGTGTGAACTATTAAAGACAAGATCTGAGAGAATCGCAGATGAGTCACCGACACCTATGAGGTATTTGGCATGCTAAATATCTGAGGCTGTCGGTGATTCAAAATCATGCTGTGTGAAATGTGTTCTGATTGAAAATAACATCGCCGACTACCTACAGCCAAAGAGAGAGCAGCATCCACTAGTATGAGTATCTGAGGCCAACGGGAGGTTGGGGGAGAAGTTAAAAGGGCTACTTTTCGGTCTATTTGGACCCAAGAAATGGAGGAAAACCTAGTGGAAATTTGGCAGGAGCACCCGTGTCTGTTTGATGTGTCATCTGAGCAAAAAAGAAAAAAGTTGAGGAGAAATTGCTAATTCGGTTCAAGACCCAAGTGAGCAAAATAAGTTCCTTCTCTACCCCACTAAAGGATTCTTTCTCATTACACAGTTAATAACAAAAGATTTACTATGTGACCTCATGTTGTTTCCATGGTTTGTTGTGAGACGTACAGTAGTTTGCAGACTGAGACAACATTGTAGGCAATTCCTCCTATTGTAAAGTCATGCAGTGTGAAACCCCCTGTCGCCGATCCATCCTGCAGTGTAAACACAGCACCTACAGAAAGCTACCCCAGATAGTCATGCAGTGTGAAATCATCAGTGACACACTACTTTAAAAATTGTGCAGTCTGAACTTGGCATTAGGAAGACAAATAAAGATAAAGTAGTTCACACATAAAGACTGGCGAGCGTCGTGCACCGGCAGATTTCATCCCGATCACAGCCCTATCCATCGGCGAGCTGGTTAACTTCCAAAATCGGGCTCAAATCAGGCTTAAAATCCTGTATTGTGAACTAGGCTTTAGTCAGTAGCCCCTTTTACATATAAAGACCTTTATATAGACCATATAAAGGTCTGTATGTGTGAACAGGCCCTTTTTGAAAATACCGGTAAATTCGTTCCGGCAATTTTCCGGAAAGAGAAGTTGTACCATTACCAGTAAGTTGCCATAATGCTGCGCTGTGTGAACGCAAATGGACCATTGCCGGAAAGAGTGTTCACGCTTAGAACGAGCTGACGTGAGACGTCTACTCCAGCCAATAAGAACACTCAGACGCATTCACATCCGGGCCGTTTATGAAAATAAATACCTTTGAATATTTTTCCAGACACATTCAGCTACTTGCTGTTAGTCAGAAACGTTTCTATGTTCCTTCTTAATGCCAAATGTGTAAAAAATTATCGATAAAATGCTCATGATAAACGGCAGATTGTTTACCTTCAAGCTCTGCTTCAGTTGCTTGTGCACATAAAGTGCAAGAGTGCTGCGGTGAGCATCTGCACACACATATACTATGAACATCTCGACATGCGAAAGTGTTCCTCCATGTTTTCATCGAAATTGTTCACAATACTTATCCATCCACAGAATTTGTAATGCAAGTTAGTTAAATGTGTAAACATTTAGCTGCGGTTAGCGCTTTTGCCTTTGGATGTCTCTGGGACAAAGGCAGCTGCATGAATGCTAAAGTTTTACATGAATGCTAAAGTTTTACATGATCAAAACCAGTTCGAATCAGGCTTGGAATTTGGGGCGCAAAATTGCCTCAGTCATTTAGATCTGGCTTGAGGGCTTACGACATCACCATAACATTGGACCACTTCATTTGACTGTTTTGACCAATGTTTCAGCCGCAGATGTTCGGGGACCCTTCAGTCATATCGTAAATGATTAATAATCTAAACAATGGGGCCTTACAGGATTTCTCCTCACGAGACTTTTAAATGACTCCCAGGTCATGTGCTCGCCCTCGGGACATCCTGCTTGCAGCCAGATGTACAAATTTCGTAGAGACAAAGACATCTCTGGCAATAACGCAAACGAATGAAAGACAATCTCTTAAAATGTTAGAACTAAGGCAGACACATCTTTGAATAATATGCCATAGGTTTCCTCGTGTGCTGTGTTTATTCCAACCAACCAGGTTAATGAATGTGTTGTCTTAACCCTTAAAGCAGATAAAAATGATCTGTATGTGTCTGAAATGTATGTTTGGTATTGAACGCAAGCTAGAGACGTTTGCAATGCATTTGTGTAAATGAAAAACTAGTAGTACAAACAGCATTCGTCTTGTAACATTTGATGCAAGATAGTTACAATCTTACAAGAGACTTTACCACGTGAAATCAACATGCAGTCTGGTTATAATTGACCCTTACTACACTGGTACGGGGCGTGGCCCCACCCTTCATGACAACTGCTCATTGGAAAGCAGTGCCATGGGGATGGATCAAACCAGGTCACTTAAAAACTCACTGCAGCCGTAAAACATTGCTTTTGCATAAGTTGCCTTGCGCCCGCTGTTCCATTCTGCCCCCTCTCACCTGCCCGGACACCATGCCGCCACGCGATTGGGTCACCACGAACTCTCCATGCAAACCTCATAAGTTTCGGGTAAAGTCCTGTTTCTGTAATTTTCCGGATATTTACCAGTCTCATTGTGTGAAAGGGGCTATTGACTTATGGTTTGTTTCGACTAGACGCAGATGAAGAGTGATTTACATGTTAAGTCAATGCAAAGATGCGAATTGACATCCTGCGGCGCTATTCACGCAATTGACCCTTCGCTAAGCCCCGCCCTCTTTAGTTACTGTTGCTACACCGGTCAAGCTTTCGTGCCTGGCACGTCTATTACAATATGTATGCGCTGGTGTCAGACATTGCCAGCGATATAATTAGTCATTTTTGGCGAACAGGTGAGAAATCAGAGAAAACCAGACAAAAAAAAAGGTCTGCAGTATGCATTACAGGGGTATATTCACCACATAATATGCAACCGATCAGAAAATAACTTAATCAAAATTGAAGCTAGATTAGCCTTGCCAAATCATATGCTGACCATTCAACAGCTTAGTTCATGCACAGCAGGATAGGTGAAATTTAAAAATAATCTAATAATAACTAATTAAACCGTGACTTCTCATTTTCAGCCAAAAAGCCAGAAAGAAAAAATGCTAAAATATAGCGTCACTAACCGACAAGGAAACCACGCGAAGAAAGAACAGCCAGAAAGGGGAAATTGATGAATGTGTGCCAAATAATATCATCAATAGCTTTGTTTCCATCCCCCTATTTTTATGTGCATTTTGGATGTGCATAAAAAAACCGGTTGATGGAAACAATATGATGCGCATAAATTTTGAAAATGCGCATAAACTACAATGGAAACACTTTTACCGTACAAATTCCAGTATGCGCATTAAAAAAAGGTCATGTGATTTTGTTATAAGAGATCATGTGATGATAAAAATGTGTGTAAACTAACAAACCAATTTATTTTAAATTTTGTTTTTGTCATTCTAAACCGCCTTACCGTTTCAGTATTAGTGTTATTATATTATTAATGACATTTAGAATCAAGAGTGTCTGTGCTCCGCGTCTGACACCTCCAAACGCCATCGCTCGTTCACTGCGTGTCAGGATTGCCTTCTGAGGCGCAAGTCATTTATTAGATGAAGAAAAGATTGACGCAGCTTCTCCTACTGCAGCAAATTCGGTTTTTACTGTTGATATTTGGTGCCAGTTAATCAGGAAGTGACGATTTTGTTCGCTTTGACTCGTTGGATGGAAACGCAGCTTTATTCGAACGTCTTTTATGCGATAATCCAGTTTTGCGCATAAAGTTCATTCGCATTTTTGGTGGAAACATAGCTATTGACCCATAATGTACAGCACCTATAACTGTCAGTATGTTTGTTTGCTCTTTATCCAGTTTCTATTCTAATTTGCAGTTAAGTGGAAAAAATAAATAAATTGAAATGCAAATCAAAGTATAAATAGCAGAAGTGAACAAAAATATTTTACTTACCAGCAAATATTAATCTGACACCAAATAGCGTATAAAAGCAGACACTAACCCACTATAACAGCATCACCAATGGCTAAATTTACAAAAGACGGACAAAAACATCAGTGAATTGTACCTCTGACATGGACTTGAGGAATATAAATTACTGAAAAACAGCTGCGGGTGAAGTATATTGATCGCAAGTGCTCAGTTTGTGATCACATCTCAGTTTTGTTCTGTTAATATGTAATTTCAAATATTCGTAGCTTGAAACAGATGGAAATATGATTGCTATTAGTATGACTACTATGGTGAAGGCTTAAACAGAGCAGTGCTCATAATTCATTCATTCATTTTCTTTTCGGCTTGATCCCTTTATTAATCCAGCGTCGCCACAGTGGAATGAACCGTCAACTTATCCAGCACATGTTTTACGCAGTGGATGCCCTTCCAGCCGCAACCCATCTTTGGGAAACATCCATACACACTCATTCACACCCATACACTACGGACAATTTAGCCTACCCAATTCAACAGTACCGCATGTCTTTGGACTGTGGGGGAAACCGGAGCTCCTGGAGCAAACCCACGCGAACGCAGGGAGAACATGCAAACTCCACACAGAAATGCCAACTGACCCAGCCGAGGCTCCAACCAGCGACCTTCTTGCTGAGAGGCGACAGCACTACCTCCTACGTCGCCTAGTGCTCATAATATCGAGCAAAAAAACAAAAAAAGAGAGAAAAAGACAGCTGGGAAACATAACCTGCTTTGTATTTTTGTAGGAAACACAGTTTAGATCTTTTCACGGTAAGAGGTGTGAGAGTTATTGCTGTCTATCACTGAATGTGTCAGAAATATCGCAAACAAATCCAACTTAACTTCGCTCTTTTATCGCCGCTCACTAGGGCTGGGCGATATGGCAAAAAAAACAAATCTCGATTTTCTCATAAAGTTTGACCGATTCACGATTTCGATTTCGATTTTTTTTATTTATTTTTTTTATTAATTTTGTTTTTACTGTGTAACTACCTTACCAGTTTACCTTGTTCATTTAAATTTAAATAAATGCCGAAACTAGTTTTTTTTTCATGCTCACTTGTAAAAGAAAAGCAACTGTGTGACTAAACGTGGTTATGGCACTCTCTCATGTAGGGATGCTAAACATAGCTACAATAGAAATCACAGCACCCGTATTTATGTAGAGGTCATATGTTGTGCAGTTTT
The DNA here is from genome assembly GCA_903798195.1 of Danio kyathit. Lineage (NCBI taxonomy): Eukaryota > Metazoa > Chordata > Actinopteri > Cypriniformes > Danionidae > Danio > Danio kyathit. The sequence goes on along the minus strand of LR812529.1, from coordinate 9,254,064 downwards.
GGGCAATTTTTTTTTGGAGAGAAAATGACCAAAATGTAACGTGAAGATTAAAAAGGATTGGAGGGGAAATAAATATTTCAAATCTCTGTACATAACAGAAAAATAAACAATGATAATGCAACAATAGTTTATCTGAATTAGTGGCATGTCAGAAATATATATTTAGACAGGCCTTGTCAAAGTGAGCAGGCACTTTCACTAATAAAAAATATAGCACTTAAATTATTTCATAACAATCAATAAAATAACAGCAGTTTTATATCAAAAGTTGGTAATGATATAAAATATACTACATTTTGATGGTAAAATATAACCATTTAAATGATTTCAGTATTCAAACATTAAATAACGAATGCATCAAGTTAAATATAAAAAAACAAATGAATCAACACAGCATATCAGGATATAAAGGACTATATTTAGCAAAATGCTGCTCTTTTGTTTTATGTTACTTCAGTAATTCCACCCGGGAGCTGTTTTGCACTGTGAAACTGAAACACTGAAATAAGTAAAAGAAGGGCATGCATCGAGTACTTTTGTCCGTCTCATCATTTGCTCGAGCATGAATTAACGAGCTGTTACTCTGCCGCCGGACATTGCGGAGAAAGTTACACCTATCATCATGCTTAAAACAAAGAATTAGAATTATTAAAGTGGCGATCGGGTGCGGATATATATATCAGATAAAATAATATGTGCGGGCGGGTGGATGATTAGAATGAAGGAGGCAAGGAGCGGACCTCCGCCTGTCGAGCCTTCTCTCCTCTCCTCTCCTCTCCTCGCGCGCGCCCGTCTCGCAGCTCGCGCGGGAGAGACAGGCGGCTGCGGGAGAGAGCCGCGACATCAACACACAGAATCAGCACAATTCAGCACGGTTGTCTAACAGTTTAGAACGGTTTGGCACGATAGTGGAAAAGCGGCTTTAATATTTTTATTTAAAAAATCGCGATTTCTCGATTTTATAAAAAATAAAATCGTCCTAAAACGTAAATTCGAATTAATCGAAAAAATCGAAAAAATCGCCCAGCCCTACCGCTCACACAGCTTGATCCACGCTGGTATTTCTCCACATGTGTTCTAGGTTTTAAAAAGGGAATAAATTCGACCATCCGGTCCAAACTTTAGAATACTGGGTATCAGATTTGCACAATCCATATGCACAACGCTTTAGCTTGTTTCCCTCGCTCGAAAGCTTAACAGACCTCCTGGGCGTAGCTAAGGTTGCTAAGCCATGATTGGTGTGTGGTGGTTTTCGGGTATGGCTTAGCGAAGGGTCAATACGTGCCTTAAGCACATCAAACGCGCAAACGATCAAATCTTGCTGCTTCATTGGCGCGAATCGGGTCCTTTGCGCAGCCTCATTTGTGCAAACGAAGCAGACTGAATTGAGCGTTTGATGTGCTTAAGACACAAATCGCGCGAATTGCTCGAGTTGGAACATATTGTGAAGTGAATTTGACGCACGAATGAAGCGAGTAAACTTAAAAAGTTCATGCATCTATTTGTATGCGAATAGCACGGTTTATTTGCACATGCCCCATCTGGTGTGATTACCCAATAAGATTTTCAGCATTCTTCAAAATATCTTTTTTTGTGATCAACAAAAGAAAGAAAGCTATAAACGTTTGAAAAAAGTAAAGGTTGAATAAATGATGACAACATTTTGCGTTGTGGGTGAACTATCCCTTTAAGACATTAAATGTTTTCATTTGAGTCTTCAATGTGGAAAAGAATGAAGAATTTCATCAATGTCACCATTTAAACTCCTGCTAACAAACCGTCTCACCTGAAGTAGTCACTGCAGGAGGCTAAAACCGCTTTGTGAACCTCGAAGCGCTCGTTGTCAATGGCCAGAACCACATCCAGCAACTGACCTTGATCACGCAATGCAGACAAGCCCCTCAGGAGTGTGCTGCTGTGGCTGGGGGCTGAGAAAGTACAACGAAGCACGCTATTCTTGTTGTCAGCCATGCTGGAAAAAAAAAGAGAGAGAGAGAGAGAATCACATTATGAGGAGAAATTGTATCTCACCACTCCCTGATCAATGTCTCTTGCTTCACAGTCTATAGAAGTCTTTAAAAGTACTTGACGAGCCTGCTTTATCCTGACGCTACACCAGTTGGTCTCAGTTTCTAAACTGGTGCATCAACATGATCCCTGTAAAAGCACACACTTCTAAATAATTCAACAGAATGGATCAAGAAGAACCTGTTTGGATAAAGAACCTATAAGCCTTTTAAATACTCAAGCAACAAGCAGTTCTTGTAATAAGTGTTAAGAAGTAAAAAATATACATTTAATTAACAAAAGAGAGAAAGCCCAGTAATGTTTTCTATATAAGCATACATACTTTAAGAGCACCTATTAGGAATGCTCATTTTGGTTACTTTTGCCAACTGACAACCGATTCTAGTTAACCAAATATTAACCGTTAACTAGTTAGATTAATAATAAATTATTATTTAATTTTTTTTTTTTTATTATTATTTTGTGTCTGACACATCAAATATCGTATTTTAAAATACTGATTTATTTTAACATGCGAACAGCAGCATATAGAACATATTAACAACAGAACATCTGTAAAAAAAAGTACAAACTAAATAAAAATAATAAATAAATAGTCCTGCCCTAGATATTTTTCACTTAAATTACAAATTCAGATTACAAAACGAAAACATTGACTGATTCCTTTTTAAAAACTGGCTTAGGCTGTTTTTTTCCAATCCTGTTTTTTTCTTCCGTGACCGTCAAATAAAAATAGCAGGCTACCTCAAATCTATCGCTCCACGGAAAATATGCTTTTAATTTATGCTCCACTATTATTATTATATCACAAACCTCTGTCACCAATTTTTTTTTTTACATATACGGGTTTTCACCTTTACTGATAGGACAGTGGAGATTGACAGACAGGAAAGTGTGGGGAGTAGAGTTAGGGAAAGGATCGGCAAAGGAACTCGAGCCGGGAACCGAACTCGGGTCGCTGCGAGCACCTGGGTGCCATGTGTCAATGCACTAACCACTAGGCTATTGGCGCCGACCTCGGTCAACATTTTTAATAGAAGTCATTATTTTAAAGATTATATCTTGAGCGTCTGGTTTTAGCTTGTGTGCTTTTATTTCCTCTCACTCGTGGTTCATGTGCATGTGATGAAAGACAATGACGAGGCTCATAAGGTTGACTTTTTGTAAAGTATAGGCTACTATAGCATATAACAATTTTATTGTTTACATATGATATTGCATTATTTTTGCATGCATGTTTTATAAACTATAAAATGAAAGCCTCAGTTTGGTGTGGAGTTATCATTATGCAAAAATCAAGAAAATCTTTGGATTTTTTTGATTTGTAGATTAGGCTAAGTAGGCTATTTTAAAAATGGATATTTTATAAGAACTATTAATAACTGTAATTTTCCAAATGGAAAAAATTTTGGTTTGTTGGTTGTACTCATAGGGCCCTATCATATATCCGGTGCAATAAGGCACAAGATTTGTTTGGCGCGATTTGTTGCCATTTTCGTAGCGCAACTCTAATTTTCACGTTTTGCACCACGTTGTTTAGATAGCAAATCCATTTGTGCTACTTTGTGGACTCATGGGTGTGCTAGTCTAAAATAAGTGGTGTGTTAAGATGCATTGTTGGCAGGTTGTTATTTTGAAAAACTGAAGTAGACCGCACCATTGACCATCAAAAAGCAGTTCTAAAGTCCAGTGCAGAGTGCGTTAGTTATGCGCCTATGTGGGTTCAAACGCTTTCACATTGCTTAATATACACAGGATGTACAGCAATACACAAATATCTTTACCAAATTGAATATGTAGGCTAACAGATGTCTTCAGTGGAGTGGGTTTCCACTGTTTCCTTACTCCACCAAAGAAAAGGAGTAAAGAGTACAAGTAAAGAGACTGAATGGAGGAGGCTCATTCTTTATCCTCGCTGCAGATGGTCTGTTTAACTGTTTTCTCGCCCGTGAACCGTTCAGTTTTTCCACTTACAAATTCCGCCATGTAAATAGCAAATCCATTTGTGCTACTTTGTGGACTCATGGGTGTGCTAGTCTAAAATAAGTGGTGTGTTAAGATGCATTGTTGGCAGGTTGCTATTTTGAAAAACTCAAGTAGACCGCACCATTGACCATCTAAAAGCAGTTTAGTATGCGCCTATGTGGGTTCAAACGCTTACACATTGCTTAATATACACAGGATGTACAGCAATACACAAATATCTTTACCAAATTAAATATGTAGGCTAACAGATGTCTTCAGTGGAGTGAGTTTCCACTGTTTCCTTACTCCACCAAAGAAAAGGAGTAAAGAGTACAAGTAAAGAGACTGAATGAGGAGGCTCATTCTTTATCCTTGCACTGCAGATGGTCTGTTTAACTGTTTTCTCGCTAGTCAAGCGTTCAGTTTTTCCACTTACAAATTCCGCCATGTAAATAGCAAATGCACCATGACGTAATGCAACTGACTCTTAAAGGGAATGGGAGATGAGACTCTGAATGAATTAATGCACGTTATACTCAATACACACCCATAACTCCTTAAAAGAATAAGCACAACCCTATTAGACCATGTGCCAGGGCGCAGCGCGTATTTTGTACACGTCCTTAATCATTTTGCACCATGCGCTTTAGACTTTGCGCCTAGATCATTAAATAGAGCCCTAAAGCATCAAAACTATAGCCTATTTGTTGTGTTTTTAAGGCAGTGCCAGAGCGCGCTCTGATGGAGAAAAACCCTGACGCTCCGAATTGTGGCTGGTATCCGGTGCAATAAGGCACAAGATTTGTTTGGCGCGATTTGTTGCCATTTTCGTAGCGCAACTCTAATTTTCACGATTTGCACCACGTTGTATAGATAGCAAATCCATTTGTGCTACTTTGTGGACTCATGGGTGTGCTAGTCTAAAATAAGTGGTGTGTTAAGATGCATTGTTGGCAGGTTGCTATTTTGAAAAACTCAAGTAGACCGCACCATTGACCATCTAAAAGCAGTTCTAAAGTCCAGTGCAGAGTGCGTTAGTTATGCGCCTATGTGGGTTCAAACGCTTACACATTGCTTAATATACACAGGATGTACAGCAATACACAAATATCTTTACCAAATTGAATATGTAGGCTAACAGATGTCTTCAGTGGAGTGGGTTTCCACTGTTTCCTTACTCCACCAAAGAAAAGGAGTAAAGAGTACAAGTAAAGAGACTGAATGGAGGAGGCTCATTCTTTTTCCTCGCTGCAGATGGTCTGTTTAACTGTTTTCTCGCTAGTCAAGCGTTCAGTTTTTCCACTTACAAATTCCGCCATGTAAATAGCAAATGCACCATGACGTAATGCAACTGACTCTTAAAGGGAATGGGAGATGAGACTCTGAATGGATTAATGCACGTTATACTCAATACACACCCATAACTCCTTAAAAGAATAAGCACAACCCTATTAGACCATGTGCCAGGGCGCAGAGCGTATTGTGTACACATCCTTAATCATTTTGCACCATGCGCTTTAGACTTTGTGCCTAGATCATTAAATAGAGCCCTAAAGCATCAAAACTATAGCCTATTTGTTGTGTTTTTAAGGCAGTGCCAGAGCGCGCTCTGATGGAGAAAAACCCTGACGCTCCGAATTGTGGCTGGTATCCGGTGCAATAAGGCACAAGATTTGTTTGGCACGATTTGTTGCCATTTTCGTAGCGCAACTCTAATTTTCACGATTTGCACCACGTTGTATAGATAGCAAATCCATTTGTGCTACTTTGTGGACTCATGGGTGTGCTAGTCTAAAATAAGTGGTGTGTTAAGATGCATTGTTGGCAGGTTGCTATTTTGAAAAACTGAAGTAGACCGCACCATTGACCATCTAAAAGCAGTTCTAAAGTCCAGTGCAGAGTGCGTTAGTTATGCGCCTATGTGGGTTCAAACGCTTACACATTGCTTAATATACACAGGATGTACAGCAATACACAAATATCTTTACCAAATTAAATATGTAGGCTAACAGATGTCTTCAGTGGAGTGAGTTTCCACTGTTTCCTTACTCCACCAAAGAAAAGGAGTAAAGAGTACAAGTAAAGAGACTGAATGGAGGAGGCTCATTCTTTATCCTCGCTGCAGATGGTCTGTTTAACTGTTTTCTCGCTAGTCAAGCGTTCAGTTTTTCCACTTACAAATTCCGCCATGTAAATAGCAAATGCAACATGACGTAATGCAACGGACTCTTAAAGGGAATGGGAGATGAGACTCTGAATGGTTTAATGCACGTTATACTCAATACACACCCATAACTCCTTAAAAGAATAAGCACAACCCTATTAGACCATGTGCCAGGGCGCAGAGCGTATTGTGTACACATCCTTAATGATTTTGCACCATGCGCTTTAGACTTTGCACCTAGATCATTAAATAGAGACCTAAATCATCAAAACTATAGCCTATTTGTTGTGTTTTTAAGGCAGTGCCAGAGCGCGCTCTGATGGAGAAAAACCCTGACGCTCCGAATTGTGGCTGGCTTGTTTTCAAAGCAGCGCAGATTTCAGAAAGTTTTGTTTTGCACTTCTTTCTCCAACTGTGCAAATAAACAGAAGTGTTTATGACACGGATCCAGAACAGAGGCAATCAGCATCACCGCTGGTTTGGCAACAACTAGTCTGTGTCAAACTTTGACAAGCAATATCCTTCTTTCATTTTGCTTCTTTGGCAAAATATGTCTGCAGGCACGTGTGGTTGCACATGTTAACAAATAAGTCACACATTTATGCAGCCAAACTTAAAAATAAAAATATTATTTTCCATTGTTTAACTGATATCATTAATCGGTTAAAATGCAACCTTTCGGTTAATGGTTAATCGGTTATTATGAGTAGGGATGTCCCGATCCGATATTGATATCGGAAATCGGTCCGATATCAGTCCAAATAAATTTATCGGACTGCGTTAAAAATCTCCGATATAAGCAGTCTGTTCCACTCTAAACTCGGTTACAGCTATTTTATCCAGAAGCGTCCAGAGCCTTAAAGATTTAGCATGCTCTTCACGCTAAGTTATAGTGTATTACGATAGAAATCTATTGTGACGGTAGCACACGCTAACGCTATCAACATCGGCACATCTACAGTATAATACTGGTTTATTTACTTCATGTATACGCTGCTAAGAAACGCAAGGCACCAATGGCGGCGAGCCTCATAGAAAACGTTTACAATTCGGTCATGGCATATCATGGTGCATCCAGTGTGATCGATACCCAATTCAACACCTGTGCTTCCGACACAAAAGACTTTACCTCAGCGGCCCGGTTTTGTGTGCGTGAGAAACGAACACCGCCACAGACTCGCATGCTCTGCTGCTGCAGACCCACAGAGATGCGACCTGTTCACAAAACCTTTAACTAAATAGACTGATCCAGCTCATTATATACGGTGCTTTCGCTTTCTATAGCTGCATTTTGCATTACTTTATATGCGCGCGCGAAAGAGAGAGAGAGAGAGCGCGAGCAGATTTGACCTGTCAGTGGTGCACATGGATAGTAGGAGTCAAATAGTGGATTTCTTTATTTTTATTAATTTTTTTTTACTTGAACTCACTGAAAAGAAACAGTGTCATGTAAAAAGGTGTTAAAAGATAAACATTTTTGTTTTTAATTGTCTGTTAAATAAGAATAATAAATCATTCTGTTGCTGAGGGCCATTACAGTTTAAAAGAAAGAATGGTATTGCCATATTTAACTCGTCTTTTAAAAGCCCAGAAAGATAAAGTGCTCAGATAAACAGTGTCAGCTTTGCACATGAGTCTTTCTTTACATTGTCAAACTTTTTCCACGTAGGAAGTAGGGTGGAATCTGTGCAATATATTATGCAAATAAAATTAATTTTGATAAATAAAATTATTTTAAAACGTCACATTGTTTTATGTGATGTGGAGAAAAGTATATCTATGTTAAAGATAATATGTACAATATATATTATTATAAAATAAGTAATGTTTTGTTTGGGAGCATTGATACAGCCATACTCATCTTATGATACAAACACAGATTAAATAGATCTGATCATGTGAATGTTTGCACTAACCATACTGCACATTTTTATTAACTTAATAACTTATAACAATAACTCCTTATTTCTGCTGCCCAGTGTGAAAGAGATTTTTCAGCTCGAAACTGGATTGAAAAATTCATCAAGGAGCTGCCTATGTCCACAACTGAAGACGTGATTCAGATCAGTTTAGAGAGGCCTTCATTAGAGCAATATGATCCCAGACCTGCTGTGGACCGCTAGCTAAACTCCATACAGATTAAATTATAATTATTAAACACTATTTAAGCTGTTGTTGCAGTAAAATAAAACCTAGTGTACTTATCGTTTTCAAATGAATGACATTGCTTTGTTTACAGATCTCCTCGTGTACATTTATTAGGCAAAAACACTATTTATTTTATACATTTTCACTGTGCTCCTACATTTTTCCACTTAGGAGCGCATGTCCTCCTCCTGAAAAAAGTTAGCATCAAGCCCTGGAAATGCTTATCTCCTTAAAAAAAATCTAATGTATAATCTAGCCGTTCATACATTACTCTCAACGAAATAGGTAAAAGTAAAGTATTCATGATTTGTGCTGATTATTATATCGGATTTGTATCGGTATCGGTTAGTACTGAAGGCTGCAATATCGGTATCGTATCGGAAGTTAAAATGTTGTATCGGGACATCCCTAATTATGAGCATCCCTAATCCATGCCTAATATCAGAAGGCCAGAAACTGATTGATTTTTTTTTTTTATAAATTGTTAAAATATTGGTGTCTGTGATGCAGCAAGTCAAGAGACTGTTGTAGTATACACCATTATTTTATATAAAATTCACCTTAATGTGTGATAGGACTAAAAAGTAGGGATGTAACGATTCACCTGACTCACGATTCAATACGATTCACGATACTAACCTCACAAAATGATTTAGTCATAATTTTTTAACCAAATTATTCGAAACAAGTTTAAGATTTTTTAAAGGTACTTTCATTTTTTTCTTAAATGCTGCATATTTTTTCCAAAATAATATACTTTCTGCCATAAACAAATTGCTATTTTAAAAACACATAAACATGTGATAAAAAAAGAATAATACAAACTAAAGAAGTCTCCTTAATATAAACAAACTAAAACTGTGACTGTGCTGGGATTTTACATTTTAAAAAAGAAATATCAGCATATCCATGTTTTCTGGCATAAGCTGAGGTCTTTGCACATTTAAAATTGCTTTCACTAGGGACCGAGACGGCTGGTGTGGAGAGGAAAGCCTTTCCTAAACCAGAGAGCAGTGTGTACAGAGGTGGTCACTAGGCCCTCTGCTCCAGGGAACTGACCACTGGCTTAAAAACTGATTATAAAATTACTAATTATATAGTAGGACTGAGGCAAAAGTTGAACATGATTATGAAGTTGAATAATAATGTTACTTGTATCATTAATTAGTATAACTATCAGTGTGATGCACTTAAGAAGAGATCATTTTGAACTTTTTAAAATATTCAATATTAATAAGCAAATTATTAAAATGTGCATAAACTAATTTGAAAAGGAGATGGTAAAAATAATCTAATACCTGGTTCTGTAACAGAACGTTCTCTTTCAGGCTAAAAAAACATCTTCACTTTTGCTATGAAAACACTGGTGCAACGTAATTTATTTAATTATTTACCTGCCCACACTATTAATTATTTATATATTTATTTATGCAGACATTTGTAGATTTTGGATATAAATGCATTTATTTATTTGCATATTTATTATTTTATGCAGGAATTTATGGATTTATTTACTGATTGCTTTTATATATATGTGTATTTAATTGTTTATTGTTTTTGCAGATTTCGTCCTCCATATTCTTCTGTTGTAAACAAACAAATATTTTTAGAAAAAAGCTGGAAAACTGTAACCATTGACATCTATAGTATTTGTTTTTCCTACTATGGAAGTCATGGTTACAGATTTTCAGCTTTCTTTAAAATATCTACTTTTGTTCAACAGAATAAAGAAACTTGTAAATATTTGGAAAACTTGAGGGAGAATATATACAAGATATGTATCTTTTTTGGAGAACTATCCCTTTAACAACAATGATGACATAAAAAAAAAAAGACTGCATGATAAAAACCAATATAATTTTTTATTATTTCCTAATATGTGACCCCAATAGATGTTCTTTTTTTTGGAAATTGAGATTTAAGTATTCATGAAAGTTAAAGAGCACCTATGATGAAAATCATCTTTTGGAAACACAACTGTGTGTAGGTATAGTGTGTCCAGAGTCATATTGGAGTGATAGGAACACAATAAATCTCTTTTATTTTTATTTCACAGAATTGATTGACAGACATGTATTAACATGTCTTCATAGTAAGGCGTATAATCATATCAACAAGACAGGACGTGCACAAAGCAACTGGGATTAAAAGATCTGTTCAGCGCTCTGTGATTATCAATCATCATCAAATGTGATCAAGAATGAGTTTTACAAGTTTAAAACGTTTTTAAAACGCATGTTTGTAATGAATTACAGCGATTTATTTCAGCTTTACTTTATCACCACAGCCGCATGTCAATACAATTATAAAAGAAAATGCTTCAATCCTGGTTTTGGACGTTAAATCAGGTTTATTTTGTACATTAACATACAGCAGTGGATATTTACATGTCTCCTGTCACATTTGCTGTGCAAAAACGCGTTAAGTTAAACGCGCGCACTGTGTGTGTGTGTCTGTGAACTTTGTAATGACATTGTGTGTGACTCATCGCAGAAAGGCTTGAATTAACTCCACATACATCACATAATCATTGGGAAAGTTCTTACTGTAGTATTTCTCACAAACGTTTCGTGAGATCTGATTAATGTCTGTCACTGTGCTGTTCATCTGACGAAGACACTCTGACAGGCACATGTAATGGTGGGCAGGGAGAACTAGCATTAAAGGCACAGGTAACAAAAACAGCTAAATACTGTAGTGTTCAAAGCAGAAAATTCTAATATTTTGAAAGGTCTAATAAATAATCTGATGGGTGTTTTGAGATGGAACTTTACAGACACACTCTGGAGACACAAAAAAAACTTAGCTTAAATCTTGAAAAGAAATAAAATTGGTGCCCTTTATATAAATATGCTTTCCATTGATGTATACTTTGTTAGGATAGAATATAGGACATTTGGCCAACATAGAACTATTTGAAAATATTAAAAATAAAATCTAAATATTGAGAAAATCACTTTGCAATGCATATTACTAATCAATAACTTAGTTTTTATATATATTTACAGTAAAAAAAAAAAAAAAAAAAAAAAGTATCTTTATGAAACATGATCTTTACTTAATATTCTAATGATTTTGCATAAAATGAAAATCCTTCATTTTGACCAATGCCAAAAAATATGCAACATTTGCGGTCCAGGGTCATACATTACACCTTTTATAGATGATATTTGGTCAACAAGTAATACGTTTTTACTCCCAAATAAGGTCAAATAAATTCATTTCAAAATATATATCCCTGCAATACATTTATTAATAAATTTAAAAAAGACATTTCACCACTATGTTCTTTTTGTAACACTGAGCCTGAAAGTCTTTTACATCTATTTTGTACTTGTAAATCTTCTGATGATTTTTGGAAACAGGTTTTAGGGTTGATTTTTGATTCATTTTACAAAATAATTAACTTTGACGAATGCATGATTCTTTTTTTGAATTGTAAAACTGGCTATGATACACTCGATAATGCTTTGAAGTTGATCATTTTTCTTGGGAAGTTTCACACAAGGCAAAAGTAATGTCTATTACTCCCTCCTTTAATTTTTTCTGTAAAAATTAAAAATTATTTTATGATTCTTTGACCTCAATTACAAGAAACGGCCATACAAACATCTCTAATAATGAAAAAAATAATCTGTACAATCTAATAATTTAAATATGATGGATCGGGATCCATCATATTTAAATTATTAGATTGTACAGATTATTTTTTTCATACATGTAATTTCATATATGATTATTTATCCATATATGTAATGTAGTAATTTTTTATTTAATGTATGTTCTGCATTACTGACTAAGTTTTGTATGACTGTTACATATGTTGTGATATAATCCTGTATGCTTGTCAGTTATATGCTTCAATGAAATAATAATAAAAAAGGGTCACATATTAGCACTTCGCCATGCTGAATATTGGAGCAACCTCTCCGTATGCGTGCATCAAACTCATATCAAGCCACATCTGATGCTTCATAACATGCCTAATTACCTGCTTTGAGCTCGATTCGCAAAGAACTCCACACCATCTGACTCCGCCATGCTCAGCGAGGATGAGGATGAGGAAGGTCATCATGTGCAGAAGCCCAAATTACCGCTAACCATGCTCGGTCTTAATAAAATAAGGAAAACAACACATTACAATGACGAAACACACACAACCCGGATCATTCTGGCAGTTTCAAACGCATAGGTTACTACGAGACAATGACAACACTAGAAAGGGAAGTAACCGCTTATGATTTCTACCTAAATGTCTTTGTACGATACTTGAGGACAGTACAAGTGCTGCTGACAGACTTCAGCTGCTTACCTGCGCGCGCACACACACACTCGCTTTCTCTCTCAAGGGCTGCTTGCTTTTCTGGGATGGTCTGTATTTGGGAGATGGAAGGGTAACGGCATACTTACATCACGTGTGCCTTTCATAACCAATCACATTACAGATTTGGCCACCTGTCAGAGTTGTGCGACAGTCAGCCACTGTTTGCGGATAGCATTGAAATGAATCAGAAGTGCCGTAAGCGGTGTCCTATTTGTCGCAAAATGTGTCTTTTCTGTGTAACTAAAACAGTTTAACCCAATATTAAAGACTTTTAGTTCTTAGTTATCTTAATCGTAATCCATTCAAAAACCGCATCATGCTTTAGGTTTTGTCATTACATTTATCTCAAGTATCACAACTCACCAGAATTTATCATTCATTAATTTTCCTTCGGCTTAGTCCTTTCAGGAGTCGCCACAGCAGACTGAACCGCCAACTTATCCAGCATATGTTTTACACAGCATATGCCATTCCAACTGCAACCCAGTATTGGGAAACACCCATACATACACACTCATTCACACACATACACTACAGCCAATTTAGTTTATTCACCTATAGCGCATGTCTTTGTACTGTCGGTGGGAACCAGAGCACCCACGCCAACACGGGGAGAACATGCAAACTCCACACAGAAACGGCAACTAAACCAGCCGGGGACTCGAACCAGTGACCTTCTTGTTGTGAGGCGACAATGCTAACCACTGAGTTACTGTGTCACCTTTAAACCCAATTCATTCATTTTCTTTTCGGCTTAGCCCCTTTGCTCATCTGGGGTCACCACAGCGGAATGAACCACCAACTTATCCCGCATTTTTTTTTTGCAGTGGATGTCCAGCCACAACCCAACACTAGGGAAACACCCATACACTCTTGCATTCGCACTCATACTCTATGGCCAATTTAGCTTGTTCAATTCACCTATGCACGTCTTTGGACTCCGGAGCACCCGGAGGAAACCCACGCAAACACGAGGAGAACTTTAAACTCCACACAGAAATGCCAACTGACCCAGTCGGAGCTCAAACCAGAGACCTTCTTGCTGTGAGGCAATCGTGCTACCCACTGCACCACCATGACGCCAAAACTAAACTCTTTTCCACTAATTCTTAACTCTTTAATTTTTAAAGCTCTTAAGACATCTCGACTGCTAAAAAAAATTCACGTGTGCCATTAAGTTTATTTATTTATTATTTATTATAACTCTGTATTCTCGTGAAATGACAATTTTTTTATTACATTTGCTGAACATTTCCAATTAAATGCATAATAAATCTTACAATAGGATATTCACATTTTAGAATAAAATATGTATGTCAATTTAAAAAGAAAGAAAGAAAGAAAGAAAGAAAGAAAGAAAGAAAGAAAGAAAGAAAGAAAGAAAGAAAGAAAAAGAATTCATAACAATTACCAGACAAAAAGGAGTTTAGTTTTTGGAGTATATTTACAGTTCTCAGTCGCGGTTCTAGTTTAAATGGCACCCAGGGCGAAACCACCCCAAACATACCCCTCCCCATCCCCAAAGAAATAAAGACACTATGTGGTTGACTTTATATATATTTTAAATATTTAAATATATATTTTAAATATTCATTCGTTCATTCATTTTCTTTTCGGCTTAGTCCCTTTATTAATCTGGGGTCGCCACAGTGGAATGAACTGCCAACTTATCCAGCATATGTTTTACGCAGCGGATGCCCTTCCAGCTGCAACCCATCACTGGGAAAATATTTTAAATATATACATTTAAATTAATTATTATAAATACATTTAAATATATTTATTTATTTTCAATAAATATAACAATTTGTGGGCAGCGTGGTGGCACAGTGGGTAGCACAATCGCTTCACAGCAAGAAGGTCGCTGGTTTGAACCCCAGCTGGGTCAGTTGCCATTTCTTTGTGGAGTTTGCATGTTCTCCCCGTGTTGGCGTGGGTTTCCTCCGGGTGCTCCGGTTTCTCCCACAGTCCAAAGACATGTGCTACCGGTGAATTGGGTAAGCTAAATTGTCTGTAGTGTATGTGTGTGGATGAGTGTGTATGGATGTTTACCAGTGATGGGTTGTAGCTGGAAGGGCATCCACTGCGTAAAACATATGGTGGATAAGTTGTCGGTTCATTCCGCTGCCGAATGAATGAATGAATGAATAACAATTTGTTTATTATTATTTTTATTATTATTATACAATTATTATTCAAAATAAGTAACAGGAATCAATCCTAAATGTAACTGAAAAACAATATAAAGACACAACTGGAATAATATTCTAAGACTTTTGCATGAATATTAATTATGACTGGAACGACTTTCTGCGCACATGCGTCAACTTGTTTTCACCAGTGTTGTTTCGGTTGCAAAAGACGCCAAATGTGAATAACGTCCTTAATGTCTTTATTCTGGGATAACCACTCTAAATTAACACACTTGCATAAAGTAAATCTTATCTCAAAGCTTTTACTGGGGTACTTTTTGTACCATCTCCCTATGCTGCCCCCAGCAAGATGCCGCCCTGGGCGATCGCCCATATTGCCCGCTGTCATATCGCCACTGACAGTTCTCGTTGCTTTACGATTTTTTTAATCAGCCTTGAAATGGGTGATATTAGGCTTCCTCTCTGACCATTTACACTTGTGTATATGACGCCTAATAATATAAAAATATTTAACATAAACAGGAGATTCTTATCTATATCTTTTTTATCTACGTAAAATATGGCATCTCCTTTTCCTGTGATATAGCATATATATTCTTTAAAAAATCATACATAACGTAAAGGGCGTGTTTTATGTCATTACGTCATACTATGACGTCTAATTTACGCGTCTGAGATAGGCTCACACGAGGAAGATTGTTGTCAGTTTAGCGGCTCTCTAAGCAACAATATACGGTTTAGTTTATGATTTTGACATCTCGTTTTTAACTAACCCGGTAGGAATGGCCACGTTTGAGTCTCTCGGGCTGTCTGAGTGGCTGATCCAGCAGTGTAAGCAGATGGGCATCAGCCGACCGACCGCAGTACAGGAGAAGTGTATCCCTGCTATATTAGACGGTAAACAGTTCTTTCTCACGGTATAGTGGACGACATTTGAAGTAGATCAAAATTCTAAATGGTTTTTGGTTAAAAAAAACATTTGTTTCAAAATAACACACGAATGAGCGTTGTTCAATAATAGGACGGCTTTAATGAAAGTGCTTTTTCGATCCACTTCAGATGTTGATTACTGTGTGTAAATACCAAAGACTATAGAGGTAAAGTTGGTTTTATATTCGGATATTCAGACATTCTCCTTTATAATATAATTTCAGAAAAGTATTCTTTGCAAATCCTAAATAGGGAAATCATATAAGCAGCCAATGACTATCAAAGTACAACATCGTTCACAGTCAAATAAACAGTGTTAATGTTGTTTTGAAGTCATACTTGCATGCTAATTTCGATCGAATATTCAAAGTAACATGGTAAACAATATAGAGACTGCTAAATGAACGAATGTGCAAATATAAAACCAACTTTACCTCTATCCAAAGACTTTGAAAAAAATGCATCATATTTAATTGAGGTAAAGTTGGTTTTATATTCATACATTCAGACTTTCTCCTTAATAATATGATTTCAGAAAAGCATTCATTGCAAATTGTAAATAGTCACTGCCTGGCTGCTGATATGATTTCACTATCAAAGTACAACATTGTTAAATAAATAGTGCTAATGTTGTTTCCAAGTCATTACTCATTACATATAGTTTCAGGCTGAATATTCAACTTACCATGGTAAACAATATAGGGAGCATGTCACAAGTTGTCAATGAACAAATGTGCGAATATAAAACCAACTTTAATTCACGTTTATATACATCGTCAAAGCTTTCAATCAATGAAGACTTCTTAATTGTTTCAGTAATATACCTGGTATCATCACAAACTTTGCAATTATTTTGGCAAAAATAGTAGTGCTTAAAGTTTTAAATCTGTTTTGTCTTGTCATTTATTGTATAATGCGTTATAGTTAGGGATCCTCCGATCAGGATTTTTGCAGCCGATACCAAGTACTGATTCTTTGTGATGGTGATCGGCCAATACTGAGTACCGATTCTGATGCTTCAAGCTTTATAAAACATGAAGCACATTTTCCCCCCAAGTATGATAATTAAGTGGAGATCTTGCCTTACACCTCAGGGAAATAAATGAAGAATGTTGCATATAATCCCTCAAACATGTCTCTTATAACCATTTAGTGTGGACATGTCATGGTCAGAAGCAACTTTACAGAAAATAATAGATAAAACAGATACAAAAAAATGGTAAGAAAAACAACTAACAAAGCAATTTGGAAACATTGCAAATGATGGAAGAAGAATTCGACATGTCTCAATCAAGAAAAAGTACATATTTGATGCATAAGATGTTAAAATGCACATCTAAAAATATATATATATTTGTTTATTGCAGTAAGTATATTACAAAAAGGTATATTATGAAATATTCAATTAAAACATTTTTTTTTTTAATTTTTAATTGCATTTCAGCCAGGTTTTAGGGAACTTGTAAAAATGTCAAAAACACAGAACTCTCAGTTCTTATATATGTAAAAAGGTCTAAGACCATTCCAATATTTTGCTCTCCAACTAGCATGTCTGATTCCTCTGCATATAAACTCGTAAACAGACACCTGTGATCAGTTCATGAGATCGGCCAGATTGGCGAGTACCGATCGAGTCATAAAATGTGATTATCGGCCGATACCGATCTCTGGCCGATCGATCGGAGCATCCCTAGTTATAGTATAATACAATTTTAAAATGTCAATATGATTTACATTAATACTGCAAGAATATGGATTTTTGCTGTGATATAATCAAACCATTTCTGTTTTTTAGGTAGTAAAATGTGATTTAAATTTAAACTGTACAGTTAATAACTATAACCACGATTATTAATATGTAACTCTTTTTGGACACTTTTGGACACATACTCAAAACGAATGTGAAATGCGTTCATAATAAACAATATCTGTACTTTTTCTTGTCGCCAGGAGTTATTCTGAACTGAGTGTGTATTTTGTGTGTGTTTTCTGTCTTAATCATAGGTCGGGATTGCATGGGTTGTGCAAAAACTGGAAGTGGAAAGACAGCAGCATTTGTTCTCCCAGTACTGCAGAAGTTGTCTGAGGACCCTTATGGTGTTTTCTGCTTAGTGTTAACACCAACCAGGTTTATTTTGTTACTTATAATACTTGCAGCCTGCAACATTTAAGTCCTTATTTACATGCATTTTTTGTCTTTAAATAATTCATTTTTTGTCTGTTTTCTTTCTAGAGAGCTTGCATACCAAATTGCAGAACAATTCCGAGTGTTAGGGAAGCCACTTGGCTTAAAAGACTGTATCATTGTGGGAGGAATGGGTAAGAACTTTTACTTAAGGCTCCGATGTGCTTCAAGCTAAATCGAAAAATTACATTATTTCAAACTAAATCTGTGGCCAAAATTGCTTTTTTTTTTGTTGTTTCAGCAATTGAAAACAGCTCACCAAAGCAAAATTTTGGGGGGAGTTTGTTTGAGATTAGTCCGTTGTGATTATGCAATCAGTGGGAGTTTTCTGTAACTCTGCCTTCTTTCCCACGCAGTTTCTTTCCCCCCATTAATTTTTCATTACACAGGGGTCAGACATGTTTTCTAAGAGATTACATACACAGACAGGTCCATTCTGTGTCTGTCTGTTGCAAATAAAACACGATGTAAAGATGTGGTGGTGCTTTCCCTTGAGAAGCATGTTTGCCAGTATATGAGACTCTTTGTTGTGGACTTTTGGTATGGACACAGAAACATGGTAGCAGCGAACATACTTAATTCCACATTTATTTGATCTTTTTGTTTATTTTATAAATAATCAACCAACAAAAATGCATCAAATTTAGGATACAACAAATTATGTCAAACAAAATTTGAGAATCTTCTCCCAAAAATGTATGAAATGGTCAAAAATGTTTTCTGACCAACTTCTTTCCTTTGGTGTGCTGTTGTTTCAATCAGGGTATCATCCGTCCATTCCATATCTGTTTTCAAACAAAAAAAGGAAAACTAAAAAAATGGCGGTAAACAAAAATTTTCGTTTTTTCTTTTGCTCACAAAAAACGGAAAAAAAAAGAGATTTTGGCTCAATTTTCATTTTTTGGCTTAGGGTAGGAAAACGGATAAACGAATTAAAAATTCATTATACACATGTAGTCGGTGCTGAAACACCCTTTTTCCTCTGATTGACCAACCAAATCTGAGCTTGTGACCCTCAAAAATAAAAGTCCTCTGCGGACCAGCACCCAGGCTTTTATTTATTATTATTTAATTATATATTTATATAAACTAAGTTTACATATTCTATCTTTTGATCGGTTTTGATCAGCAGGCTTGCATTCATTGAATATGCATAAATTAAAACATAAATTAGCAGTAATATTAGACATTTGTCATTAAAATAAGGTCATAGTTTTCTGCCAAACGTCACCTGATGCTGAGCAAAGATAACCATTTCCGAGCAGAGCCTGGTATGCAGGATTGCTTCCGAGCAAGGCCTCTATAATAATAATAATAATAATAATAACAATATTAATAATATAAGGGGACTAAGCCAAAAAGAAAATGTATGAATATTAACAATAATAATAATAATATGCATATAGTTTCCCGCCAAACTTCTTGCTGCTGTGTACCTGATGCTGAGCAAAGATGACCATTTCCGAGCAGCACCTGGTTTGCATAATTGTTTCAGAGCTACTGTAGGCCTAAATAATAATAATAATAATTAATATTGTTCACTTAGTGTTTTTTTTTATTGTTTAGTTTTTTTTAATAGTTGTTAGCAGGACCAGAATAAGAACACATTGGGCCCTGGTGCTATAACAATCGGGTCCGAACAATCCATTTCTGAGCAGCACCTGGTTTGCATAATTGTTTCCGAGCAAGGCCTATAAAATAATAATAATAATTACAGCCTAACAATAATAATGACATTTTATACGCGGAATATTTTTTAAAAAGTGGGTTTAAATAAAATACAATAGGATCGGTGGCTGTGCACTAGCAACATCTGCAGGTAGCCAACTCATTTAAGAGCCGAACCAAAAGTTTGAGTGCAATAAGCCTATACAATACTGTGAGCCGCAAAACCTGTTTTCAAATATAATTAAATGTCTTATTTTAATAACAAATGTCTAATAATACTTCTAATATATGTTTTTTATTTCATTTATGCATACGCAATGAATGTAAGCCTGATAACTGATCAAATGACAGAATATGTTAACTTAGTTTATATATATATAATTAAATAATAATAATTAAAAGCCTGGGTGCTGATCTGCAGAGGGCTCTTATTTTGAGGTCTACTGCACGAGCTCAGATTTGGTTGACCAATCAGAGGAAAGGGGCGTTTCCGCACGCCTACATGTGTATAATGAATTTTAAAGTTGTTTATCTGTTTTCCTGTCCTAAACCAAAAAACGTAATTTGAGCCAAAATCCCGTTTTTTTTTTTTTTTTTTTTTTTTTTTTTTTTTTTGTGAGCATAAAAAAAACAAAAAAAAAAACGAAAAGGGTTGTTTTTTAGTTTTCCTTTTTTTGTTTGAAAACGGAAATGGAATGGACTGAATATACTCTATACACTTTATATAAGGTCCCAGGGTTGATGCATGTCAAAGCACAAACCAAGCATGAAGACAAAGGAATTGTCTGTAGACCTCCGAGACAGGACAAAACTGGGGAAGATTACAGAAAAATTTCTGCTGCTCTGAAAGTTACAATGAGCACAGTGGTCTCCATCATCCGTGAGGGGAAGATGTTTGGAACCACCAGGACTCTTCCTAGAGCTGGCCGGCCATCTAAGCTGAGTGATCGGGGGAGAAGGGCCTTAGTCAGGGAGGTGATCAATAACCGATGGTCACTCTGTCTGAGCTCCAGCGTTCTTCTGTGGAGAGAGGAGAACCTTACAGAAGGACAACCATCTGTGCAGCAATCCACCAATCAGACCTGTATGGTAGAGTGGCCAGACGAAAGCCACTCCCCTCCTGGAATTTGCCAAAAGGCATCTGAAGGACTCTCAGACCATAAGAAACAAAATGCTCTGGTCTGATAAGACTAAAATTGAACTTTTTGGAGTGAATGCCAGGCGTTACGTTTGGAGAAAACCAGGCACCGCTCATCAACAGGCTAATACCATCCCTACAGTGAAGCATGGTGGTGGCAGCATCATGCTGTGGGGATGTTTTTCAGCAGCAGGAACTGGAAGACTAGTCAGGATAGGATAGTGGGAAAGATGAATGCAGCAATGTACAGAGACATCCTGAAAGAAAACCTGCTTCAGAGTGCTCTTGACCTCAGACTGAGGCGACGGTTCATCTTCCAGCAGTACAATGACTCAAAGCACACCGCCATATAATTTAAATATAAATATTAAAAGAGACACTTTATTCTTTCTTTTTCTTCCATTAGACATGGTTACTCAGGGTTTGGAGTTGTCAAAAAAGCCACATGTTGTTGTTGCCACACCGGGACGACTTGCTGATCACATTCGCAGCTCTGACACAATTAACCTGAACAGAATCCAATTTCTAGTAAGACGATCATTTTATCTGCCTTAAAGCTTTTTTTTTCTATCAAAGTCGTTATATATAATTGCCATGTGTCTTTCGACAGATCCTGGATGAAGCTGACCGTCTTCTGGAGCAGGGCTGTACTGATTTTACTAAAGATTTAGAGGTCATTCTCAGTGCGGTGCCAGCAAAGCGGCAGACGCTTCTCTTCAGTGCCACGCTCACAGACACACTGCAGCAGCTGCAGAGCATCGCTATGAACAGGCCCTTCTTCTGGGAGCACAAATCAGAGTAAGTCACACTCGCATATGTATTGGGAGAATGAAGAAACGTAAAGCGCTGGATTTATTTTTCTGAAATTTAGCTCCTGCTGGTTTCAGATCAGGAACCAGAAATGTCAGTGGCTGGTGTTTAGGCTTCTGGCAGTATAAAATGTTCTTGTTTCGAGTAATTGCTGAACTTTTTATCACTGTGTATGCTATTGTCATGATATTGACCTTAAATTATTATGATATTACTAGTTAATCTAAAACACTTTGCAATATATTCTCATTAGTGAATGTTAGTTAGTTAATTATATAGGTATATGTTAAAGGCAAGCGGCAACCTCCCGCTCTCCCTCGGGAAGCCAATATGGAAGTAACTAAAACTGCAATTCATCGACTCGCCTTGGGGGGTTGCTCCAGGAAATCCAAGTGCTTTCTGACTGCATTGGTAAATTGCCCATTTTTACAGCTGATAAAAACACAAAAGATGGCTTTGGTGCGTATAGCCATGATTCCCTGCTGAAAAATCCAGCTTAAACCAGCCTAAGCTGGTCGGCTGGTTTTAGCTGGTCGACCAGCCTGGTTTTAGAGGGGTTTTGGCCATTTCCAGGCTGGTTTACAGCTATTTCCAGCCTGGTCTTAGCTGGTCAGGCTGGAAAATGACCAGCTTAAACCAGCTAAAACCAGCTTGACCAGCCAAAACCAGCTATGTCCAGCTTAAACCAGACTGTTCAAGCTGGTTTTAGCTGGTCAACTCCCAGCCTGACCAGCTAAGACCAGGCTGGAAATGGCTGGAAACCAGCCTGGAAATGGCCAAAACCCTTTTAAACCAGGCTGGTTGACCAGCTTAAACCAGCCTAAGTTGGTTGGCTGGTTTTAGCTGGATTTTTCAGCAGGGTTACCCTTCATGACAACTGTGAGGGGTGTGAATTTTTTTATAACTCATCCATTTTGTTTATATTTAGCTATATTAAGTCTGCATAATTAAGGGCGTGGCCACTTGAGTGACAGCTAGGTCTAGCTGCTCGCCGTCTTGTCACCTCAGCTGATTCTGGCTAATTAGCCGCTGATCTCGGCATATACATCGTGTTTTGTTTTGGTTAATGTTTCTTTACACAGTCATTTGCCTTTTGGAATTATTTCCTGCAATTATCAGATACTATAGCATGCTGTGTGCACTTAATTGTGCTCACAAACCATTCAAGTAGCCTCCATTTCCCAGGTGAGTGAAATTATATACGTATATACCATCTCTATAAATGTATTTGTTTTATTTAAGATCAT
Organism: Danio kyathit; assembly: GCA_903798195.1. NCBI lineage: Eukaryota > Metazoa > Chordata > Actinopteri > Cypriniformes > Danionidae > Danio > Danio kyathit. The sequence goes on along the minus strand of LR812529.1, from coordinate 9,231,304 downwards.
TTATAATGTTCTTTAGAGCTGTAATGCACTCCAGAGTCTGGCAGATTGATTAGCTGTAGGCTCTAGAACAGTCATCTGAAGCGTTGTCATACAATGTTATGCTGGAGTTCATCAATAGTCCTTGCATTTACTAACACAGACTATATTTGAAGAGTTTGGAAGTAATTCGCATTTTCCTCCTGTAGAAAAACGTCACACAATGTTTAGTGGCTCAATGTATTACAACAGTGTTTTTAAAAGACTAAACACTTTATTGATATAGTGTACAACCAAGCACATGTGGTCAGAACACAAACGAGTCGCAGGTAATGAAGCATTAAGCGTTTCTCCCAAAGTAAAAAGTCTGTCTAAGCCAGGTCTAAGCAAAATGCCAAGAATCCAGCATGCGTCTGTAGCTCCGCTCACTCTCCGCCTCTTTGCCCTTGTTTGGTATCCCGCGATTGGTGCGATGACGCGCGAACAAAATGGCGACTGTTGGCCGCGCCTACTTGTAGCTTCTTTTGCAGTGTTCAGAAACCTATGGGTGACGTCACGGATACTACGTCCATATCTTTTACAGTCTATGGTTAAAGGGAATACAAATAAATACAACTGGATTTAATTCTTTTTCATTTGGCTTAGGGCGTACTCGCACTATGTACAGTTGCGTTGAACCGGGCCAAAGCACGCTTGTCCCCTCTTCCGTCTCCCCCATCGGCCCGCACTCACATTACATTCGGGCCTGGGCACGCTTACGTAAACGATGACTCGCTGTTCAGTAAGCGCTCTCGCTCAGCACAGTGGAGATTTCTTTAGTTATATCGTTTAAGTTGTTTGATATGCGGTGACGCGCAGTCTAATATATTTCGCCGAACAGATCAGACACTTTTGACGCTCATAAACAATCATAAAGTCCTTGTGCTGCAGGAATTAGGAGGTTTGCTGAAGGTGCAGCTGACGTGCAGTGAGGGGTTTGCGTCTTTAATAAACTACGACAATTTGCGTTCATCGAACAGTACGATGATTAATTAATCCATATCAAACAGTCCCTTAAAAGTCACGTCTCGCTTTCAGTTTCGGGCTTAGGCACAAGCGTACCGCGCCTGAGTCCAAGTGAACCGCGCTCAGGCCCACCTCTTCCAACCGGGCCAGGGCCGGCCAAGTGAACCATGCCTGAGCCCGGTTCAGAGCACTCACACTTCTCAAACAATCCGGGAATCGGGCCTGGGCACGGTTCGGATAGCATAGTGTGAGTATGTCTTTAGTCTCTGATTTGTCAGGGGTCACCACAGCGGAATTAATCGCCAACTTATCCAGCATACTGCATGTTTTACACAGATTTTTCAAAACTGTGACCTAGAGTAGTTTGTATGCGACCACTGACCAGACTGCTGCAGTGTAAGCAGGTACACAATAATTTGCGTTAGAGCTGCACGATTAATCGAAAAAAGATCGCGATCTCGATTCGACCCCCTAGATCTTAATCCAGCATTTCTACGATTCTGCCAATCATATTTTCAAGTTCTGGAGAGAAGCAGTCGCACAAGTCTTTACACTGTTTAACATGCGTTGCAACGTGGACACCTCTAAATGGTGTTGAAAGAGTCACATACTGTATTAATAAGCCATAATTCACCCAAAAATCTTCATGTAATGATGTATTCACGGCCGGGAAATCTCACGTGACGTGAGCTGCTGACCGTGAGCTGTTACCACAGAGAGGGCGGGCGCGCGCCTGTGAATGAAGTCTACTTTAGTGAACAGAATAGGCTGTGAATAACAGGTAATAAAGTTGCAAATAACATTCAGTTTGTGGCACAGAGTGGTCGTTTGGGAGCTGCGCGGGAAGTATAAACCGCACTTAGCAATGAAAATAAAACCGAAAGCGTGCACATCATTTAAACAATCATATCGCATTTTAGAGTAATGATTAGGACAAGCGTTTAATGTTTTTCTGTCATAGCGAACCTAAAGTGTTGTGCATGAGAATAAATGTTTACCAGTGTCAGTATAACTACTGTAGCCCATATGATGTTGAATATAATGCAAGATAGAATCTGATAATGACAAATGTCTGATTTTACCAGTAGAAAAAAATGTTCTAATAATGTTTAATAATGTTGTCAATGACAAATGACATGCATGTGTCTCAAACATAATAATTCAACTTCAGAAATATGAATAGTTGTATTCTGATGTCTCTTTACTGTGCATTAATGACCAGGACATATTTAAAGTCTATTCAAGTCCTCCATTCAAGGTCTATTCAAAATTTTGCATTTTAACCAACAGAAGACCTACACATAATAGTATTATTCAGTGGCGGCTGGTCAATAGAGGGCGCTGGGGCGCCGCCCCCGTCAAGTTAGACTCCTTTAATATGTCAATATTTATTATCACAAATATTAACAAAATAAACTGATTTAATTATAACATTGTAACATTTATTGTAGTCATACTAACATTTATTGAAAAAAAAAAAAATGTATGAACAATATGTTTTCATATGTGTACGGGGCGCCGGACTAATGGGTGTCTATGTAGGTACACAATCTTTTGCAAAGCATGTGATATGACGATAAGCTCTAATTGGCCGGTTTTAAATTGTCCTTAGGGCGCAGCGCTCTGCGCCCCGAACCCTCCCATTTTTGTTGTTAGAACGAATCATATTTGTTTTTATATGATTGGCCTTATGTGATTGGACCATTCTCACTTACACCGTTCACTCAGCAGCAGCTCGTCAGATAGCTGTGCTGACCTTTAATCATATAATGAAAGCAAGTGCAAGATGAAGGAAAATTCTGTTGTATCTTTGCAAAGATATCCGTTCACAAGGCGTTTGGATGAAGAAAAAAAAAAGAATCAAGGAGCTTGGACCAGATCGACCTTCCTTGCAAAACTAATGAAAACAAATTCACCAGTAGTCAAGTGATGGCGAGCGCGAGTACACTCAGGGCTTTTCCAGCCTTTTACTATTTCCGTGTTTGCTGTTTCAAACAGCATGACGCAAGAGAGGCTGAATGCATTGGCCATGCTGTCAATAGAGAAGAGACTGGTGACTGAGATGACTGACTTTAACCAAAAGGTTATTGAGAAATTTTCAAGCCAGAAAAAAAGGAGAGCAAAATTAATTTTTAAGTAGTGCTACTGGCCAGTGATTAGGCAACATTTGTTTGTGTGTGTGTGTTTACTGATTATCTTGATTACTTCATTACTGATAAACCCAAATTGAACTAAAATGAACTGATTTGTGATGCATTTATTGTATGCTTTAGTCATTTTTGTTTTTTGGTACATCACCTGAAAAATGGCTTTTAAAATGCACCCCCCTCACATTTTTTAACACCAGCCGCCACTGGTATTATTATTGTTTTATCATATGTTTGAGAAATAACAATAATAATAGGCTACTCATATAAACCTTTGTTTTATATGTACAGAATTGTGAGAATATCGTGATTTTATTTTAAGCAAAAGAATCGCGATTCTCATTTTAGCCAGAATCGTGCAGCTCTAATTTGCGTATGAAGTAAGTGGAACTGTGGGCCGAATCTGAGATCTTAAAAATTAAATCATTTCTTTTGGCAGAAGAGGGTTATTGTGTGTATCAGAGCTGTTTTGACTGTGTCTCTCTCTCTCTATCAGTGTGCAAACAGTGGAAGAACTGGATCAGAGATTCATCCTCACTCCTGAGAAAGTTAAAGATGCTTACCTGGTCCATCTCATCCAAACCTTCCAGGATGAACACAATGATTGGTCTATCATAATATTCACCAACACATGCAAGTAAGTTAAGGCAAATCCCAAATAGCAATCATAATCTTTTAAAATTAGCATGAATGATGCCTCAGATTGAGTGGCTACATATCATAGAACTACCTTAAATGCAGATATGGGAAGTAAGGAAGTACAAATACTTCGTTACTGTACTTAAGTAGATTTTTCTGGTATCAGTACTTTACTCCACTATTTATTCTTCTTACAACCTTTTACTTTTACTCCTTACATTTTTACACAAATATCTGTACTTTCTACTCCTTACATTTTAAATCGGCCTCGTTAATTTTGTTTTAATGTGTTTTATGGCGCGATCTATAATATTTCTTGTCATTGCGCAATTTAACCGCCTTTTAGATTCAGACAATCTATTTGTCATTGCGCGCTGCAATGCACGGCTTGTTCAACCTCTGATCGGTCACCGAAGACCTTTTTATTTAAGCTTACCATGGGAATGGCTAGTGTGGGTGAGACAGAGGGAATCTGCGATGTAAACATGACTGATATCATGTTTATTGTCATGTTTATACCGGGTAAGATGCTTTTTGGTCGATCGGATCACAGGTAAAACAAGAGAAACATTCTTTTTCAAATCTGCCATTTAAATCAAGGTTAAAGTCTTTTGTTGACTTCCGACCATGTTGTACTGTCCTTCTCTGGTCTTATAACATTTGGGGGAAAAAAATGCTTTGTTTGTCAACGTTTGTACAGTTAGTACTAAAGCAATTAAATATGAACTCATTATGCAATGAGGTTTATTTCCTTTGTTTAAAACAAACTTTATACTGTTTTATAGTTTTAACATGTATATTATATAGCCAGGGCTATTCAATTAGTTTGTCATGGGGGCCAGTTAATGAAAAGGATCCCAAACGGGGGGCCGGAGAGATATGACTTGCAATATAAGTGATGACACAACAGCAATATAAGAGCTTATATGCTGTATTTTTGCTCCTTAAGACACCCACGTTGACTTTTTCTACATTAAAACGTTAATATGTTGTATTTTGAAACTACATAACATCACTGCATTGTACAATGTGGCTTTTTTAGCAAGCATATCCAAATGTATTTCGAGGCACAAAATCAGTGTATTGCTTAAGTAGGCTTCTTCTACATGCAGACACATTCATATGTTATGTTTTCAACTGCGTAACAATTAGGGATGCAACGATTATAGATTTTAGTTGTACGATTATAGTCTGAAGAATAATCATGGTTTCGCAGTTATCACCATTATTATGCATTTATTACATTTAAAACACTACTAGTTTAGAAAACTAAACTAGAAACAAGAAAACTGCTCATATTTTATAGTGTTGTTTATTGTCGCTCAGTAACCAAATACAGCACAAAATATTAATAAAAAACAAACAATAGTCCATTTCTGTCTTTGGACTTAAAAATAAATGAAAAAGTTTTTGATTTAAACATGAGTGATAATTTTACAATGAAAATAAATGACAGAACAATGAATAAATACATAAAAATAAGAATAAATCAAAATAGTATTTGTCTAATGTTAGTTTAAGCTATATATACCTAAGAATTTAAATGAACTGCTGTTATTATCTGCGTTCTTAATAATTTTAATAATTTTTCATAATTCATCTTACAAATCTTTTGTTTACATTGCACTGAAAGCTACGCACAACTCTCACCGCTACAGCCTGAGAAAATTTCTACCGTGTGCCGCGCCTGCAGGGCGCGAGTGTGTCGGTTCGCTTGCGAGCCGTGCGCGCACCGCTTCCAATATGCACACGTCTCATTTGGAAGTACTTGCGCGCGGAAAAACGCAATATGTCAATGGCTTGCTGCTATAGTTAATCCAATGTGCATTCGTATTGGCATAACTAGGTGCAGCAGCTGCAGCAACAGAAATGCGGCGTTGAGAAGCCTTTAATGAATGGGGATAATAGTGAAATTGGCTAATCATTGCATCCCTAACGATATCTGTGCATTGTACAAAAGGCCTTTTCTACAAACATATTTAAATATTTTCGGCTGCCCGCGACACTCACTCAATGTCAGGTGACTCGCGCTCTGCAGCCTTTAACTTCATTACTATAGCGGCCGTTTTTCGACTGAACTAAATAAATTTTTGATGTCTTGGTCACACTATTTGGGGGGCCGGAACAAATTGCCTCGGGGGCCGGGCCGCCAATTGAATAGCCCTGGCCTATACTGTAGTCCTCATTTAGTTTGTTAGATAGATTGTTAGATAAATATTTTAGAACATCAAAGGTATTTATAAATCTGGGTGATTTCTGAATAAAAAATATAATGCAAAGGATCAGGAATTTATCATATGAAAAAAAGATGATGCAAAAATGCATTAACAGCATTAATAACTTTATCTGTTAAATAAAATATACACAATACTCTGAAAACAAACAAACAAAAAACAGGTAGTGAAATCAAATGAACTGCAAGAGTGTGCTGTTTGAAGAAAATGAAGCAGCTTTAGCTTAAAGCAAACAATTATTTGTAGTCAAATACATTCAGTTTTTTATTTTATCAAAAGAAAAAAAAATTTTGGGACAAAATGAGGTGTTAAATTTAAGACATTTATTAGTTATAAATACAGTACTGTATATAGGAAGAAGAATTACATTTTAGAATATACATATGAGTATGGCAACTTTTGTTCTTAACAGCCATAAAGTACACAGGGCAACTTTTTGAGCAGTGTTGTTGGCCAATATTGTATGTAAAGTGATGTTGCTTGGCTACTTTGCTGCTGAAAATTGGTAACAATTTTTACAAAAAAAATTAGAAACGTAAGTTATTTTGTATAGATGTATACATGATGTGTGTGTCGTTACCCCCGTGAAACTAAAACAGGTAGTAGTAATTAATAATTTTTACTTTAGTACTTATTTCAGGCCGTACTTTACTTTTACTTGAGTACAGAAGTGGAGTCAGTACATCAACTTTTACCAGAGTGATTTTATACATGAGTATCTGTACTTCTACTTGAGTAAAGGATGTGTGTACTTTAGCCTTCTCTGCTTTAAGTGAGTGGGATGTGTCATCATGCTTTTTAGTTGAGTCACTAGTAAACATAGAATATGTAAACACAGCTTTGTGTTTTCGATCCTTTAAGGTCATCTTGTGACTTGGATTTTCATAATGGATTAGTTAATGTTGAACTATAATGAAAGAGCCCCTATTTCGCATTATAAAAGGTCATATTTTTATTACACTGTTACACACTGCATGGAAACCCATAATGGGGGCTCTTTAATAAATGTTCATTCTCAGTTCATGTTAGTAAATCTATAAATTAGCATTAACTGAAGCAGCCATATTGTAAAGTGTAAAAAAATAATTTAAATATTATCTAAACTGACATTGTTGTTCTAATGTTCCAGGAGCTGTCAGATACTCACTATGATGCTTACGGGAATTCAATTTCCCAACCATCTCTCTGCACTCAATGATGAAGCAGGTAAGTGAAATTCTGCAGTTAAAATTGATTCTTACTCAGCCCCTAATGTTCATACTAATGGGTCTTCTCTTTTTCAGAGACAGCGTTTTGCCAACCTTGCAAAATTCAAGTCTAACGTCTTCAAAATTCTCATAGCCACTGATGTAGCCGCCAGGTACAGAAAACACTTCTCAACACAACTCACCAGTGCTTGTAATCTCTTTGTCTTTTTCTAATTTGGTTCTCTTTTCTGTGCTTGTTCTGTTCATAACCAAAGGGGGTTGGATATTCCTACAGTTCAAGTTGTTATTAATCACAACACACCAGGTTTGCCAAAAATCTACATCCACAGAGTAGGACGAACCGCTCGAGCTGGTGAGTTTACACCTCTGTTAACAACAAAATTGAAAGCCAGTTTGAATAAAGTAATTGTTTTTATAAGCTGCAAATTAGCCATTGTTGTTTTTCTCTAGAACAATTATTAACAGCAGGTATCGGCTTCTACTAATAATATATCTATTAAATCTATCTATTAAATCTAATATATCTATTAAATCTATCTATTAAATCTAATATATCTATTAAATCTAATAAGTCTGAAATCAAAATTTACAATGTTTAATTTGCTAGCTCACATTGTTACTGCTCGTTCACACCGAAAGCAGCAAGAGCGTCAAAGGTCGCTCTGGCCGTCCTTGCAACAACGCTGTCTGCCTTCAGCTCCGGCGCCGAGAGCGTCAAAATTCCCTACATTGATCCTGTATTTAAAGAAGCCGTTGCAGCAAATCATCAAATCAGTTACATTCCCACATAAAACATGCTTTCTAGCGTGAAGATGATGCACACTTATTATAAAATTCATTTAACTATGGAAGATCTAGTTGCATGTGGTGTGGCTTTGCTCGACTTAATTATCCAATGTGTCCATATGTCTGAAATATTCTGAAGCAGCAATACAGTTTTGTATTGTCACATGAGATTCCTGCTTTTAAATGTGTATATATATATCTGAAAGAGCACTGCTGACGATACGAAGTAACTTTGCAATCTGAATAAACATAAAGAAAGGACACCGATTACTCGCACTTTCCAAATCTGTAGAGACAGGACAATCAACATCAACTAGAGCCGTGTCTTTTTTTAAAAGGAGACGAGCGGCAAATCCGGATTTTATCATTTCCAGATGTGAAAAGCTCTCGGGTAAAAATGTTCCTTACAAACATATTTCTGTCGCGTGCACTGTAATCCACACGTGAGTCCAGCTGCGCTCTCATAGCCTGGAAATGAAAACAAAATCTTTGTTGCAGCACATTTATAAACGCAACACTGACGACCCATGTCTCCAAATTCTTGTTCTCCCACTTGTTTTGGCAACACACCGTGGCGTCTCTCTGCCGTCTGAACACTGTAACAGGTAAAAACTTTCTTCGAAGCCATCATGCATATTAATGAAGTTGCACCTCGTTCACAATAGAGCGCGCTGATTGGTTTGAACCAAGTCTTTCTCATGAATTAATTCTGCACACTCAGAGACGTCACGATGCACTCGCAGGTAGAGACATCCATTCTCCACGCTGGATAACGCGCAAGGATCTAATCGCCGTGACACAGCTTCAAAAATTTGTTTCAAATCGGAAGAACGAATTTGCTCAAAATAACGCAAAAACAACCAATTTTCACTTTTTTTGTGAAATATAGATGTCCTAATAGTGTTTTTAGCAGCGTGGGGCACATATATGACTATCAACATCTCAAAAAATGTGTTTTGGTGTTTCGTGACCCTTTAAATACAGCCTTTCAGAAGAACAGAATAGTGCACTCACTGCACTCCAACGAAATGGTAAGGCTTATAATCGAATTAATACATATTAAACCTCTTTAACATTATTAAATGTAGATGCTGAATCAATAATATGTGTTGGTTTGCACTGAGTCACAGTTCTAAAGTTCAATTTCAAACGGTTTATTTTATTTTCAGGATCTGAGGTGAACTATCTGCTGCTCCTTTCAGTAGTATGGCAATAAATGTTATGTAAAATGGCATTCAAACAGCAATTAACACTGAATATACTTGAGTTGACCATTGTTAGTGTTCTGTTGTTCAGCTGCTAGAATTAGAAGCCGTTTCTAAAATATAAATATCAGGTGTTGGTTAGAACAAAAACTCCTTTTAATATGGAAAATATTCCTTCTATCGCATGCCGTTGCTTTTGTTTAGAACATGACTTAAATCAGGCTTTAGGCTCGATAGGCTCGCTCCTGTTGGTCTTCAATCTGACAACCTGCACTTGCGTGTTTTTTGAATCAGGCATGCAATACCTAGTTCAACCAATAGGTGTCAAACTTACTTACTGCACCTTTAAAATAATAATTTAGAAGTGGCAAAAAATCTCTTTTAGCATATAACAATGAACTTTTACCAGATTTTTGAGCAAATGTTAACTGTACCCAGTTTAAATGCAGTAAACGCTACATCTGAGAATCTTTTTTTTGTCTTTGTTTCATGTCCAGGCCGAAATGGAGTATCAATCACTCTAGTCACACAGTATGACATTCACCTCATCAATGCCATAGAGGAACAAAACCGTAAGTTTACCACTAAAACTTGTTATTTTTGAGAGCACTAGATCTGAAAGAGAACTCAAGAATTGAAGTAAAATTACTCATAGGATATAATATTAATGCTCTTTCTACAGGGAGTGCAGAATTATTAGGCGAGTTGTATTTTTGAGGATTCATTTTATTATTGAACAACAACCATGTTCTCAATGAACCCAAAAAACTCATTAATATCAAAGCTGAATATTTTTGGAAGTAGTTTTTAGTTTGTTTTTAGTTTTAGCTATTTTAGGAGGATATCTGTGTGTGCAGGTGACTATTACTGTGCATAATTATTAGGCAACTTAACAAAAAACAAATATATACCCATTTCAATTATTTATTTTCACCAGTGAAACCAATATAACATCTCAACATTCACTAATATACATTTCTGACATTCAAAAACAAATCAGTGACCAATATAGCCACTGTTCTTAGCAAGGACACTCAAAAGCCTGCCATCCATGGATTCTGTCAGTGTTTTGATCTGTTCACCATCAACATTGCAACCACAGCCTTCCAGACACTGTTCAGAGAGGTGTACTGTTTTCCCTCCTTGTAAATCTCACATTTGATGATGGACCACAGGTTCTCTATGGGGTTCAGATCAGTTGAACAAGGAGGCCATGTCAATTGTTTTTCTTCTTTTACACCCTTTCTTGCCAGCCACGCTGTGGAATACTTGGACGCGTGTGATGGAGCATTGTCCTGCATGAAAATCATGTTTTTCTTGAAGGATGCAGACTTCTTCCTGTACCACTGCTTGAAGAAGGTGTCTTCCAGAAACTGGCAGTAGGACTAGGAGTTGAGCTTGACTCCATCCTCAACCCGAAAAGTCCCCACAAGCTCATCTTTGATGATACCAGCCCAAACCAGTACTCCACCTCCACCTTGCTGGCGTCTGAGTCGGACTGGAGCTCTCTGCCCTTTATCGATCCAGCCACGGGCCCATCAAGACTCACTCTCATTTCATGAGTCCATAAAACCTTAGAAAAATCAGTCTTGAGATATTTCTTGGCCCAGTCTTGACGCTTCAGCTTGTGTGTCTTGTTCAGTGGTGGTAGTTTTTCAGCCTTTCTTACCTTGGCTATGTCTCTGAGTATTGCACACCTTGTGCTTTTGGGCACTCCAGTGATGTTGCAGCTCTAAAATATGGCAAAACTAGTGACAAGTGGCATCTTGGCAGCTGCAAGCTTGACTTTTCTCAGTTCATGCGCAGTTATTTTGCACCTTGGTTTTTCCACACGCTTCTTGCGACCCTGTTGACTATTTTGAATGAAACGCTTGATTGTTCGATGATCACGCTTCAGAAGCTTGGAAATTTTAAGAGTGCTGCATCCCTCTGCAAGATATCTCACTATTTTGGACTTTTTGGAGCCTGTCAAGTCCTTCTTTTGACCTATTTTGCCAAAGGAAAGGAAGTTGCCTAATAATTATGCACACCTGATATAGGGTGTTGATGTCATTAGACCACACCCCTTCTCATTACAGAGATGCACATCACCTAATATGCTTAATGGGTAGTAGGCTTTCGAGCCTATACAGCTTGGAGTAAGACAACATGCATAAAGAGGATGATGTGGTCAAAATACTCATTTGCCTAATAATTCTGCACTCCCTGTATATAATTGCTTGCTTTACATATTGAGGTTAAGTTGGTTTTATATTCGCACATTAGTTCAGTGACAACTTGTGACATGCTCCCTATATTGTTTGCCATGCTAAATTGAATATTCGCTCTGAAGTACGACTTCAAAACAACATGAGCAGTATTTAATTGACTCTGAACAATGCTCTACTTTGATCATTTGTGTGACTTTGGCTAATATGATTTCTCTATTTAGAATTGACAAAACCACACATTTCTGAAATTATATTATTAAGGAGACAATAGACCGAATGTGTGAATATAAAACCAACTTTACGTCCATGCTTTACATGTACATCTGCTTGATTGCTGTTTTGTGTGTTTAGAGGCGAAACTGAAAGAGTTTCCTATTGAAGAAAAAGAGGTGCTGAAGATCCTTACGCAAGTCAATGTAACGAGACGGCAGTGTGAAATTGTGAGAGAATTTATATACACACATACACTACCTGACAAAAGTCTTGTCGTCGATCCCAGTTGTAAGAGCAACAAATAATAACTTGACTTCTAGTTGATCAATTGGAAAAGTGGCAGATTTGTATCCGATCAATCATTTGTTGAACTGCACCCCAATCATCACAAATACTGCAGATGACCTATTGGAACCCACATGGACCCAAGATTCTCACAGAAACCAGTCAAGTTTGGTGAAGAAAAAAAATCATGGTTTGGGGAACATTCAGTATGGGGGCGTGCGAAAGATCTGCAGAGTGGATAGCAACATCAACAGCCTGAGGTATCAGACATTTGTGCTGCCCATTACATTACAAACAACAGGTGAGGGCAAATTCTTCAGCAGGATAGCGCTCCTTCTCATACTTCAGCCTCCACATCAAAGTTCCTGAAAGCAAAGTAGGTCAAGGTGCTCCAGGATTGGCCAGCCCAGTCACCTGAAATGAACATTATTGAGCATGTCTGAGGTAAGATGGAGGAGGCATTGAAGATGAATCCAAAGAATCTTGATGAACTCTGGGAGTCGTGCAAGAACGCTTTCTTTGCCATTCCAGATGACTTTATTAATGAGTTGTTTGAGTCATTGCAGAGATGTATGGATTCAGTCATCCAAGCCACTGCACCATGACTTTATATTATACACTGTACATTATTTCTGTTAAATGACAAGACTTTTGTCTCAGCTAAGTCAGATCTTACTGTCCTAATTAAATAATGAAAAATAAAGGCATGATCATATTTTATTTTGGTAAAATAAAAAGGCCTAGAGGCCTTTGCCTTTCATATAAGCCACTTCTGACAACAAATGATCAACTAGAAGTCAAGTTATTATTTGTTGTTCCTAAAACTATAGGTGACAAGACTTTTTTGTCAGGTAGTGTATATACACAAGATTTACATCTTGTATATCTAAAACATGCTATGAAGTTTTACAACCTTTAATTCTTTTATAGAAACTGGAGTCGACAGATTTTGATGAGAAAAAGAAGATAAACAAAAGAAAACAGATGATTCTGGATGGAAAAGTGAGTTATTAAAAAAAAAAAAAAAAAAAAAAAAAAATATATATATATATATATATATATATATATATATATATATATATATATATATATATATATATATATATATATATACATACACACACATAGATAATGTGTGTGTATATATAGATATGTGTGTATATATAGATAATGTGTGTGTATATATAGATATGTGTGTATATATAGATAATGTGTGTGTATATATAGATATGTGTGTATATATAGATATGTGTGTGTAGTATATATATATATATATATATATATATATATATATGTGTGTGTGTGTGTGTGTGTGTGTGTGTGTGTGTGTGTGTGTGTGTGTGTGTGTGTAGTATATATATATGTATATATATATATATATATATATATATATATATATATATATATATATATATATATATATATGTGTGTGTGTGTGTGTGTGTGTGTGTGTGTGTGTGTATATGTGTATGTTTCTTATAAAGTTTAAGTTACAGAAACTTTGTGTACATGCATAATCTTACAATTTTTCCTTGATCTAATTTTAAATCAATTGCAGGATCCAGATTTGGAAGAAAAAAGGAAAAACGAACTAGAAAAGATCCGAGGAAAAAATAGGAAACTCAAAGGAAAAATCCCCCAGAGCAAAAAGGAAAAGAAAAAACATGACAAAAGCAACAGAAGTTGACTCTTAATTTCTTCTGTCTTTTGTACAATTTGATAGTATGTGTATATAGAGTAAATATGCTAATATTTCAAAATAAACATGTTTTGCAGTGTTGATTGTGTTGCTACATGAATGAATGAATCAGTGTTGAGGCTACACAAGGGCCAGGGTGGAACGAAGGCTGGCCAAAATATTCATTCATTTATTTTTCTTCGGCGTAGTCCTTTTATTCATCAGGGGTCATCACAGCGGAATGAACCACCAACTTATCCAGCATATGTTTTACACAGCGGATGCCCTTCCAGCTGCAACCCAATACTGGGAAACATCCATACACACTCATTCATACTCCACGGCCAATTTAGTTAATTCAATTAACTTGAGCAATTCACTTTGGACAGTGGGGTCAACCAACGCATCCGGAGTAAACCCACGCCAACACAGGGAGAACACACAGAAACGCCAACTGACCCAGTCTGGACTCGATCCAGTGACCTTCTTTCTGTGAGGTGACAATGCTAACCACTGAACCACCGTGGGGGCTTGTATATGGATTAAACGTTTTATCCTAAAGAGTTAAAATAGACCTTTGCGATTTTTCATAACCCGTATTTGGAGCTGGATGCTTTGACTTTGTCTTCCAAAGGGCATACACTCAAGGCTAAATTGCTTTGGTAGTGCTTTACAACACGGGACTACACATTTAAAGAGATAGTTCACCCAATAAGGCTAATTTTATCCATGAGGAAAATTTCCTCACTATTTACTCATCCTATAATTGTTTCAAACACGTTTGAGGATCTTTCTTCTGTTGAACATAAAAGATATTTTGAAGAAAGCCGAAAACCTGTTACTATTGACGTAAAATAAAAAAACAAACACTATGGAATTCAATAACTACAGGGGTCAGCTTTCTTCAAAATGTTTTTTTGTGTTCAACAGAAGAAAGAAACTCAAACATGTTTTAAAAAAGTGAGAATTTTCATTTGAGTGAACTCTGATGGGGTCAGATTTCCGTCTTCAAATCCATCCCAGAAAGAAGCAACATTTATTCTTTTTCTCATTACTTTATTCATATGAGTATTTGAATCATGTAATCTTTGAAATGATTTTGACTAATGAATAAAGTTCAACATTACCTAATTTCGGAATACATTTAGGAATGTTCACTTGGAGTATCTTTGTCTCTGTCTGTCAAAACTGTATTTTCAGGAGCTCCCAAATCAGGTTAAAGGTCATTAAGACCTCTTGAGTGGACCTGGATTCTTGAAGAATCGGAAAACATTTGTTTCTAATGTTATTTGCTGTGTGTTAATTATGTCTAAAGTGATATTTGCCATTTTAAGTGTTAAATCTTTTCAAGTTAATTTTTGTATGTAAGCTGCCAGTTTGGGGATTATATCAGTTTTAAGCAGTTTTGATAAGTACTCTCAGCCTTGGGTAAGAAACAGATTATATACAACAGATATTCAAATAATGAACAATGCTTGTACAGCATATATTAACCACATTTCAGTGCATTATTGTTATTTAACTAATGTTAAACATGAATAAATAATAAATGTATTATTTATAACTTGTTTATTTTATTAAAAACTTAACTACATATACCATATTGTCAAATAGTAAACTCATAGTATAAAACGCATGCTTTTTTCCAAATAATTATTGTTTGCAGAAAGCTTTTGAATGTTATTTATTATATTTTCATAGTTTTTTTTTTCTAGCTTAATAAAGAATAAATAAAATTCAGTATCAGAATATTTTAAAAATGCTATATATTTATGTTTTTGCTGAATGACAAAGGCCAGTTTTCTATTGACCGCGTGACAAATGATTTCGGATTTCTGTAATTTATTTATTTCGGGATAAATGAGAGATGGGGGCAACACGGTGGCTCTGGTTAGCACTGTTGCCTCACAGCAAGAAGGTCGTTGGTTTGAGTCCCAAATGGGTCAGTTGGTATTTCTGTGTGGAGTTTGCATGCTCTCCCCGTGTTGGCGTGGGTTTCCTCCGGGTGGTATGGTTTCCCCTACAGTCCAAAGTTAACATTATTAGTATTATCATTGCTTTTAAGAACAGCTTATGGATAATATACATAATATAATAAAGCTGCATCGATGTATAGTATTGGGACTTTTGCTTTGACAACTTCCGCTTTCACCTGGAAGTACAACAGTAAGGGGTTTGTAGATCGCCTTGTGCTGCGAAGAAGATTCTCAGCAAACCTTCGTGATTGAAATCTTCAGTGGATTAAGACTTAATATAAAGACTGATTGGTCATTCAGTTGAAATGGTAAGATGAAGTCGATAATTTTACAGGCTAACGTTAGTGAAATTAAGCTTTTGCCCTGTGCTTATTGGATGATCTGTAG
The DNA here is from genome assembly GCA_903798195.1 of Danio kyathit. Lineage (NCBI taxonomy): Eukaryota > Metazoa > Chordata > Actinopteri > Cypriniformes > Danionidae > Danio > Danio kyathit. Next base: position 9,215,355 of record LR812529.1, on the reverse strand, counting down.
GTCGGTTTACACAGCTTATGCGCAGAAACAATTAAAGCGTTGTGTGAACGTTTTATTTGCATGTATACACGGATCTTTACAAACATGTTACGTACTGATTTAGTAAAACTGTAAATAAAATTCGCTACAAACCAATGTAGACGGCTAATATATTATATATTATTAAATAAATGTATTAGCGCTACAGATACATGCGAGGAACTTTAGGAGACAACTTGTGACATGCTCCCTATATTGTTTACCATGGTACTTTGAATATTCGGTCTGAAACCACATGTAAGGATCGGATGACTTGAAAACATTAGCACTATTTAACACTGACTGTGAAAAAATGTCGTACTTTGATAGTCATTTGCTGCTGATATGATTTGATTTCACTATTTAGAATTTAAATATAAAACCAACTTTACCTTAATTAACAAACTTAATGGAGGTTATTATTAGATTTAGGAGTAAACACAAAGAAATAAACGCAGCTTTTCATAATAGCTCGTAAAATTATTGTGTTTGGAAATTTATAACATGAAAAATAACTAAAAACCAGGCATTTAAATTTGTGTATGTATTAAATGTATCACTTTCTATTAATTTATTTTTTATTGTTTATTATTTTATTTAAAAACAATATTGTTATTTTTATTTTCGTTATACTCTAAATAAAGCATAAAAGAGTTGTGAGGGTCAGTTTTTTTGTTTTTTTAAATTGAGGTTTATTTATCACCTAAAAGATTTCTTATCTATACATATTACTTGAGCCAGACAGAATCTGCGGACATTTTTTGCTATTTCTGTGGAGAATTTTGTAAAAAATCTGCAGAATGATTTTGGTAGTATCGCAACTAAAAACTTAATATATTAGATTGAAAATAATATTTGGTAAACAAAGCAAGTCTATTATATAATATATCTACTGAAAGACAGAAAATATGACTTTACAAACTATATTGTAAATAAATCAGATATACACTTTCATGTTAGTCAATATTATTACTGAAATTAATAAAAAAAACTGAATAAATATAAATTTACACACATTTACACAAGTAAATATGTAGACTCAATGATGGGCTAAAAATCTACGGAAATCTGCGGATTTCTGTGCGCACAGATTCCGTGTGGGCCTACATAATACTAATGAATAAAAGAAAGGTTCTTGTATATTTTTATAGTTATGAATTTACAAAATGTCTTCAATGAACATGATCTACTTAATATTAAGGCTGGCGATTTGGCCTAAAATCAAAATCTTGATTAATTTAACATTTTAACTCAATTACGATTGAACGATTATTTAATTTATTTTTTGCCCTCAGTTCACAGACAAGTTTTGTACAGTAAATATGCTCACTAGGGATGCTCCGATCAGGATTTTTGCAGCCGATACCAAGTACTGATTCTTTGTGATGGTGATAGGCCAATACTGAGTACCGATTCTGATGCTTCAAGCTTTATAAAACATGAAGCACATTTTCCCCCCCAAGTATGATAATTAAGTGGAGATCTTGCCTTACACCTCAGGGAAATAAATGAAGAATGTTGCATATAATCCCTCAAACATGTCACTCATAACCATTTAGTGTGGACATGTCATGGTCAGAAACAACTTTACAGAAAATAATAGGTAAAACAGATACAAAAAAATGGTAAGAAAAACAACTAACAAAGCAATTTGGAAACATTGCAAATGATGGAAGAAGAATTCGACATGTTTCAATCAAGAAAAAGTACATATTTGATGCATAAGATGTTAAAATGCACATCTATAAATATATATATATATATTTGTTTATTGCAGTAAGTATATTACAAAAAGGTATATTATGAAATATTCAATTAAAAAATTATTTTTTTAAGTTTTTAATTGCATTTCAGCTAGGTTTTAGGGAACTTGTAAAAATGTCAAAAACACAGAACTCTCAGTTCTTATATATGTAAAAAGGTCTAAGACCATTCCAATATTTTCTCTCCAACTAGCGTGTCTGGTTCCTCTGCATATAAACTCGTAAACAGACACCTGTGATCAGTTCATAAGATCGGCCAGATTGGCGAGTACCGATCGAGTCATAAAATGTGATTATTGGCCGATACCGATCTCTGGCCGATCGATCGGAGCATCCCTAATGCTCACATATTACAAGTAAGAGATTTTTGAATGATGGGTGCATTAATGTTAAAATAATTTAACGAAACACACACACTATCTACTATCTATGATTATTTATTGAACATCAGCGTTGAACAACTGAAGTGAAAAAACAGTGCCTAAAATAAAGTTTTCTTATAAAAAGTGAAAATAAATAACCTGCACTTTTGGAAACAAAATAAATTATTTTCAATGATTTTCATATTAAAAGTAGAAACTAAGCAGTATCTCTTCTAAATAAAATAACTCCTGTACATAATGTAAATAATATTTTAAACAGTGAATTTCTTGCATTTTCTGTAAAAAAAAAATATTAATATAATAGAAAATATGCCATCTCAAGGCATCTCTGTCGCAGCTTTCAATTATCCTCAATGTAGTGCAAAGTAAGGCTCAAGAATTTGTCCATCAGCCTACTTGACCAGAGATCAGATGTGGTTGCAAAGTGTGGCTAACAGAGCGGGGTCACGTGACTCCACATGCGGTGGAGAAAGTAATTGAAAAAATCGCCGTGCAAATATTAGATCGATTATAGGTTCTGAATGTCGATTTCAATTACTTTTCATAGGTATGGACCAGTATAAGATTTTCATGGTACGAAAACATTGGATATAAATATCACGGTATTGTAATTACTGCTTTAAAGTATCTTCTTTTAAATGTCTTGGTAAACAAACAAAACCACCCCCCTCCCCAATGCAGTGTCATTCATTCATTCATTCATTTTCTTTTTGGCTTAGTTCAGGGGTGTCCAAACTCGATCCTGGAGGGCCAGTGTCCTGCAAAGTTTAGCTTCAAATTGCCTTGCAGCTTGATTAGCTGCTTCAGGTGTGTTTGATTAGGGTTGGAGCTAAACTCTCCAGGACACCGGCCCTCTAGGACCGAGTTTGGACACCCCTGGCTTAGACCCCGTTTACACTAATGCATTTTCATTTTAAAACGGCGTTTTAGATCAAAAACGATCCGCGTCCATACTAGCGTTTCTAAACATATCTCTGTCCACACTACTCACCCAAAAACGTATATCACGTGACCATTCGCGCACTCTGGGCATGCGCGTTCAAGTATAAACAGGAAGCATGTGTCTCGCTTGGCATTTGGTTATTGTTAGTCAACAAACGCTAGTTGAACGATGAACGCGAGCGATTAGCGAGTGCTCGAACAATAGCTTGCCTCTTGCGAATATATGCAGCTGCTGTAGTAAAAAAAGGCAGAGTTTAACTGCACAATGGTGCCTAAAACGGACAATAGTGCAAACAACGCTCCCATTTCTGTGTCCATGTTGTTGTTTACAGTGAAGGCTGGTCTGCTGTTTTCCGGTAGCGTTATAGTCATGTGATAGGGGCTTGACGAATAAGGGCAGGATACGCAATGACCCAAAAGCCCCAATCAGGTAGCGAATCTCAGCAGCCACGCCTCCGTTTTCAGATGTCTTTGTTTTCCCCATCCACACTGAGACGGAGCAGCAGCGTTCCAGAAGGAAAACGACCTGTCCAGCGTTTTCAAAACGCTCCGTTTTCAGGGCTCGAAAACTCCGGCGTAGTGTGGACGGATGGCGTAACCGTAGCAAAACATATGCGTTTTAAAACGAAAACGAATTGGTGTAAACGGGGCCTTAGTCCCTTTATTAATCTGGGGGTCGCTACAGCAGAATAGCTGTATAGGCTCGAAAGCCTACTACCAATTAAGCATATTAGGTGATGTGCATCTCTGTAATGAGAAGGGGTGTGGTCTAATGACATCAACACCCTATATCAGGTGTGCATAATTATTAGGCAACTTCCTTTCCTTTGGCAGAATGGGTCAAAAGAAGGACTTGACAGGCTCCGAAAAGTCAAAAATAGTGAGATATCGTGCAGAGGGGTCCAGCACTCTTAAAATTGCCAAGCTTCTGAAGCGTGATCATCGAACATTCAAGCGTTTCATTCAAAATAGTCAACAGGGTCATAAGAAGCATGTCGAAAAACCAAGGCGCAAAATAACTGCCCATGAACTGAGAAAAGTCAAGCGTGCAGCTGCCAAGATGCCACTTGCCACCAGTTTTGCCATATTTCAGAGCTGCAACATCACTGGAGTGCCCAAAAGCACAAGGTGTGCAATACTCAGAGACATGGCCAAGGTAAGAAAGGCTGAAAAACGACCACCACTGAACAAGACACACAAGCTGAAACGTCAAGACTGGGCCAAGAAATATCTCAAGACTGATTTTTCTAAGGTTTTATGGACTGATGAAATGAAAGTGAGTCTTGATGGGCCAGATGGAAGGGCCCGTGGCTGAATCGGTAAAGGGGAGAGAACTCCAGTCCATCTCAGACGTCAGCGAGGTGGAGTACTGGTTTGGGCTGGTATCATTAAAGATAAGCTTGTGGGGCCTTTTCGGGTTGAGGATGGGGTGAAGCTCAACTCCCAGTCCTACTGCCAGTTTCTGGAAGACACCTTCTTCAAGCAGTGGTACAGGAAGAAGTCTGCATCCTTCAAGAAAAACATGATTTTCATGCAGGACAATGCTCTATCACACGCGTCCAAGTACTCCACAGCGTGGCTGGCAGGAAAGGGTCTAAAAGAATAAAACCTATTGACATGGCCTCCTTGTTCATCAGATGTAAGATTTACAAGGAGGGAAAACACCTCTCTGAACAGTGTCTGGAAGGCTGTGGTTGCTGCTGCACGCAATGTTGATGGTGAACAGATCAAAACACTGACAGAATCCATAGATGGCAGGCTTTTGAGTGTCCTTGCAAAGAAAGGTGGCTATATTGGTCACTGATTTGTTTTTGTTTTGTTTTTGAATGTCAGAAATGTATATTTGTGAATGTTGAGATGTTATATTGGTTTCACTGGTGAAAATAAATAATTGAAATGGGTATATATTCGTTTTTTGTTAAGTTGCCTAATAATTCTGCACAGTAATAGCCACCTACACACACAGATATCCTCCTAAAATAGCTAAAACTAAAAACAAACTAAAAACTACTTCCAAAAATATTCAGCTTTGATATTAATGAGTTTTTTGGGTTCATTGAGAACATGGTTGTTCTTCAATAATAAAATTAATCCTCAAAAATACAACTTGCCTAATAATTCTGCACTCCCTGTATACACTATAGGACCGGTGTAACAGAAAATTGTAGCGGTTTTAAAACTTTCACTTTTCCAAACCGGGTTAAACCTTGAAACCAGTTAACATTCCCTGCCTATTCCAGGGTCACACATTCTGGTTTGTGAGTGGGATCTCCAATCTAATCATAATCAACAATATTCCATTGTGATCACAGTAGAATTTCTTCATTTTGTCTGTTGTTAGCATGACTGCTTAAATGATTTCTTTTCCTTTTCTAGCTCCCGTTATCTTTACTGAAGACAGCACAGAACCACCCGATGGTGAGTATGAAGCACTTCATTTCATGTGTGCATCTTTGTTGTCAGCAAGTTAAGTGTCATGATCTTTGTGCTTTTGGAAAATGGCACAACCCTCTATATCACAAGTGTCAAATCCAGTTCCTGGAGGGCCGCAGCTCTGCAGCGTTTAGCTTTAACCCTAATTTATAGAGGTGTGAACCTACACTGGTCTCACGGTTTGGTTCAGTTACGATTATCATGCCATCGATTCGGTTCAATTCGATATCTCGGTGCATTGACGATGCTTTCCATACACAGTTTTATATTTTCACAGCACAGCAATTCTTGTATTAAAATGTGTGTATATATATATATATATGTATGTAAAACAATTTTGTCCTTTAATACAAACAGTCAGATATATAAACTGTACCTTTAAACAACACGAGCATTTATAGCAAATAAACAAATATAAATATCCCGCTCTGAGCCTTGTCTACCAAGTTGTTTCTTACACCCCTTTGATTGGTCACACGCTCAACAGAAAGGGCTGTGATTGGCTCTTACACGCTGGCGCTCTTCACAGATGCACTTTTGGGCCACAGTGAGAGAGAGAGAGAGAAATGGAGATTACTTTCTCTTAATTGCCGTGAAGTAGGGGCTTCTGCTGTAAGTGTCAGTGAAACACTGTCCTGCAAACACACACAAAGTGAAATTGTGCACAGTTTTTAAGTAGTTGGAGCGTTGTAAATACTCGCGCTTGCCTCCCTCGCCATAGTAAGCTACGGCGACAGCGCATATGAGATAAATGACGTCAGTACATAATAACCGGTTATGATTATTACTAAACTGATACCAAATTGTCTGCGTCTGCATCCCGGTGCACTGAAGAAACAATTAATTTTGACATCCCTACTAATTAAACACACCTGATCCAACTGATTGAGTCCCTTCAGGCTTGTTTGAAACCTACAGGTAGATGTGTTGTAGCAGGGTTGGAACTAAACTGCAGAGCTGCGGGGTCAGTGTATATTTTGGTCATTGGATTTTCATTTTAGAAACGGATATTGAAAAATGAGCCGTCTTTTGATTTTCTTTTTCAAATTCAAAAACGAATGTTGAAATAGGAGGCGTTTTTCTTTTTCATGGTGAAAAACGGAAAAGCAAAATTCAAAAATTATTTGATTTTCATTTTTTATTTTGAATAACAAAATATAAAATCGCCAGAAAACAAAAACGAATAAGGTCAGTGAAGGCTCGTTTTTTATATACCACACAGGCCGACTCATTTACGGTGATGCAATGCTGCCACACACAGGCTAGCCTATTATAGGCTATTATTTTTTTCCGCTTAATAACATTATTAAAGGTATTTTCTTTAAGACATATTTTCCTCATTAAAGCCGGTTTTATATATATATATATATATATATATATATATATATATATATATATATATATATATATATATATATATGTATATATATATATGTATATATATATATGTATATATATATATGTATATATATATATGTATATATATATATGTATATATATATATATATATATATATTAGAGCTGCACGATTAATCGAAAAAAGATCGCGATCTCGATTCGACCCCCTAGACGATCTTAATCCAGCATTTCTACGATTCTGCCAATCATATTTTCAAGTTCTAGAGAGAAGCAGTCGCACAAGTCTTTACACTGTTTTACATACGTTGCTCGTTGCAACGTGGACACCTCTAAATGGTGTTGAAAGAGTCACATACTCTATTAATAAGGCATAATTCACCCAAAAATCTTCATGTAATGATGTATTCGCGGCCGGGAAATCACACGTGACGTGAGCTGCTGACTGTGAGCTGTTACCACAGAGAGGGTGGGCGCGCGTCTGTGAATGAAGTCTACTTTAGTGAACAGAATAGGCTGTGAATAACAGGTAATAAAGTTGCAAATAACTTTCAGTTTGTGGCACAGAGTGATCGTTTGGGAGCTGCGCGGGAAGTATGAACCGCACTTAGCAATGAAAATAAAACCGAAAGCGTGCACATCATTTAAACAATCATATCGCATTTTAGAGTAATGATTAGGACAAGCGTTTAATGTTTTTCTGTCATAGCGAACCTAAAGTGTTGTGCATGAGAATAAATGTTTACCAGTGTCAGTATAACTACAGTAGCCCATATGATGTTGAATATAATGCAAGATAGAATCTGATAATGACAGATGTCTGATTTTACCAGTAGAAAAAATGTTCTAATAATGTTTAATAATGTTGTCCATGACAAATGACATGCATGTGTCTCAAACATAATAATTCAACTTCAGAAATATGAATAGTTGTATTCTGATGTCTCTTTACTGTGCATTAATGACCAGGACATATTTAAAGTCTATTCAAGTCCTCCATTCAAGGTCTATTCAAAATTTTGCATTTTAACCAACAGAAGACCTACGCATAATAGTATTATTATTGTTTTATCATATGTTTGAGAAATAACAATAATAATAGGCTACTCATATTAACCTTTGTTTTACATGTACAGAATCGTGAGAAAATCGTGATCTTTATTTTAAGCAAAAGAATCACGATTTTCATTTTAGCCAGAATCGTGCAGCTCTAATATATATATCTCTCTAGAGGATAGAAACTAGCCAGACAGTAATGAGTGAATTGTTGAGTGGGCTGAATGAAAAAACAGAACATCAGTATTTTTTTAGTAAGTTTACTAAATAAAAATTACTTTCCATAATAAAAAATATAATTGTACACCAACTCGTGTTCTCTTGGCATTGATACTTATCTTTAATAGGTATAACTGTCTGAGACATGAACAAAAGCAAATGATGCATCAAAGTTTGAAATAAAAAATCTTGAACGGTTATAAAAAATCTTTGGTAACACTTTATTTTGATGGTCCATTTGAGTATTAGTAGACTGTCTGCTTAATATCTGTTGACACTGACATTTAACAGTCCTTCAACAGACATTTAACTGACTATAAGAAACTTTGCAATTACATGTCAACTTGCACTAACCCCAACCCCAACCCCAACCCTAACCCCAACCTAACAGTCTACTTATAATCTAATGATAATTAGTTGCAATGTAACTTAAATTCAACAAACGGACCGTCAAAATAAAGTGTGACCAAATCTTTATAATCATTATAATAAATAATAAAAAATAATTTGTTTAAAAGTCTTGCATGATACTAATGATATGACTTGCTGCTATTGTTAGACCTAAACTGCATTCTGTTGCCTTGTACTTGTACATGTGTAATGACAATAAAGTTGAATCTAATCTAAAATTTATAAGTCAATTGTTTTTTTTAAATTGTTTTTGTTTTTATTAAAAGTTTGTAATGATGCCATTTTTGTTTGCTTAAAGCTTAGTTTTAAAGAATTAAGGCCATTGAAAAAAGAGAGCATGCAATATATTATGCATCTGATGTCGTCACTGTAATCCTATGTGTAAAGGCCCACAAAACCCCCCTGTCTCAGCAGGATGTTTTCACACCTCTACTTTGAAAAAAGTCAGGAAAGTGGGTGTGTCCAGCTCTGTTTAGGTGGGAGTGTCAGGTGTGGCAAAGAGGGAAGGTTTTGCATACAAATGGGAGTTTCCATTTGGGCACATGCTGATTTTCACAGGGGCAAAACCAACATACAGACGCAGGGGAGAAAGACAGTGACTGTGTTTACATGGACATCAGTAATCAAATTATTTGCCAAATTATTAATTTGTAGACTTTAACTGCAGTTTGGCTCTTTCACTTTCATTCAGGAACATTTCATGCATGTCCCCCATGACAAACGAGATATTAGATGCGAGGAACTGCTGGAAGAGTGGAGTTTTAATGGAGTGTTTGATACTGCACGGTGTATGGGGGGGGATCTCTGCATTTCTGTCACAAAATGGGGCGAAAATCCTACACTATGGTAAATAGTTTGATTGCGGTGTTTACATTCGGAGAGCAGCATTTACAGCAGATCTTTCAGTCTATAATATTGCAGTGATATTAACGTACTGTAAACTTAGTAACTAAATCATTTTCACTAAGGTATGTCTTTAAAAACTGAAAGAGCACTGCTGACGATACGAACTAACTTTGCCATCTGAATAAACAAACAACCAACACTGATCACACACACTTACCAAATCTGTAGAGACAGGACAATCAACACCAACTGGAACCGAGTCTTTTTTTAAAAGGAGACGAGGGGCAAATCCGGATTTCATCATTTCCAGATGCGAAAAGCTCTCGGGTAAAAAGAATGTTTCTTACAAACGCATTTCTGTCGCGTGTCGCATGCACTGTAATCCACACATGTGAGTCCAGCTGCGCTCTCATAGCGGGGAAATGAAAACAAAAACTTCGTTGCAGCACATTTATAAACAAAACACTGACAACCCATGTCTCCAAACAATTCTTCTTCTTTCACTTGTTTTGGCAACACAACGTGGCGTCTCTCTGCCGCCTGAACACTTTAACAGATAAAAACAATCTTCCAAGCTATCTTGCATATTAATGAAGTTGCACCACATACACAATAGAGCGCTCTAATTGGTCTGAACCAAGTCTTTCTCATGAATTAATGCTGCACACACAGAGACTTCACTATGTACTCACTAGTACAGACATCCACTCTCCATGCTGGATTACACAGAAGTATCTAATAACCGTGACGCAGCTTCAAAAATTCGTTTCAAACTGGAAGAACGAATTTGCTCGAAATAACGCAAAAACAACTGATTTTCACTTTTTAGTGAAATATATGTGTCCTAATAGTGTTTATAGCAGCGTGGGACGCATATATGACCGTCAACAGCTCAAAAATGTGTTTTGTGACCCTTTAGGTTTTTATTTAGGGAAACCTAACAAATTATAGGAAACTGCAATTAATAATTAAGCTTCTTTAATCTGCTTTTCAGCTGGTGGAGTTAAAGAATGGCGAGACGTACAACGGCCATCTGGTCAGCTGCGACAACTGGATGAATATAAACTTGAGAGAAGTTATTTGCACTTCACGGGTAAATAAAACCTCATTCAAATGAAATCTTCTTTGGAAAACTATTGATTCTGTGCAAAATTAGGCAAAACACTTAAAAACAATCTCCAGGTCATTTGTGTGTCTTGCTAAAATGTAAAGGCTTTTTTCTGCCTGCTCTGATTTGCAGGATGGAGATAAGTTTTGGAGGATGCCAGAATGCTACATAAGAGGAAGCACCATTAAATACTTACGAATCCCTGATGAAATTATAGATATGGTGAAAGAGGAAGTGGTGTCAAAGGGGCGTGGCCGGGGTGGCATGCAGCAGAATAAGCCACAAGGAAAGGGCAGAGGTGGAGGACCTGGAAGAGGTGGCGGACCCGGCAGAGGTCTGATGTTTTTTTGTTTTTTTTTATTCATATAATAGATCATGTCATATAATCATGTATCATCTTTTATATTGATTACTCTTTTTCATATTCTTCTTAAACTTAAACATTTCAGACATATATCCAGTTCAAGTCACAATTATTAGCCCTCCTTTTTCCCCCAAGTTCTGTTTAACTGAGAGAAGATTTTTTTTAACACATTTCTAAAAAAATAGTTTTAATAACTCATTTCTAAAAATTGATTTCTTTCATCTTTGCCATGATGACAGTAAATAATATTTTACTAGATGTTTTTTTTAGGATACTAGTATTAAGCTTAAAGTGCAATTTAAAGGCTTAACTAGGGTTGGGCCGATAGACGATGTCATCGTCCATCGCCGATGGCTGATAAACTTGACGATGCTGAGCCGGCATCGTGATCCATCGCCCCGCCCCACATGTATATTGATATATGACTTATTATTTGCATGTCATCTTAATGAGCTGTGTTATATTATACTTATAGCTGCTGTTTGCACTGACAGCATCGTGAGGATTAAATGCATCGTGAGGATTATACAGCTCCTCTCACACTTAACATGTGTAGATTCAGTGGCAAACGCTGTTACCTGTAAACCCCGTCCCACATTGTGAATGGCTTTAGTTATTTTCATAGCGGACTTGAAGCCACTGGAAGTCTTTTATCCACTCTTGGAAAAGTGTAAAAGGTGGATTAACATTCAGCACATGATCACTAATAAGATGTGCCATTATTTAACTTTAGGTGGTTTCTAAAACTAAATCTGTCAGTGTTATTTTCATTCTCTCATCTTCAGCGCGTCACATTTCCGCGGCTGTTGCTCCTGTCATGTGAAGGCGTTGACTGAGTGATTGACAGCTGATATTAACCAATCCATTTGCGTTCAGTTCTAGCGCAGTGGGCCAATAGGAAGAGCACAAAGGCGGGGCAAGCATTCCGGTCTTTTTTACTTCAGCAAGTTCACATGACAACTGTTTTAATCTGTTCCTGAGCGCTGCGTTTGGCGTCTTTAGGTGCAAAGATGCATCCTGCATACACGTCTCCTAAATCTGCGCACGCGGTGAGGATTTTGCAGTGAAAACAGGTCGCACGGTAAAAATGTATGCACTAGCACAAATGCTTTCAAATACATATTTTAGGTCGCATAAAATATCAGGCGCAAGTGTGACCAAAACGGTCGAGCCCTATAGCATCTTTACTTGTTATTTTGTTCTCATAATAATAATAAAATAAGGAAGGAATTATCATTAATCACAATACAAATTACAGTGAACTCCAAACGAACTCTCGTCTCGTCTCCGCCACCAGCTGTGGGGAAAAGCCATTATGACACAGATCACTCCGCCTGATCATGCCAGAGTCCTGCGGAAAAAAATGATTGACAGGTGGTAATTTGTGTATAACTTTATTTATGGTTTGGTCATGAGTAAAGCAAAGACCATGTGGGTCAGGTAGTGAAAACAATAGGCTACAATTATTAAATTCGTTATGAATTAATTGATATTTAACAACAAAGACCCCCACCCCGCCTACAACGACGATACCATCGTCCATCGCGATGTTCACATCAGACATCGTACGATGCCAAATTTGTCAACATCGCCCAACCCTAGGCTTAACTAGGTTAATTAGGCAAGTTAGGGTAATTAGGCAAGTCATTGTATGACGATGGTTTGTTCTGTAGACAATTGAAAAAAAATAATATATATATATTATAGGGGCTAATAATATTAACCTTAAAATGGTTTTAAAAACACTGATTTTATTCTAGCTGAAATAAAACAAAACAGACTTTCTCTAGAAGAAAAAATATTATCGTAAAAACTGTGGAAATGGCCTTGCTCCTTTAAATATCCCTTGAGAAATATTTGAAAAAGAATAAATAATTCACAGGAGGGCTGATAATTTTGCCCTCAATGATATATTTTTTAAATGTATGCACACAGTTCTGGGCTTAAAGCTTTTCACTTGCCCTGACAAAATTTATACTCCCAGAAAAAAACGCAACAAACTTATAGGGCTCTATTTTAACAATCTAGCTGCAAAGTCTAAAGCGCATGGCACAAAAGCATTAAGGGCATGTCCAAATCCACTTTTGCTATTTTAAGGACAGGAAAATACGGTTTGTGCCGCAGCGCATGGTCTAACAGTTATTCTCTTAATGAGTTATGGGTGTGTTTTGAGTATAACGTGAATTAAACCAATTAGAGTCTCATCTCCTATTCACTTTAAGAGTCCGTTGTGTCACGGATAAAGAATGAGCCTGCTCCATTCAGCCTCTTTACTTTCTCTTTACTTCTTTACTTTCATGGAGTAAGGAAAACGGTGTTGTACGCACTCCACCGAAGACATCCATTAGCCTACATATTTAATTTAGTTTGTTAAGAACAAAGATTTCAGTTCTGATTTCCAGCAAACGAATAAATGAACAATAATAACGAAGTGTGGTCAAAAAAGTTCTATTCTAATGCCCCATATGGTGATGCATAGGTCTCCAAAATCCAACAGGTGGACAAATCTAAACTGGTTTTTATTAAAACAAATATAAATATGCATATAATAAATACTGTTACTACTAATAATAACATTTATACAAATGCAAATTGTCATGAATAAACAAAAAATGCCCCCGAGATGAAGGCATGTAGGCAGTGTTTTTTATATTTATGTAGAAAACATGTAACATTTTAATCCTTTAATTATTTTCATATGTAAAGATATTTGTGTATTGCTGTACATTCTGTGTGTATTAAGCAGTGTGTAAGCAAGGTGCACAACTAACGCGCTCTGCGCTGGACTTTAGACTTGTGCTCAGCTGGTCAATTGCACAGTCTATTTTAGTTCCTCAAAATAGCAACGCACCAACAATGCACTTTAACACACCTCTTTTCTAGACCGGAACACCCGAGTCCACAAAGTGGCGCAAATGTATTTGCTATTAAAACAACATGGCGCAAAACGGGAAAAATAGGGTTGCGTTGGTCTGAAAATAGCAACAAATTGCGCCAATCGTGTCTTGCGCCTTATTGTGCCAGTTGTCTGATAGGGCCCATACTGTATTTGACTCATGTAACATTATATCGTCATAATTGGATTTAGGGCTGCATGATAATGGAAAAATCGAACATTGTGATATGTGATATTTTTTTTTAATTCTGTGATATATGTTGAAGGTTTCTCTTTGTCTGATTAATTTTAAGGACAGAGATGGCAACAGATATATTTGGTCGCTATCACTTTAAGGCCCAATACATTTCTGGTGCATGTGCATTTTCCTTTGGAGTGTTTACATTTGAGTTTTTATTATTATCATTTATTTTTTTCCCTTTTCTATTTGACAGGTGTTTTTGGTGGCCGTGGCAGAGGCATGCAGGGATCTGGCCGTGGACAGCAACAGGACAAAAAGCCTGGAAAACAACAAGGTGTCATACACTAACAATAGATATAAAACAGATCCTCCCCCCATTGTTCACCCTAAAATTACAATTCTGTTTTTAATTACTCACCCTCATGTACTTAAAAAAACCGAGACCTTTGTTTATCTTGAGAACCCAAATGAAGATATTTTAGATAAAATCTGAGAGCTCCCTCATTCTCCTTAGACAGAATAGTGGACAATGTTATCATGCGACGTAATGTAATGTGTATTAATATAGTGCATTTATCGTGTATGGCCATACACCCAAATCGCTTCACAATCATGGGGGGGACTCTCCACACCACCACCAGTGTGCAGCATCCACTTGGATGATGCAACGGCAGCCGCAGGACAACGCCGCCAGTGCACTCACCACACACCAATTATTGGTGTAGAGGAGAGACCATGATACAGCTAATTCGGTGGATGAGAATTATTGGGAGGCTATGATGGATAAGGGACAATGGAGAGAATTTGGCCAGGAAACCAGGGTTACACCTCTACTCTTTACGAGATGTGCCATGGGATTTTTAATGACCACAGAGAGTCAGGACCTCGGTTTAACGTCTCATCCGAAAGACGGCGCCCACGGACAGTATAGTGTCCCTTTCACTATACTAGGGCATTAGGACTCACACAGACTGCAGGTTGAGCGCCCCCTACTGGCCTCACTAGCACGACTTCCAACAGCAACCTACTTTTCACATGTGGTCTGCCATACAGGTACTGACCAGGCTCAGCTTCAGTGAGTAACCAGTCTTGGGCTGCTGGCTATATATATACAGGGAGTGCAGAATTATTAGGCGAGTTGTATTTTTGAGGATTAATTTTATTATTGAACAGCAACCATGTTCTCAATGAACCCAAAAAACTCATTAATATCAAAGCTGAATATTTTTGGAAGTAGTTTTTAGTTTGTTTTTAGTTTTCGCTATTTTAGGAGGATATCTGTGTGTGCAGGTGACTATTACTGTGCAGAATTATTAGGCAACTTAACTAAAAACAAATGTATACCCATTTCAATTATTTATTTTCACCAGTGAAACCAATATAACATCTCAACATTCACAAATCTACATTTCTGACATTCAAAAACAAAACAAAAACAAATCAGTGACCAATATAGCCACCTTTCTTTGCAAGGACACTCAAAAGCCTGCCATCCATGGATTCTGTCAGTGTTTTGATCTGTTCACCATCAACATTGCGTGCAGCAGCAACCACAGCCTCCCAGACACTGTTCAGAGAGGTGTACTGTTTTCCCTCCTTGTAGATTTCACATTTAATGATGGACCACAGGTTCTCTATGGGGTTCAGATCAGGTGAACAAAGAGGCCATGTCATTAGTTTTTCTTTTTTTAGACCCTTTCTTGCCAGCCACGCTGTGGAGTACTTAGACGCGTGTGATGGAGCATTGTCCCGCATGAAAATCATGTTTTTCTTGAAGAATGCAGACTTCTTCCTGTACCACTGCTTGAAGAAGGTGTCTTCCAGAAACTGGCAGTAGGACTGGGAGTTGAGCTTGACTGCATCATCAACCCAAAAAGGCCCCACTAGCTCATCTTTGATGATACCAGCCCAAACCAGTACTCCACCTCCACCTTGCTGGCGTCTGAGTCGGACTGGAGCTCTCTGCCCTTTACAGATCCAGCCACGGGCCCATCAAGACTCACTCTCATTTCATCAGTCCATAAAACCTTAGAAAAATCAGTCTTGAGATATTTCTTGGCCCAGTCTTGACGTTTCAGCTTGTGTGTCTTGTTCAGTGGTGGTCGTTTTTCAGCCTTTCTTACCTTGGCCATGTCTCTGAGTATTGCACACCTTGTGCTTTTGGGCACTCCAGTGATGTTGCAGCTCTGAAATATGGCAAAACTGGTGGCAAGTGGCATCTTTGCAGCTGCACGCTTGACTTTTCTCAGTTCATGCGCAGTTATTTTGCGCCTTGGTTTTTCCACATGCTTCTTGTGACCCTGTTGACTATTTTGAATGAAACGCTTGATTGTTGGATGATCACGCTTCAGAAACTTGGCAATTTTAAGAGTGCTGCATCCCTCTGCAAGATATCTCACTATGTTTGACTTTTCGGAGCCTGTCAAGTCCTTCTTTTGACCCATTTTGCCAAAGGAAAGGAAGTTGCCTAATAATTATGCACACCTGATATAGGGTGTTGATGTCATTAGACCACACCCCTTCTCATTACAGAGATGCACATCACCTAATATGCTTAATGGGTAGTAGGCATTCGAGCCTATACAGCTTGGAGTAAGACAACATGCATAAAAAGGATGATGTGGTCAAAATACTCATTTGCCTAATAATTCTGCACTCCGTGTATACAAATATGACATAATTTTTGCTGATGTGACATATTGCAACAGATTTTAAAAAATGTAAATAATGATCATATTATATAATGAGTGCCATGAAATGGTATCAAAATTATTTTTATTGTTTATCGCGGTGTCTTTTCTTGCAATATATCGCACAACAAAAATTCAATATTGTGATGGGCCTAGTAAATACGACTTTGTTCACTCATGTCGTCTTTTCCTGTCAAGCATTTTGGTGGCGCAGCTGAAAACGCCAGCACTCTTCGAAAAACACTCAACTGTGAGCGCTTCTCCAACTCTGAGCATTTAAAAGATACAGAGCGCTCAGTGCTTCACGTTAAACAAACACTGAACACCTCGCTATGATGCTGGTGTTTATAAAACGTGGTTCTGTCGCTGAACACAGCTGAAAGAAACACTTAGCTTGGGGGGAAAAAGCGCTTCGTCAAACACATCCTCTACGTTCACACTGTGAGTGTTAGTACTCAAATCTGATTTTTTTCTCAGATCTGATTCTTTTGCATAGCTGTTCACATTGTTGTTATAAATGTGGCCAATATCAGATTTGTGAACAGATCATGGTCTTAAACTGACCTGCATGCGCAAAAGTGCAGTTATGGACCGCACAAAATGTCTAATTTTGCACACAATGTGTATACTGTACGAAGCACGTTGTCAGATTATGCTTAAAGGTGCTGTATGTAAGTTTTTGACTCTTCTAAAGCATAAAAATACCATAATATGTGTGCAGATATTTAAGAAACATGCTAAGTGAACACTTGTTTAACTGAAAAACAATGCTAAAGTCAGATATTCTGCTTTGAATATGTATTTTCCGTGTTGGAACGGCTGTCTTTGTTTACGTAAATTTAACCTGCACAATGCCAGTTTAGCCAATTATATTTCAGCACTCCGGGTTGCCTTGTTGGAAAACAGCGTATTTCACTCATTCATTCAGAAAGACTCTGAAAGCATGTGTCCGTGAGCAAAAATGCGACCTCCGGTGGACAGTATCAGACATCGAAATGAGACAGATTCAGTTCCACATGAGGTTATTAATTAGCAAATGATATAAATATAACGTATGTAAACACTAGGTGAGAAGGTTACATTGTAATCCCGTATCCTAACAACACGCTTTGTGACGAGATACGCAGTGATGACCAATTTGGCTGTTTGCACCAGAAGAAATATGACAGAAATTTAAACACAGCCATTCAGAAGCACAGAATATGCACTCACTCACAAAACGGTAAGGTTTAGAATCTATTTAATACATGTTAACCCTCTTTAACATCATAAAATGTAGATGCTGAATCACTCATATGTGTTTAGTTCTAAAGTTCAAACGGTTTATTGTATTTTTAAGATCTGAGGTGAACTATCTGCTGCTGCTTTCAGTATTTGGCAATAAATGTCCTGTAAAATGGCATTCAAACTCACATTGTTAGCATTTAACACTGAATAAAGCACATGAGGTTTACCTGAGGTGATCACTGTCATAGTTTTCTGTTGTTCAGCTGTGAGAAATAGAAGCCGTTTCTAATATATCAGATCGAGGTGTTGGTTAGAACCGAAAACTCCTTTTAATATGGAAAATATTCCCTCTATCATGTGCCGTTGCTTTTATTTAGAACACAGTTTAAATCACTTGCTCCTGTCCTCAATCTGGCAACCCGAGCTTGCATTTGTTTTGATCCAGGAGTGCAATACCTAGTTCAACCACTGGGTGTCAAACTTACATAATGCACCTTTAATATGATTATTGCCCTTTTCTCAGACGACCATGGTGTAATTCATGAACTGTAAAGGGTTGTCCTGCTACTACTAATGTGCATTTCGCCATTTGAAACCTAAAATAAGTCTCTTGTGATTGAAAACGCTGATCGTTTGGGATTTATGACAACCGCAGTGTGCGTCTGTCTGACCACCGGTGTAGTGAACTCATCAGGGGGTTAATGAGCAGCCGCAGATTGAACTGTGAAGGCAGAGTTGGTTTATCTCCGTGTGCGGTTATTTTATTTTACTTCGTTATAAACAAACGGCACGTGCAGAAGGGGGGTTTGGGTGCTTGAGCACCTGCTCTTTATTCTCTCGGAGAGAAAGTTCGTCTTTAAAATGAAAGTGCCTTCTCCTTTGCGCACGGATCCCCTATCCGCAACAACCCCCGACACTCTTTAACTTCGCGATCAACCTGTGCCCCAATCGTTAACCAGATTGGTTAACAAGCTCCAGTTTTGCCTTCAAAATCTTGTTCAGAATGAACAACCAACTTTCTGTGGTAAAGTAATTGCCCTGTGTGCAGTGGTGTAAAGTAACTAATTACAAATACTCAAATTACTGTAATTGAGAGATTTTCTCAGGAATTGTAATTTACTGAGTAGTTTTATAAATGTGTACTTTTACTCTCCCCTGAGTACATTTTTACTGCAGTATCTGTACTTTTACTCCACTACTTCTTCAACCTGCAGTCACTACTTTAATTTTCTTGTCCATGGGGATTAGAAAAATCAGTCCTGAGATTCCTGTCCAATCAAATTTCACATACCGTAGAAGGTAAATCGCATCATAATGAACTACCTCAAGACGTGTGCACTTTATAATTGCAGCAAAATGTTTGGAAGTAATAAAAGTGTCCATGAAGATGTTCAAAATCTTTACGCGCATTGACCCAGAGACTGTTTAGATTCATGTCACTGATGAGAAGATGACGGATGTTTACTGTATGATGACCGAAATGGCCTTATGCTGTGTTCACACCAGACGCGGAACTCGCGAATAAATCACGCTATTCGCGCGTAAATAGACATGTGAACATTTGAGTTTACTCGCCTTATTCGGGAGTCAAAATCCGCTTCATTCGCGCGTCAAATCCGCTTAATTCGCTCGTGAAATTCACTTCAGAACAGACACGGATTCGCGTGATGGGCAGGGCTTCTGTCTGCCCGGTGACTGTAGCTTCGTTGCTAAATGGCTAACATGGATTTTATTGAGAAAATAACTGTTTATGTGATTTATGAAGGCTGAAAAACAGCGTCGATTCATTTGTAGCAGTGTCTGAGTCCACTAGATCCTTTCAGAGGTGCACCCAGCTCTGTGCGTACATTCGCTCGTATTGCGCCATTCCCGCCGCGCCGGATGTGTATTTGCGTCTTTGCATCGACTTAACATGTAAATCACTCGCGATTGACGCTTCTTCCGCGACCCTAATGTCATGGGGACTGCATTTTGTTTGGAAATGAAAACAAGAACTCAACGTCAGGCCAACATCAATATCCAATGTCCAACCTAAAACCAACCAAATATCAACATCTAATGATGTTACAGCTTGACGTTGTGTGTACCTTACCCCTATGACATCTATCAGACGTTGGATTTTGGTTGCCATACCTGATGAATAAATGTCAGTATTTGACGTCATATATAACGTTGGTTTAAGATGTTGGGTCAACGCTGGATTTTGGTCACTTTCAAACAACCTAAAATCAACCAAATATCAACGTCATTTGACGTCATTATTGGACATCAAAATAACGTTGTCCTTAGCTGCTGGCTTGACAATGAATTTTGGTCACCTGACATCACAACCTAAATCTAACCAAATATTAATGTCTCATGATGTTGTGTGCCTTCTGGGCAATAACTAAATGCACTACAGAATGTTACGTTTACACACACATGCACAAATTACATGTAAACATATCAGCTTTTGACAGCGTAATACTCACTACTCGCTACTCTTGAGTACTTTTACTCATACTTTAAGTAATATTTACAACAGATACTTTTACTCTACTTGCACTACATTTTTAGGCAAGTAATGGTACTTTTACTTGAGTATGATTTTTCAGTACTCTTTCCACCACTGCCTGTGTGCCATTCTACTATGCTGCTGAGGAGTAGATGATGTCTGCAGCACAGAATGATGATGCATGTCGCTCAAAGATTATGTAAAAGTCACATGAAATCCGACATAACCGTTCACACTGCGGTCGCATTGCTAAACATCAGATCTGTGTCTGATACCACATATGAAAGTAGCACAAATCTGAAGTGAAAAGATCAGATTCCATGCAGTTTGGGTTGTTCACTCTGTCAAGACCTGAGTGACGTGGGCAAAAAAATCTGATTCGGGCCACATTTGCCTGCAGTATGAACGTAGCCTTAAAGTCAGCACCACAACACACAAGTGCCATATTGCCTGTAGCAAATATGCACCCTAACATGTGGAAGACATAAGCAAACAGTAATTTTTACACTATTTTGGTACACACAAGTGCTCTTGGAGATAGGTATGATTACAGTTGAACCACTGAAGTCAGATGTAATGTTTTGACATTTCGTCACCTTGGAATTATAAGGTTCTATCTGCGTTCTGAATGATTTTGAGATATTGAGCTTCAAAGTTTTTGCATTCCATAGCAAACAGCATGTGTGTAACATTTGGTTTTTAAATAAAGAGTCTTAAAATGTAAACAACTTATAAAAAAAAACATCTCATAATGTAAATAAGTTGTCATTTAATAAGAATGTCAACTCAAATTTGACAAAAATGTCAGATAGAACCTTATTTCTAAGGTGACGATTTGCTGAGTCCCAATTCGCATACTTATACTACACCCTAATGCTGCGTTCACACCAGATGCGGAAGAAGCGTCAAACGCGAGTGATTTACATGTTAAGTCAATGCAAACGAGTCAAGGCATCCTGCGGCGCGAATGGCGCGAATGGCGCGGCGCAAATGATGTGAATTGCGCGAAAGACGTGAATTGCGCCGCGCGAATTGAGTGAAAAATCTGAACTTCTGCGGACATTCGCGCCGCGTTAACCAATCAGGAGCTTGCTCTTGTAGGGGCATGATTGTGACGTAGCACCTGTTGTTGGTGTCCTGGGGGAAATCCTCCAGCCGACACCGACAACAGTTCATCAAACTGGGCTTGGCTCAGTCAGAAGCACTGCTGAAAGCTTCCGTCATCCAGTTTAAGTTTCTGGAGGAGTTTATGAGCTCACACAGCTGGGTGCACTACTGAAAGTATCTAGTGGACTCAGACACTGCTCCAAATGTATTGACGCTGTTTTTCAGCCTGTATACTACTTCCTCGTTAACAGATCGTTATGTTGCTTAGTTATGAGCCCTGTCAATCTTCCACACATCCACATTTCTGTCATATTTAATTACCTAACATTAACTTATTGGAGAAGCAGCAGCAGGTTAATCTGCCATTGGTGAGTCTTTCATGCAGAGAAATCTCCTCAGGTCTTTGGATAATTATGCATTCAGATGGTAATGTCCAAACATGTCTTTATGAAGGTCAGTATTGTTGTTGCAGATGAAATATAACACAGAAAATGTGATTTAGATATTTTCCAGTGGGCTAGATATTAATTCACAGTCATACAAACATCTTTACCAAAGCCTTTCTACTTGATGGTTGGTCTCGCACGTCCACCATGTTTGTAGTTTATTTACACTTTTCACCTGCGTTTGTAGTTCTAATCGAATTCACGTGGGCAATATCAGCGGTTAGAATATGGACGCTTCTACACTTAAAGATTTTACCGGAAATAGTAAACCATCCGGGAACCTTTGGCATACTGTTTTCACCATACTGCAATTTGGGACATACTAATTCTATTTTCAAATGCTATTTAGGAGGGATAGTATGCGAATTGGGATGCAGCAATTGGTTTTGCTTCCATTTCTTGACTTTGAACATCTCCGTTGCTGTCTACGGAGGATGAGGGAGCTCTCAGATTTCATCTAAGTTTTATTACCTTGTGTTCTGAAGATGAATAAAAGACTCAGGGGATTGGAAGACATGAGCTTGAGTAATCAATGGGAGAATTTTCATTTTTAGGTGAACTAACCCTTGTAGTTTTATTCCCTTTAGGCCATGGGTCTCAAACTCAATTCCTGGAGGGCTGCAGCTCGGCACAGTTTTGCTCCAATCCTAATCAAACACAGCTGATCCAACTTATCAAGGTGTTTAAAACTACTAGAGACTATTAAGCAGGTGTGAGTTGGAGGTGGTTGGAGCTAAACTATGCAGAGCTGTGGCCCTCCAGGAATTGAGTTTGAGACCGCTGCCTTGAGCCAGGTTTATACTTCTACGTCAAGTGATCAGCGTCTCACACGGCGCAAGCCTTTCTCGTAGCCATGCATTTATACTTCTGCGCGCTGTTTCTGTTTCTCTGCAATAACACTTCCGAAACGCTAGCTGGCAATAGGTGTTTGTTTCTCTGTGTCGAGTTTCTTCGCTGGTGTTTTGTTTTTTCTGAACACTTCGAGTGGCTCAAATTCGCTCATTTTGAGGCGGGAAGCAGCGGATGTGCAACAATTTTAATCATAAGGTAAACACAAAACAACATCTCTATCCGCAGCTCCTTCACGGGACTCCACACTTGTAAACACTCGCTGCATTGGGCGCGCGGCTCTCACCTCCACCCACACTCGTTAGCGCTACCAAGCCGACCAATCACAGAGCTTGTGCTATGCGTACGTGTTACATTTTTTGAGAGGTGCGCATCAACGTTGCCGACGGCCACGGCGAGGGCTATGGGTCGTAGCATACGCATGCGCTTGACGCAGAATAGTGATGCGCGGATGGCGGTTAAATCCGCGGGCGCTGCGGATAATCCGCGGGTCGGGTAATAAAAAAATACATTATGATTAATTGCGGGTGGGTCGCGGGTGGATGCAGCGGGTCATAGCAGTTGACCAGCAAAAAAAGCAGAGAGTGGACTTCGCAGAATGTGAAGATGAGAGACGCCCAAAATAATGGATGAAGTGCAAGAGTACTGTGCTAACTTCAGTTAGAGGAGTCATCAGAGGGAAATCTGCTATCATTCTGGGAGAAACAAGATAGCTTATTTACCATTTACACAACTGCAGCGCCTTGCAAGGAGAAGCTTGTGCATTCCTGCAACAAGCGGTTCACGCGAACGCTCATTTAGTGCAGATAGCCATGTTTTGGAGGCGAGGCGGAATCGCCCGAATCCAGGCACAGTAGATGCTATTCTGTTTGCACAGTGTTAAGAAAAGGGCCAAGTACACACAACATAGCTGCTGTTTAGGCTGAAGGGAGCCATTTTTGTTCTCTTTTTCCTGTATATGTAAAAGCTGAATCTGCTGTTAATAACGAACGATCCATTGTGACCTATGTTGCAGGAGAGGGGAAATAGTGTGGCCGCTTTAGGACTGCTTTTAGGGGGAGTTGTAGTCCACAGCGAGGGGCATTGTGGGTAGTGTAGTTCGACACGCATGCTGTGTGATGTGAGCTCTCGCTGTGTGCTGTGCGTGAATTAGAGGGAGAAAGTTTTATCTGGTTTTGTTTTATGTTTACTTCAGTAATTCCACCCGGGAGCTGTTTTGCACTGTGAACCTGAAAACACTGAAATAAGTAAAAGAAGGGCATGCATCGAGTACTTTTGTCCGTCTCATCATTTGCTCGAGCATGAATTAACGAGCTGTTACTCTGCCGCCGGACATTGCGGAGAAAGTTACACCTATCATCATGCTTAAAACAAAGAATTATAATTATTAAAGTGGCGATCGGGTGCGGATATATATATCAGATAAAATAATATGTGCGGGCGGGTGGCGGGTGGAGGATTAGAATGAAGGAGCGGATTCGGGTGACATTTGAGCTGATCTGCGCATCTCTAACGCAGAAGTATAAATCGGCCTTTAGGCTTCAGAGCCACCTTAGGGTTTCATGCCATTCACACATTAACATAATTTGAGTATATTCTTAAGTATAATCTTTGTCGTAAGTATATCTAATACTATTTGTTGTTTACTTTCTCAGTTTGATCATCGGCCAGAAAGGAGTTTAATTTGAAATGGACGTCCTGGATCTCTGTGAAGATTTTAATTTGGTGAAGTTGATTTATAGACGCTCTTCCATTCGTTCTAAACTGTTTTATTTAGTCTTCAGTCATTCAGTGCACGTTTTCACATTTCTGTTTTTGTGCTTTAAAATACAACCATGGTGTAAGTTTGACTTGTCTATAATGCACTTGTGAATAAAACATTTTTGTTAAATACGGCAATTGCTGGCAATACGTGAGCACTCTGTTATGGCTAAATATTTATTAAAGAAATAAGTAGAAAAAAATCAATAATAAAAAGTATTAATGGGTGGAGTGTTGGTGTTCAGGGGGGGTCGTCTGAACTGGTGGGTTTCGAGTGGTTTTCATAAGCAGTGTGATTATATGAGATTGAGTAGGAAAATAGGGATAATGTTGACAGCGAGTATGTGTACATGGACACCAATAATCCGATTTTAATGCGATTATGACAATACTCTGTTTGGGATTTTTGATTAATCTGATCAAAGTCATAATCGAACTGAACAGAAATCTAATAAGATGTCGAGTATGCTGATTTTAGTCACATTATTAAAGTGCAGTACAGACATGTAAAGACAGCAATCAAACTATACGCTTATTTCACGCGACCGCCATTTTAGAACACGAAAGCAAGGCTGCGGTGGGAAGAAAGCCGAAAGTATAGGATCAGCAATGTAAACATTGCAACAACATGCTGTGTACTACAAACCTCCAGCTGTTGCTGTGACTTCAAAATGCAGAAATGGTGTAAACATCACTTTAATATCATTCCGTTCAGTTTCATTTAAACAATTAAAAGCATATTAGGCGTCAAACAACATCACAATCTCTTTAAGAGTGATACACTTAAGTGTCCTCCTAGACTTCAGTCCAGGGCAGCAGGTAAACACCGTGGGGACGCTTCCCTGCTTCAGCCTATGTAACCCGGTGAGTGATAAAACAGTGCAGTCCTCTGTAGCACATCTTCGTGTTGTCTTTAACAGTGTTGTCCCGGTACTGAAGTTTTAAAAACGTCAATTTCCCGCTAACATTTACGCGCCGCTGAGCGCGCTCATAAACACCGCTGATTTGCCGTAGTATTCACCAGTGCTCAACAGAATGACTGTGAAGGTTATCAGCTTCCTGCTCTTCACAGATTGAAAACACACATAGACAGATATTGAAGCCGTGAAGATCAGTCGATTCATCAGCGGATCACTCGTCTGTGTTTGCACTCAGTAAACAGCGCTGAGGTGAACTGATAACCTTCACAGCCAATCAGAGTGATTTCTGTTGAGCACGTGAACACAATGGCCAATCAGCGCTGTTTAAGAACTCCATGAACAGTGTCTTAAATGTTAACGAGAAATTGGCGTTTTTTTATATTTCATTACGGAAATTTTGTATCGTGACTAGTCTAATATAGTTAAAGACTCAGTTCATTAACTTGAGTTTGATGAATGGCATCTAAAATGTGTGTTTGGGAAAGAAAACGTTAGCGAAGTAGTGCCATTTCCCTTAACTTAGCTGAAAATGAGGTCAAATATCCCTTTTTATTTTCACTATTCATTCAGAACGGACCTTAGGGTCACTCGGAAGGCACTGAAATCATAAATTTGTGTCCCTTTCTCTTCGCTGATAAGATATACAGCCAGGTACACAACATTCCTGTGTGACTCAGTCTATACTTCCGGGTTTCTTCCCACTGCAGCCTCGATTTCGCTGTTAATAATGGCGGCCGCGTGAAATCAGTCTATTACTGTTGTGTCCCCTTCACTATACTGGGGCATTAGGACTTACACAGACCGCAGGTTGAGCGCCCCCTTCTGGCCTCTCTAACACCACTTCCAACAGCAACTTAGTTTTTCTATGTGGTCTCCCATCCAGGTACTGACCAGGCTCACCCCTGCTTAGCTTCAGTGAGTAACCAGGCTCGGGTTGCTGTAAGCATCAATGCATATTACTGCTGTCAGAAAATTGCTGATTTTTGGAGCCTATCATTCAATCTATTTACTTAATGTAAATAAATATTTATATTTTCATATATTAACATGAGTGTGCAAATGTTTAGATAATGCGCAATACAGTTGGTAAAGTAGTATTTTCTGTATTTCAGTGGATGTATCAGTTAAGACAGTCGTCACTTGGGCAGTACTTTTTTTAAAGTTGCACATTTGTACCTAAAAGGTCAGTGTATCTTGTTCATTGGATTTTCATTTTAGAAACGGATATTAAAAAACAAAAAATGAGCCATTTTTAAATTTTCATTTTCAAATTCAAACAAACATTGAAGTACGAGGCGTTTTTCTCTTTCATGATGAAAAACGGAAAAGCAAAATTCAAAAATTATTTGATTTTCATTTTTTATTTCGAATAACAAAAAATAAAATCACCAGAAAACAAAACCAAATAAAGGCTTGTTTTTTATCTTTCGAAACCAGATAGGCCGACTCATTCACGGTGACGCAATGCTGACCTGCTAGCCTCCTACAGGCTAATATTTTTTTCCACTTAATAATGTTATAAAAGGTATTTTCTTGTTATAACGGGGTTTTGTTAAGACATTTTCCTCATAAAGACAATATTTCTCATATAAAAGCCGGTTATAGACTATATATCTGTTTATTGTTTGTTAGCATGTTTTAAGTGAAACAACCTTTATTTTGACATTACATGCAAGGCATTAGGTTGGTTTACTGAACACTTTTCTAAAAAAAGAAAGTTTTAATTTTGTTAAAACCATCATACTTCCACTTCCCGGGAAGGCATTAATAGAGTTGTTCGTTACGCACATTTCAATAAGTCATAGTATTTTAAAATAAAAATGAACAATTAATTTTATCTGAAAGGAAGCATGCTGCACAAACACCCTGATAAGCATCCCGTGTCTTTTAAAAACAAACTATCACTAAGCTTGCGGATGAGTTGTGTGCATGCGTTATCACCCCACTACAGTGGGTCTATCCATAATTTCATATAGCCATGTGCAAAAATAGCAGCAGATTTCAATACATAAATTAAATGATTAAAAAAAGCCTACTGCTATTTTATATATATATATATATATATATATATATATATATATATATATATATATATATATCTATATATATATATATATATATATATATATATATTACTATAACATGGAGAGATGAGCAATGATTTCATTACTGTCACTCCTGAAGTGGAGACGATTTTAACAATATAACCAGAAAATATGTCTTAACAAAATCCCGTTATCACAAGAAAATACCTTTTATAACATTATTAAGTGGGAAAAAAATAATAGCCTATAGTAGGCTAGCCTGTGTGGCAGCATTGCGTCATCGTGATTGAGTCGGCTTATCTGGTTTCGAAAGATAAAAAACAAGCCTTTATTCATTTTTGTTTTCTGGTGATTTTATTTTTTGTTATTCTAAATAAAAAATAAAAATCAAACAATTTTTTAAATTTGCTTTTTCCGTTTTTCACCATGAATAAGAAACACGAGCCGTTTTTTGATTTTCGTTTTAAAATTCAAAAACGAAAATCAAAAAACGCATTGCATTTCAATTTTCATCTTCTAATTTTAAAACGAAAATAAAAAAACGGCTCGTTTTTCGTTTTTTAATGTTTCGAAAATCAAAATCAAAATTAAAACCAAATGATACACTGACCCAAAAAGGTCCATGTCTGTACCTCAAAGGTAGATATTTTTGTCTAAAAAGTACATTTCTAGGACCCAATATTTACTTTGAAGTACACTGTAAAAAAATCAGTAATTTTACGGTTTATTTCCGGCAGCTGGAGTCCCGAAAATAAACCGTAAAATTACAGATTTTTTTTACAGTGTACCTTAAAGTGCATATTGGGTCCTAGAAATGTAAATTTCTGTAATTTATTGTCCATTATTTTACAGTAAATTTCTGTAATTTAATGTCTATTATTTTACAGTAAATTTCTGTAATTTAATGTCCATTATTTTACAGTAAATTTTTGTAATTTAATGTCCATTATTTTACAGTAAATTTCTGTAGTTTAATGTCCATTATTTTACAGTAAATTTCTGTAGTTTAATGTCCATTATTTTACAGTAAATTTCTGTAGTTTAATGTCCATTATTTTACAGTAAATTTTTGTAATTTAATGTCCATTATTTTACAGTAAATTTCTGTAGTTTAATGTCCATTATTTTACAGTAAATTTCTGTAGTTTAATGTCCATTATTTTACAGTAAATTTCTGTAGTTTAATGTCCATTATTTTACAGTAAATTTCTGTAATTTAAGGGCCATTATTTTACAGTAAATTTCTGTAATTTAATGTCCATTATTTTACAGTAAATTTCTGTAATTTAATGTCCATTATTTTACAGTAAATTTCTGTAATGTATTGTCCATTATTTTACAGTAAATTTCTGTAGTTTAATGTCCATTATTTTACAGTAAATTTCTGTAGTTTAATGTCCATTATTTTACAGTAAATTTCTGTAATTTAAGGGCCATTATTTTACAGTAAATTTCTGTAATTTAATGTCCATTATTTTACAGTAAATTTCTGTAGTTTAATGTCCATTATTTTACAGTAAATTTCTGTAATTTAATGTCCATTATTTTACAGTAAATTTCTGTAGTTTAATGTCCATTATTTTACAGTAAATTTCTGTAATTTAAGGGCCATTATTTTACAGTAAATTTCTGTAATTTAATGTCCATTATTTTACAGTAAATTTCTGTAGTTTAATGTCCATTATTTTACAGTAAATTTCTGTAGTTTAATGTCCATTATTTTACAGTAAATTTCTGTAGTTTAATGTCCATTATTTTACAGTAAATTTCTGTAATTTAAGGGCCATTATTTTACAGTAAATTTCTGTAATGTATTGTCCATTATTTTACAGTAAATTTCTGTAATTTAAGGGCCATTATTTTACAGTAAATTTCTGTAGTTTAATGTCCATTATTTTACAGTAAATTTCTGTAGTTTAATGTCCATTATTTTACAGTAAATTTCTGTAATTTAAGGGCCATTATTTTACAGTAAATGTCTGTAATGTATTGTCCATTATTTTACAGTAAATTTCTGTAATTTAAGGGCCATTATTTTACAGTAAATTTCTGTAGTTTAATGTCCATTATTTTACAGTAAATTTCTGTAGTTTAATGTCCATTATTTTACAGTAAATTTCTGTAGTTTAATGTCCATTATTTTACAGTAAATTTCTGTAGTTTAATGTCCATTATTTTACAGTAAATTTCTGTAGTTTAATGTCCATTATTTTACAGTAAATTTCTGTAGTTTAATGTCCATTATTTTACAGTAAATTTCTGCAGTTTAATGTCCATTATTTTACAGTAAATTTCTGCAGTTTAATGTCCATTATTTTACAGTAAATTTCTGTAGTTTAATGTCCATTATTTTACAGTAAATTTCTGTAATTTAAGGGCCATTATTTTACAGTAAATTTCTGTAATTTAATGTCCATTATTTTACAGTAAATTTCTGTAATTGAATGTCCATTATTTTACAGTAAATTTCTGTAATTTAAGGGCCATTATTTTACAGTAAATTTCTGTAATTTAATGTCCATTATTTTACAGTAAATTTCTGTATTTTAATGTCCGGCACCCCAGCTGCCGTAAATAAACCGTAAAATTACGGATTTTTTTTTTTTTTTTTTTTTTTAACAGTGTACCATTTTGGACCTTTTAGGTGCAATATTGTACTTTTTGAAAAGGTCCTGCCACAATGACAGCTGTCATACCTTTATTTCCGAGTCCCTGCTGATAAAAAAACAGCTTAAACCAGCCTAAGCTGTTTGGCTGGTTTTAGCTGGTCGACCAGCCTGGTTTAGGAGGGGTTTTGGCCATTTCCAGCCTGGTTTAAGCTGGACAAAGCTGGTTTTGGCTGGTCATCTCCCAGCCTGACCAGCTAAAACCAGGCTGGAAATTGCTGGAAACCAGCCTGTAATGGCAAAATCCCTCTAAAACCAGGCTGGTTAACCAGCTAAGCTGTTGGTTTAGCAAGGTACTTAAACTGCTAACAATCTGAATACCTTTTATAAGCAATCTATAATAATCATGACCTTAATGTAAAAACATATGTGATCATGAGGGTTTTCAGAAAGCATTAGCTTTATATTTTGTTTTCCTGCAATTGTATAAATGCACAAGTGTGGCCTGACTGCAATTACAGACTACAGAAAGATGATTAACCCAGCAGTTTCCTTCTCAGCCAATCCGTGGCTTCTCCTCGCATGGACTACATGCGGCTGAGTGTTACCATGACAACAGCTGATTCAGCCTTCATCCTAGAGATTTGCTAGCAAGGGTGCTGCTATTTTTAGGTTAACATTTATAAGTCGTGTCTTCAGTTCCCTCTAGTGGTCAGTAGATGAAAACCGCTGAGCACATAATCAGTAAGAACACGTCTCAAGTAAACAGCACAAACCTTTATTTTAATAACTTCAGTCATTTTCACAACATAGACAGTTGATTTGGTAAATTTCACCACTGGACACTTTGACACCAAACCCCTTATTGTAAGTACAGTACATTTACTACTGCATATTAGTGTATTTTTTCCCCTTGTACATTACACTCCGATTATCAGAAAAACAAAATATCAAAAATAAAAAACTGAATCACAATGGAAAGCATGAATACAAATAATCCAGATAAACATGTAGGAAATGGGAAACAAACTCTTAGTCATGAGAAACACATCTGAATACAGCGTGGCTATTTTACATGGAGCTTTGATGTCAATAAAGATATTCTCACTTATATCCAGGGTCGCATATATGGTAGTGCTCGTTGAGATTTGGACCAGCAATTTGTCCTGGGCCTCGTGGATTTTAGCAATGACTCTTCTGACCTACATTAAATGTTAACATCTAACAGAGTTGGATCTGTTTTAACAGCATTTGCCACAAATATAGTCTAGCTTTTAAAGAAACACTGCACCTTTTTTTGGAAATAGGCTCATTTTACAAGTCACCTAGAGTTTAACCATTATTTAATCTATTTAGCCAATTTCCAGGTCTGGAGGGAGCTTAGCTTAGCATAAATCATTAAATCGCATTAGACCATTAGCATCTCTCGCAAAAATTTGTATAATATTCTTATTTAAACTTGATTATTGGGTGACACGGTGGCTCAGTGGTTAAAAACGTTGCCTCACAATAAGAAGGTCAGTGGTTCGAGTCCCGGCTGGGTTGGTTAGCATTTCTGTATGGAGTTTGCATGTTCTCCCCGTGTTTGCTTGAGTTTCCTACATGCGCTCCGGTTTCCCCCACAGTCCAAAGACGTGGTATAGGTGAATTGAATAAATTAAATTGACCGTAGTGTGTGTGTGAATGAGTGTGTATGGATGTTTGTAGCTGGAAGGGTATCTACTGTGTAAAACATGTGCTGGATTAGTTGGTGGTTCATTCAGCTGTGGCGAACCCTGATGAATAAAGGGACTAAGCCTAAGGAAAATGAATGAATGAACTTGAATATTCAGTAGTTACATTGTGTACTTGGACCGATGGAAAAAGAAAAGTTAATATTTTCTAGGTCGATAATTTTAGGAACAATTCTCTCTTTTTGGCGCAATAATCAAGGAACTTTGTTGCATGGCTGCAGCAGGCCCAATAATATTATACAGCACATAAAAATAGTCCCCAGCTAGGTAACTACAGTAGTTAGCAGCATTGCATAATATTGCGCCTGCTGCAGGCATGGAAAGGCAGCAAAAATGCGAGATGCTAATGGTCTAATCCGATTCAATGATTTATGCTAAGCTAAGCTAAAAGTGCTCTCGCCAGACCGGAGATCAGCTGAATGAATTCAAAAATGTGAAACTGAGCTGTTAAATATTGCACCTGCTTGCTGCAGACATGGTACGGCAGCAAAGATGCGAGATGCTAATGGTCTAATCCAATTCAATGACTTATGCTAAGCTAAGCTAAAAGTGCTCTCGCCAGACCCGGAAATCAGCTGAATGTATTAAAAAATAGTAAAACTGAGCATTTAATATTGCGCCTGCTGCAGACATGGTACAGCAGCAAAGATGCAAGATGCTAATGGTCTAATTCGATTCAATGATTTATGCTAAGCTAAGCTAAAAGTGCTCTCGCCTGACCAGGAGATCGGCTGAATAGATTTAAAAATGGTAAAACTGAGCTGTTAAATATTGCACCTGCTGCAGACATGGTACGGCAGCAAAGATGCGAGATGCTAATGGTCTAATCCGATTCAATGATTTATGCTAAGCTAAGCTAAAAGTGCTATCGCCAGACCCAGAAATCGGCTGAATGTATTCAAAAATGGTAAAACTGAGCATTTAATATTGCGCTTGCTGCAGACATGGTACAGCAGCAAAGATGCAAGATGCTAATGGTCTAATTTAATTCAATGACTTATGCTAAGCTAAAAGTGCTCTCGCATGACCAGGAGATCGGCTGAATGGATAAAAAAAAAATGGTAAAACTGAGCTGTTTAATATTGCGCCTGCTGCAGACATGGTACGGAGGCAAAGATGCGAGATGCTAATGGTCTAATTCGATTCAATGATTTATGCTAAGCTAAGCTAAAAGTGCTCTTGCCTGACCAGGAGATCGGCTGAATGAATTCAAAAATGTCAAACTGAGCTGTTAAATATTGCGCCTGCTGCAGACATTGTACGGCAGCAAAGATGCGAGATGGTAATGGTCTAATCCGATTCAATGATTTATGCTAAGCTAAGCTAAAAGTGCTCTCGCCTGACCAGGAGATCGGCTGAATGAATTCAAAAATGTGAAACTGAGCTGTTAAATATTGCGCCTGCTGCAGACATGGTACGGAGGCAAAGATGCGAGATGCTAATGGTCTAATCCGATTCGATGTTTTATGCTAAGCTAAGTTAAAAGTGCTCTCGCCAGACCGGAGATCGGCTGAATGTATTCAAAAATGTCAAACTGAGTTGTTTAATATTGCGCCTGCTGCAGACATGGTATGGCAGCAAAGATGCGAGATGCTAATGGTCTAATCCGATTCAATGATTTATGCTAAGCTAAGCTAAAAGTGCTCTCGCCAGACCCGGAAGTCGGCTGAATGTATTCAAAAATGGTAAAACTGAGCATTTAATATTGCGCTTGCTGCAGACATGGTACAGCAGCAAAGATGCAAGATGCTAATGGTCTAATCTAATTCAATGACTTATGCTAAGCTAAAAGTGCTCTCGCATGACCAGGAGATCGGCTGAATGGATAAAAAAAAATGGTAAAACTGAGCTGTTTAATATTGCGCCTGCTGCAGACATGGTACGGCAGCATAGATGCGAGATGCTAATGGTCTAATCTGATTCAATGATTTATGCTAAGCTAAAAGTGCTCTTGCCTGACCAGGAGATTGGCTGAATGGATAAAAAAATGGTAAAATTGAGCTGTTAAATATTGCGCCTGCTGCAGACATGGTATGGCAGCAAAGATGCGAGATGCTAATGGTCTAAACCGATTCAATGATTTACGCCAGACCCTGAGATTGGCTGAATGGATAAAAAAAGGGTAAAACTGAGCTGTTTAACTCTAGGGGAATTGTAAAATGAGCTTATTTCCCCCCAAAAAAGTGGAGTGTTTCTTTAAATTCCAGGAAACCTGCTCCACAGTAGACACGACTGTCTATCTGCCTGCTTTGGTTTACAACAGTACTTTTCAACTAGGATTTAAACCACTTAATCAACCATATATCCATCACACCATACCCAGAAAAAAAATTCTGTTTATGTTAACAGAATGATAAATAATCTGCGACACGTTAAAATGTATTTTCTGCAATATTGCTCTATATTAAAAGTGACACATTCATTCACGAGCAGGCATACACAACAGCAGGTAAAGAACATCCGTTATATCCTCTTTATAGTTCTTTTTTGTTTTCTTCTTCTTTTGTTTAATATCACCTAGATTGTTTTTTTTAAAGCCCAGAATCAATACGACACAGATCACACATAAAACCAAAGACCCAAATGTATTTACAGTACGTTTTCACAAAAGGAAGACAGAATAGCAAAGGAAATATGCAGGGATAATCAGGGAGGGCCTTACACATGTAAACGTTAATACTCTTGGGCTTTTTTTTTTTTTTAGTTTTTCTGGAAACTGATTTTTGCATTATAGTTGCAGGCCTGGTTTTT
Organism: Danio kyathit; assembly: GCA_903798195.1. Lineage (NCBI taxonomy): Eukaryota > Metazoa > Chordata > Actinopteri > Cypriniformes > Danionidae > Danio > Danio kyathit. The sequence goes on along the minus strand of LR812529.1, from coordinate 9,180,750 downwards.
TCACAGAGCCACATATAATCGTTCACAGGACACACCAGTCTAGAAAGTCCCAATGGGGAAATTCCAGTCAAATCTTAGTCATTTTGAGAGCATATAGGAGTATTATTGATAGTACGCGGAGGAGGTCGAGCTTACGGCTATTATAATGAAATAAGCAACAGCATGACTGCAAATCAGACTCCAATTCTGCCTAGAAATATACTTGACTAGTTTTTTTTACGAAGCATTTCGAAAGGAATCCTACCACTATTTGCCTAAATGGCTTTATTTCCTTCCATGCGAATTTACATTAAGGAATGTTCGTGTATGATATCTGGCTTTCAGTCCCGGGACTGAAATAACATGAGGCAAGGCAGTGAACAAGATACGATGTCACATATATAAATAAGCGAGAAAGGTTTGTGACGAGCACTGCAAAGAATTACCATGAAAACAGCATTAATTGACTTCTCTATCTTTCTTTATATATATATATATATATATTTATATATAGGTCTGAATTAGAATTTTCAACAAAATTAAATAACAAAACGTTTTAGATATGCATCTCTAACTGCATCATTTAAATACTGAACTGTATTTATTATGTACACGTCTGGAATAAATACAGAAATCTCCCCCAATTCCTCTTTTTTTTAATATTTGTTCATAAATAATTGAAGGAGATGGAAGTGTAGAAGACATGAAGTGAAATGAAGGCATTGAAAAGATTAAAGATAACTGATTCTGTGTGCTAGGGCAAAGTTGGGTCCAATCACACCTCCCCATCGGGCACCTTGATGTTGCGTTGTCACGATACTGGAATTCGGTACCAATCGGTACTGACATTTTAAAAACGTCCATTACCTGCGAACATTTGAGCGCTGTTAAGCACGTAAAGGGCCATGAAACCCCCCTGTCTAGTTTGAATCAATTCAGGAAAGTGGGCGAGTCCAGCTTTGTTTAGGTGGAAGTGTCGAGTGGCGAAAGAGGGAAGGGTTCGCATGAAAAGGGGAGTTTCAGTACATGCATGACAGCTGATTTTCACACCGGCAACTTAGGGTGCTTTTCACACCTAGACTTTTGTTCCGGAACCTGGCGCGTTTGCCCAGTTAGCGCGGTTCGTTTGGCATATGTGAACAGGGCAATCGCGCTCGGAATCGCGCCAAAGCAATCGCTCCGAGACCGCCTGAATGAGGTGGTCTCGGCTCGATTGAAACAAACCCTGGAGCGGATCGATTGTAGTGAGAAAGCGATACGATCCGAGCCCGCCTATATCACAGTGTTTTATGGAAATGTAATAAGCATATGGCTATATGAAGAGAGAATTATGAGTAGATTATGAGTCATTCCAGACATCCCAAGTCTCCCGGAAGTTCCGGGAGTCTCCCGCAAATGCACAGAGACTCCCGGATGCCCGCAAACGAGTGATAATCTCCCGGAAATCGCGCGTCTTCCTCCCGGTCCTCAAAATACGTCGCGCACCCTTCTCATCACCCCTCCTCGCTCTTCAGACATGTTGCGCGCACGCTGTCAAACACCACCAAACCACCCCCGACAGCTGAGCTGGACTCTGCAAAATAAACCGTGAAACTCTGACCAATGTGAGGAGAGTTTACTCACACGTGACTTGTTTTAGCTCTTTTGGTCCGTTTAGAAACTTTGCCGTGTGAAAGCGAACCGCGCCAACAACAAAGAGCAACAATGTAACAATTTTAATCCCTGTTTCGGAACAACTGAATCGATTCACAGGTGTGAAAGCACCCTTAAACACAGATGCAGGGGAGATAGACAGTGATTCAGAGAGTAGCGTTTACAGCGGATCTGAGAGCTGTGTGAAAGTGGAGGATTTTCAGTCCATAATATTGTAGTGATATTACTGTAAACTTAGTAATTTCATCATTTTGACTAAGGTATGTCTTTAAAAACTGAAGAGTACTGCTGACGATACTAACTAACTGCTATCTGGAGAAACATAAACCAAGTACATTGATCACACACTTACCAAATCTGTAGAGACAGGACAATCAACACGAACTGGAACCGTGTGAAGACGAGCGGCAAATCCGGATTTCACCATTTCCAGATGCGAAAAGCTCTCGGGTAAAAAATGTTCCGCACAAATGTATTTCTTAGTCGCGTGTTAGCAGACCACTGTAATCCACACATGTGGATCCACAAGTGAGCGGTGTTCTCATCGTGGGGAAATAGAAACGGCACAATTATAAACGCAACACTGATGACCCATGTCTCCGAACAATTCTTCTATTTATTTGAATTACACTTGGCGACACAAAGTGCCGTCTAGCTGAACACTGTAACGGGTAAAAACAGCCTTCGAAGCTATATCATGCATATTAATGAAGTTGCATCTTGTTCACAATAGAGCACGCTGATTGGTTCGAACCAAGTCGTTCTCAAGAATTAATGAACAGATGTTAAACTCAATGACGTCATTTTGCACCGGCCGGTACAGACAGCCTCCACGCTGAAATTTACACAAGGATCTCATCGCAGAGACGTTGCTTCAAAATGTCTTTTTAAACCGGAAGAACGAATTTGCTCGAAATAACGCAAAAACAACCAATTTTTACTTTTTAGTGAGATATATGTGTCCTAATAGTGTTTTTAGCAATGTGGGACTCATATATGACTGTCAACAGCTCAAATAATGTGTTTTGGTGTTTCGTGACCCTTTAAACAACACTGATTTGCCATTGTGTTTACATGCTAAACAGAAATGACTGTGATTGGCCGTGAAGGTCATCAGTTCACATAACTCACCGCTGTTTACTGAGTGTAAATACAGATACAGGGAGCGTTTCAAAGTCACGTCGATCAGCTGGTTTGTCTATAAGCTGACATACGAGTGGTCCACTGATAAATCGTGGCTCCAGTGTCCCTGTATATGTGGTTACACTCAGAAAACAAAGATGAGTTCAGTGAACGGACAGTCACTTCTGTTAAGCGATCAAATGTTAGCGGGAAATGGACGTTTTTAAAATTTCAGTATTGATGGGTACCGAATTCCAGTATCGTGACAACCCTACCTTGATGTCAAAACGACATTTGAAAAAATGCATTGATGTCTATTTGATGTTAAAACTTTAACGTCAATTTGACATCCACACATTGATGCTGTTTTGACCACCAAAAAGCATTCTAATATAAGAACATTTGTATTCATCCGAAAGCTTTAATTACAAATTCAAAAATTACAATGGATACAATGCAAGGAAACTATTTTGATGTCAAAATTACATCAATTTGACATCTAACATTAGCGTCAAAAACTCGTCAAAAATTGCCAATGTTAGATGTCAACTTGATGTCATTTGCATTGTAGGGATACAAAATTCATTGTAAATTTTTGAATTTGTAATCGAAGCTTTCAGATGAATACAAATTCGAAATTTACAAAAGATTTTGTATCCCTACAATGCATTGAAACTACTTTGATGTCAAAACGACATCAAGTTGACATCTAACCGCCAATGTTAAAATGGATGTCGTTTTAATTGCCAATTGACATCAAATCGATTTGCATCTTTAACGTGTTTTTTTTGACGTCGAACTGACATCAAAGTGCCCATTGGGCCCCTAAATTTTAAAATTAGGTCTAAGGTTAAACACTTGAATCATAATTTCATGCCTAATCAATCTCTATGGCTTTGATTTTAAAATTCAATGGATTTCGCATTAAGTAATATCAAGCTCTAAATGTAAACACGAGCAATCATAAAGGAGGGGGAGGAGCTAGAGGGCGTGGCCAGAGGAGGCAGTAAGCAGAACTGAGGGTTTTATGTTTCTTGTTCTTCTTTTTAAATACCTAAACCTGTTTTTTTTTTTCAAGTGTGTGTGTGTGTGTGTGTGTGTGTATTGGTGCAAGGCAGTGCAGACAGAGCTGTGGGATTTTCAGCAGGCGCAGTCCTGGTGCGGGGCGGCGGGCTGCTCTGTGAGCTGCGGCCCTTGTTTGGCTCCCGTCACTGCAGGATCGGCAGCATCCAGGCTCTCTGACATCTTCTCGCAGATTATGTCCACCAACCGCTCGAAGGTTTGTTTAACATTAATGTTGTCCTTGGCACTGGCTTCGAAATATTCAAAACCTGCGAATAAATGAAGAAACTAAATCAAGACCAATGCATCTTCTGAAACCAAGTCAGCTGCCAGTGACAAGACCGCTGGATAAGCTGCCATTGATTTTTCAACCGCTAGTAAGCACTGTGCAATACCGAACCCTGCAGGCACAGGATGTCAACATGGTGTCATATCGAAGTTGTACCCCAAACATACCCCAACATATCATGGGGACGTTGGATTTGGAAATGAAAATCGGGTTGACGTCGAACCCAACGTCAGGCCGGCGTCAATGTCCAACCTAAAATCAACCTAAAATCAACCAAATATCAACGTCTAATCATGTTACACCTTGACGTGTGGACGTTACCACTATGACATCTATCAGACGTTGGATTTTGGTTACTTTCCAACACAACCTAAAATCAACCAAATATCAACGTAATTTGACATCGTTATTGAACGTCAAAATACTGTTGTCCTTAGACGTTGGCTAGACATTGAATTTTGTTCACCTGACGTCATGACCTAAATCTAACCTAATATTGACGTCTTAAGCCTGGTTTATACTCGACGCTTCCGCTAGTTTGCTTGAGTGCGCGCGGCGAATATGACGTCATCGCGGAGTTTGCGGATGTTCGCTTTGGGTGCGCGCGACATGATTTCGGCTGTCGGTGCGCACAGCATTTTTTGAGACCCAAGCGAACAGTGCGGCGCGGCGCCACGTCTGGTTTGAGTTGAAATGAACCACTTTGAAGAGATTTTGTCTGAAACAGGTACACCTGTACAGACATCTTTATGATCCGGGATCATAGAGTTAACCCGATGATCAATAATTCTTCGCTAGACATTGCAATAGACGTGGGAAAGGAGGAAAGTTTTGTTTAAAACCTGAAGGATAAATTTATTAAAGCCAAACGAGGCCATGGCAAAAGTTCGGTAACAGTTACACAATTACCGAAATATGTTTTTCCACCAGTCATAGGTTTTACACTGATGTATATATTACAATTTTAAATTTAAAACTATTTAATAGTTACAAAACTAAGAACAAATAATTTCTTTGATAACTGGAAAAGAATATTTGAACGGTTTAGAATATACTGATGGCCTGTTTTTCTAGGCTTTATTGGTGATAATGGTCAGGATTGTTGACTATTAAGCCTTTTTAGCATAAGTATAGGACAGAAACTAGCCAGACAGCAATGTGTGATTTGTGGAGCGGGCTAAATCTAAAAAAAATCAGTATTTTTAAGTAAGTGTGCTTTTTTTTTTTTGGCTTTTATTCTTGCCATAAAAGAAATATATTTGTAGAATAACCCATGTTCTCTTCTCATTGATATTTTAATAAACTTTGATAGGTAAAACTGTCCGAGATATGAACAAAAGCAAGTGATGCATCAAAGTTTGATTAAAACACATCTTGAATGGTTATAAAAATCTTTATAATCATTAAAATAATTTATAAAAACAATACAAATAATTAGTTAAAAAATCGTGAATGATATTAATGACATGACTTAGTTCCGAAAACTTCCTACTTCTCTGTTTATCTGTCTGACTTTATGGTCAGTTACTTTTGACCGCCCCCTGTCGTTTTAAAGAATATCACAACGGCGAACGCTGCAAGTATAAAAGCCTCGTCCGTTTCGCGATGTGCGCGCGCAGTCAGCGGAGGTGCGCGATGCGGTGCCAGGCGAAAGTATAAATCCAGCTTTATGATGTTGTGTGCCTGCTGGGAAGAAAACTGTTCCCACAGTGTGCAAAACACACAATAAAGGGGAATGAGATCCCGACACTAATTTCCTTTACGACTCTTTCTAGAGCAGTAGTCCTCAACCACCGCTTGATCCATTGGTACCGGGCCACACAAGAAATCATTAATTATTTCCGTTTTATTTATTAACCGAGTCTGAACGATCTTTTATCTTGAAAAATCTTTTATTTTAAAAAATGACTGTATTCTCCCGCTTACATCTCGTTCACTTGAGCGCCCAAATTTAACCCACAAGCAGCAAAGTGAGCAAGAAACAGACGTCTTTGGAAAGTTTCTTTGCGAAGGGGAAAAGGCCTATCGAAGAACCCGCGAACTGCCAAGGAATGGATCCACAACCCATTCGTCAACAAATCAGGTGAATCCACCAAGTCTGTGCAAGAAGATCAACTGCTGGAGATTGCAAATTACGAAGGCCTTTTAGGGGACGTTTCGCATATCGCATTTTTTCTAGAGTTTGCACAAGTTCACAAACTTCCAGACGCACCCAGTTGAATGAATGCCGCAAGCTCCCCGCGAGTCATGTGATAAGAACTGACCGATCAGCTTCGTACTTTTGTATGGAATATACACATTTCGGTAGCACTAATTATCTCAGACAAACACAGAACAACTAAACACTGCAGTGCTTTGTAAAACAAATGCGGTAAAATGGTCAAGCATTGATAAAAAGGTTGGGGACCACTGTTCTAGAGGACACAATTAGACGTCAAAAATGTATGTTACACATCAACATCCTCTGAATAATGCCTCTTCTGATCATGCTGGTCTTCCAAAGTCATTCCCAACTTCGTCCTGATAGCGACATTTTTGTTTTTAATGTGTGGAAGGTTGAGGTTGAAGTTCAGACTGGACTGATTGTATCTCTGTGTTCATGTCATATAGATTACAAAACCAGAGAACATTTGTTTTTAAGTGTAATTGGTTTGTAAGTTTTAAACTTTATATAGATATATTTCTCATGTCTGAGGCAAGTATTTGCTGATTCCAGAGCATTTGCTGACCCTAGAGGGTTCATAATTATGGCTGCACAAAATATCGCTTCAGCATTGATATCGCAATGTGTAATTTTTTCCAATATCGTGCAGCACTAGTTCATAACAATAAAGCTGCAAAAAGTGTCATAAATACACACATCTGGAATGAGCCCCTCCTCCAGAGAATCATCAGTCTGTTGCAATCGATGATCGGCTCCTTTACTAGAAGGTGGGGCTTCCTTCGCTAGAGTGGCCATTTTAATTAGTATTACCGCGTTATTAGTATATAAATATACTAGTGGCATGTCTTGTGTATTCTATAGTGTTTAGTCATACTACTTTGTTAGAAATAAATCACAGATAGTGCGAATCAATGCACAAGTCACAATATAATTATTTTCAGACACAGGCCTAATCATGTTTTTTCAATTCCAAAAAAATCATCTTATCATTATAAAGAACATTTATTATGAACAAGTCTAATTCAAATGTATTTAATGCAAAACTTAAACTGTACAAATGAAAACTTGCCTCGCGCACCTCTCTCATTCAGTAGGAATGCTTTGCACAACCAAAGTTAGCTGCATTATACACATTAATATCATATCTAGCACATTTCAGATGATAACCAAATTCATTTCAGCAAACTGGCCACTACTAGAAAGAATATTAATAATATTTTGACTTACCAAGATGCTCAGAGAGCTGTCTGCCCCTTTCAGAGGCCACGACCCTCTCATCCTCCATGTCACACTTGTTGCCCACTAGAAGCACCTGGGCGTTATCCCATGAGTATGTCTTAATCTGTGTGGACCTGTGGGGGATCAGTCAGACATGATTAGATGTTAAAAAGTTTCTGTAATTTTAAGCCCAGGCTAATTTTAAATCCGTGCCTCATTCTACATTTTTGCAAAACGTAAAACAAGTTGTTCCGGGTACATTCTGTTGCACGTTTAGGATGACAAATCCACTAGAGGGTGCTGTCTACATTTTTGCGATTCTGAAATACGTTTTTTATGGTACATTTTGTTTCCCAGTACTGAGTGCAGCTGGAAGGGCATGCGCTGTGTAAAACATATGCCGAAATAGTTGGCGATTCATTCCGCTGTGGAGACCCCTGATAAATAAAGGACTAAGCTGAAAGAAAATGAATTAATGGTACATTTTGTGGCATGTTTCAGATACACATCATTCTTCTACATGTCCTCAAGAACGTGGGGCTTTGTCAGATCTCCTAGCGAACCACTAACTTTAACCCTTTCCAGTGGTGTAGTCCTTGCTATACGCATGTATACTCAGTATACTTACTTTTTTCTATGAGCTGTTTGGGTATTACCACTTCTGAGGATCAATAATTATGTATACCTTCGGTATACTCACTTGTTTTGCTGATTAAACTTCCCTAATTTGTGTGTATTCATGTCTCCTTTAACTGTATACCAAATGTTTTTTTAACTTGCACCTTAATTTATTGCAACTGGTGCATTTTTGTTTAACTTGCGCTATTCCCCGCCCCTGATGACCGCAGCAGCTGTGAGAAAATTTCACGAGAGTTTTTCAAAGACCACATCAAGTCAACTGAATGATGTCTCGCTGAAACGTTCAGGTAAATTTATGAAACACCATGGGTGTCGCTTTAGCCCTCCTATATTTCTATTCAGCACACTTAAAGGTTTTGCGATTAGCTCATGAACGGTACACTACTAACTGATCGCCTCAGTCCCCTTTAATTTTGATATGAAAACAGTGGCATACTTCCTAGTGATGGGAAGTTTGGCTCTTTTCAAAGATTCGGCTCTTTTGGCTCGGCTCCCTTAAAAGAGCCGGCTCTTACGGCTCCCAAATGGCTCTTTATTTGGTATCACTCAGAGCATTCTATTTTAGCCCAATTTATCAATTGTGAATGTTTTGTGTATTGGTAAGCAACTTTTTAATTCCTTATTTTTCATAAAAAAATACACAGTTACTATTATTTAACATTTTAATAAAACTTTAATTGAACACAACCAGGCTTGACATTAACTTTTTTGATCACCGGCCACTGTGGCTAGTAGTTTTCCAACGTTACTAGCCACTCTGCATTTTCACTAGCCATAATTTTGTTAGTGGGAAAATATTTATAATTTAAATTTTGTGTTATGTCCCCATGCCTCGTCATTAATTTCACTTTTTGTGTGTCGTGTATGAGCTTGCTCAATGAGCATGAGCAAATGGGTCATGGTTTCATAGTGTTATATTGCAATTAGTTTTTATTTCACATGACTTTTAAGGGTTTACCAAATTTATCTCTGACCACACCAAACAATAATTATTTATTAGCCACAAATTTTAAAATGTGTCAGAACAAGCAAAATATAGCTGTATACTATAATTTTTATTTAACAAAACATTTCTTAAAAAACAAAGAAAAGCAATTGACTAAAAAAAAAAATAATTATTGTCATGTATCTAAAACTATGCACAGTAATCTGTCCTGGCTAAAGGTCTCTCGGATCACCAGTTAACGACACATACGTAAATGGAGAGTTAATCTCCCATTAAAGCAATATTGTAAAATAAAAATTAAACCATATTAACAAAAATAAAAGCAAATAAAACTGTAATCAAATGAAAGCAGGTGAAAAACATACCATGTGTGATAAGCATCGGTTCAAAGTGAAAGCAACCGGTGCTGCTTACAAAAGACAAATTTGGAGCTTTTGAAAGCAGCAGGACTGTGGGTGCATGTTCATCACTTTTTGTCTAGTCTATTTGAAAGAGAACCGATCACAGTTGCGTTTCCAGACACGGTTGCTTTACGAAAGTAAACAAGAACGTGCACGTGTTTTAAACAGTCGCGCGCATCACATCAGCTGTCAGCGCGAGTGATCATCGAGGTACGATCCTAGTGAGTCCTCCCATGTGATTAGCCGCATGGTTGTTCCCAAATGAAGCCCCGCCCCTACTTACGGCAGAAGATTCGGCTCTACCTGACGGGAGTCGGCTCTTCTCGTTCGCTACAAAGAATCGGCTCTTAGAGCCGGCTCGTACACGAACGACACATCACTAATACTTCCGCCGCTACGTTTTCAGCACGTTTTTCATTTAATCAGCAAACCACATCTGTTCAGGGCGAGAGAAATCCTAAAATTGCCCCTGTAAAACAGTATTTCACATGTTTTAATCATGCCTACCGCTACAGGGAACGACACTACATATAAAACACTAAAAACGATGAGACAGACTACTCAAAATTCGCGTAACAATATGCGACTTAAAAGGGTAACTACTAGTATATAATAGCGACAACAGAAGACAGACTCCTAATATTTTGGTTTAAGGATGCACGAATCTGACAATCAAATGATTTGATGGGGGGGCACTATTAGCTAAACATAAATCATTAAATAGGATTAGACTATTAGCATCTCCCTTTAAAACGAACAAATTTGTTGGAATTTTTTTCTTTTTAAATGTATAGTTTACGCAAAAAATGAAAAATTGTCATCCTTTACTCAACCTTTACTTGTTCCAAACCGGTTTGCCTTTTTTTCCTTCTATTGAACACAAAAGAAGATATTTTGAAGAAAGCTGGAAACCTGTAACCATTGACTTACATTGACACAGTATTTGTTTTTCCTTTTTGTGGAAGTTAATGGTTACAGGTAACTGATGTAAAAAAACAAAAAACAAAGAAACATTAAAGAAACATCAAAGAAACATTGACTTTCGTTGTTTCTTTGCCTACTTTCATTTAAACTTTGGGTCGGGTGTAATAGTACACCACCTTTTTTTTTTTAGGACTACACCACTGACCCTTTCCTACACATAACCAATAGTGTTTTCAAAAGTAAATATGAGAAAAAAATGCACTGTCACCATGTAGTTTAACTTGATTTCACATTGCGTGTATCTATTCTGTTTAACTTTGCTTCTCTGGGCTCAAATTCGAGTGCTCTTCATCACAAGTACAACACCGTACAATGTGAGCTACCAAGCAAACTGACCACTCCAGAAAAGTTGTCCATATGGAGATAAATAGGTGAGGTACGCGTATCCGATTACAAATAAAAGATATCCTTAAGATATTTTGTGGTATTTATCCTTTTTTTGTTGATAACATGTACGTTTAAATATCATTAGAGTGTAAAGGAACAAAAGTTTTTGCTGTCATACACACACTTTAACTAGAAACTGCAGTCAAAAGTATGTTTAGTTTCAAGTTTTTTGCAGTTTCACAAAAATGTACGCTGAAGCACATATTTCCAATGAGACTATGTTAATTGTTTTATGTATATAAAACTTACCAGTCTTGCACTGCTGCAAAAGACTCCTCATTGGTAATGTCGTACATGAGGATGAATCCCATGGCTCCACGGTAATAAGCAGTGGTGATGGTTCTGTAACGCTCCTGCCCCGCTGTGTCCTGTGAAGAAATAACAAGTAACACTCAGTGATGGGTAAGTTACTTTAAAAAAGTAATAGATTACAAATTACTGACTACTAAATTGTAATTTGATTTCATTACTAATTACTTCATGTAAAAAGTAATCAGATTACTAATTACTTTACTTTGAAGTTACTTTGAAAACAGATAAAAACTATAAAAAACACAAAATAAACTGCAGCTTTTTCAGTAATTTAATATTCACTGAAAAGCATTACAATGGGTTTAACACAGCAGCTAGACATTCAAAAGACTTAAGAGATAGTTTGCCCCAAAACTTAAAATTCTCTCATCATTTACTTGTTCCAAATCCGTTTGTCTTTTTTTTTTTAACACAAAATAAGACATTTAGAAGAAAACTGGATATCTGTAACCATTGACGTCCATAGTAAAAAGCACTGCAGTGTTTGGGTGTTCTGTGTTTGTCTGAAGTAATTAATCTACCCAAATGTGTATATTCTATACAAAGTATGAAGCTAATCGGTCAGTTCCTGTCACGTGACTCGCGGTTTTCAACTGTGGGCACCTGGAAAATGCGAGCGCTCGCAATATGCGCTCCCAATTTATGTGCGCAAGCCGCGCACCTCCATTGGAAATAACAAACTTGCATGCGCAAGAGACGCAATATGTGAACGGCCCCATAATTAGCCACACTTCTCTTCACATTCAAAAGATACCTTCACTCCCAATCCTGCACAAAAAATCCAATTTAGCCGGTTTAGGCTAAGTTGGGTTGTCGTGTTTTTGGTGTCTGGTGTCCTCCTTGGTGACAAGTTGTCATAAAATGCGTGAACAAGTAGCTGGTCGAGAGACTAGGGCTGCTCGATTATGGGCAAAATCATAATCACATTTATTTTGGTAATAATTGTAATCACAATTATTCAAAACGATTATCAGTTGAAGTCAAAATTATTTGCCCGCCTGTGAATTTTGTTGTTCATAAATATTTCCCAAATGATGTTTAACAGAGCAAGGAATTTTTCGCAGTATTTCCTATAATATTTTTTCTTCTGGAGAAAGTCTTATTCGTTTTATTTTGGCTAAAATAAAAGCAGGTTTAAATATTTTGAAACCTATTTTAAAGGTCAATATTATTTGAATCGCACTTTAAACTGAATACGAGTGTCTTGAAAAATATCTAGTAAAATATTATTCACTGTCATCATACCAAAGATAAAATAAATCAGTTATTAGAAATGAGTTATTAAAACTATTATGTCTAGAAATGGGTTAAAAAAAAAAACTTCTTTCCATTAAACAGAAATTGGGGGGAAAAGGTCGCTAATAATTCAGGAGGGCTAATAATTCTGACTTCAACTGTATATATAGAGTTATTTTCCTCCCTGTAGATCAGGAAAGGGAAATAAACACAATAGAATAAAAATATAAAACAAACTGTGCTTTAACTTTAATTATAGCTACAAAAGTCCTTCAGTCAAGAGCAGTGAGTGATTTTGTCATTTTGTTGTTTGATTAATGATAAATGTCGGCAGCAGGAATATTGCGCGCTGTCACTTTAAGAGCAGTACAGTTCTGATTTATGGTTTCACTTTCACATGTATTTTTATTCTCAACTCGTTTGTTTATTACATAAATGAGGGTTCATATGAATAATCACTAAACACTGCATTTTGACACAAATTTGCATGTATTTGACCATTAAAGCGCTCGCATTAAGATGACTTTAGATGTGTGTGCTCTGCTGGTCTCTGAGGCTGAGCGCGACACACATACAACAGCATGCGCTCTCATTCGCGCTTTTAAGAACATGAATGATTGAAATGTACATCAATTGAATGATGCGCTTCCCATGCTGCAAAAGTTACATTTCAGTACACGCTTTTAGTAATTTTCATGTGAAACTGAGCTTTGCAGAGCAACAAATGTGTACAACTGGAAAGGGGGGCGGTATATGATGCAATAATCATTATATCTCGATTAATGTTTTTTCATAATCGTTAGAAGCCAAAATCGAAACTGAATTTTCGATTATTTGCACAGCCCTACGAGAGACTGGTCGAAAGTTCTTTAGACACTGGACATAGACTGTATTTCATAGCAATAGTTTTGTTTTTAGGCTAAATTAAATCAAAGTAACGTCTGTATTTCCACTTAAAGAAGCAACCACTCTCGACAGCAACAATTTCAGCTTGCGTTCTCCAGCAATTTAAAAGAACATGCTTATTAAAGAGCCCCTATTATGGGTTTTTGAAAATCCCCTTCCATGTAGTGTGTAACACAGCTCTTAGTGAAGTTAAATATCCAGCTAAAGCTTAAATCTGAAAGTTGACAGTTTTTAAAACTATTGATTCATCTATAAAAGAGTCGACTCATAGTGGTTTAAACGAATCGTCTTGATAACGAGTCATCAGCCGTTTCGTCGTGACGTCGTTACGAAACATAATGGTTTCGCGCGCAGACCCGGCAAAATTCAAACCTGCGGTCCCGCCCACTAACACAGCAGCAGGATGCTCATGAAGACGCTGTGCTTACCTGGATATTATTAGAAGTGTGAGGGGAAAGGAGCCGTTCAGAAATCTGTACACTTACAATGGGCGATCTATCACTACACAGCTCATGCATTAAGTTTCTTCCTCCATCTTGTAATGGACAGACAATACACCAGGGGTGCGGGCAAAATAAGGACAAAATATTAGGTACACCGGCAGGCTGCTGCATGCTGGGCTTCGGGCTTGTAGCAGAGATAGCTTGTTAGAGGACAGAGGATGCTACAACCTCCCGGCTGGGTATGTGATCGTTTGGAATAGCAGAGTACAGGTAAGCCATGAGAAAATATAGCAGTTCACGGACGAGGTGCCAGAGCAATGATTGCAAATAGAAATGATCTACATGTTTTGTTACTAGTTACCGCATGTACTGTATCCGGTTAACTCTTTTTATTCTCATATTGCGTCTAATGGCACGTTGAAAACGCAACGCGTGCTGCTTTGTTTACGCATTTAAATGTGTTTGTGAGCTCGTTTCACTAACGTTTGTCGTTGCTATGGCCACTGTTAGCTAATCCTGCACACGTGCAGCGGTCAAGGTTCAGAATAGTTCAGCTTTTGCTGCTGTGTGGATTAATTCTGAATGTGTGTCATACTTGAGAGCAATGCTGGTGTTTAACTGCGCTGCTTTCGGCGCTGAGGTGTCTGAATAACACTGTTGAGAACCGGGTACTGTTTACTGTGGTGTTATTAAGTTTACTTTAAAGCGTGTTTCGGGCGTCCGCTGCGATCCAATGTTGGCGACCTGGGGGCTTGATAAACCACGCTGGGCATTTTACTGTCTCGCGCTGAACGCTGTCGACCAATCGCAACAGACTGTCATCGGTCCAATCAGCGCAGATTAGCTTCGCGCTAAGCAGGGGTTTGAGAACAAATAAATCGCTGAACGATTCATATGGGAGTCGCTGGGATAATTAGGTAAAAATAAACGCATATTATAAGACCATGAAAGTGTTTTTTGACCTTGCATACATATCAGTATGTTGTTGGAGACCCATAAAACCGAAATATGATTCTTTTCAATGTGTAATAGGGGCTCTTTAACTGACGTTGCAGCTAAAACGTGATTTAAAAGAAGCGTTTTTTTTTCTTCTAAAAACTATATTTGTAATGTAAGTAACGCAATTCCATTGACTTTAGTAACTGTGATCAAATTACACAAATTTAAAATGTAATTCGTTACATTACTGCGTTCCCCAAAAATGTAATTAGAATACAGTAATGCTTACGGTGGAACGAGTTACGCCCAACTCTGGTAACACTAAAATAAACCAAAGCAACACTTTGTACATTTAAATGCTACACCAACTATTATGGTAAGCACATTTTTTACTTGTTTTTGTCTTGTTTCAAGTCCAAATATTAAAAAATTCTTAAATTAAGAAGCATTTTCTAGACAAGTAAAAAATACTGAATTGTTTTCAGAAATATTATGTTAAAATTAAGTCAGTTTTTCCTTAAAACAATTTAAATAATCTGCTAATGGAATACGCAAAAATAATTCATTCATTCTCTTTTCGGCTTAGTCCAGGGGAGGGCAAACTCGGTCCTAGAGGGCCGGTGTCCTGCACAGTTTAGGTCCAACTCTAATTAAACACACCAGCTTATAGATTTCTAGTGATCTTGTAGACACTGATTAGCATGTTCAGGTGTGTTTGATTAGTGTTGGAGCAAAACTGTGCAGGACACCGCTGTGCCCACCCCTGGCCTTAGTCCCTTTATTAATCTGGGGTCGCACACTCATTCCCACACAAACACTACGGCCAATTTAGCCTACCCAATTCACCTGTACCGCATGTCTTTGGACTTGTGGGGGAAACTGGACCACCCGGAGGAAACCCATGTTAACACGGGGAGAACATGCAAACTCCACACAGAAATGCCAACTGACCCAGGCTCAAACCAGCGACCTTCTTGCTGTGAGGTGATTGTGCTACCCACTGCGCCACCGTGCAGCCCAGCAAAAATAATCATATTTCAAATTATTTTGCTTGTTTTAAAAAAAAAATAGCTCACTTAATTTTGACTTACTACTTCTGAAAATAAGACAATATGTTTGCTTGCCTAAAAAAATTATTATTAATTTAAGACTTTTTTACGGAAGTCCTAAGAGGCCATGCATTAAAATATTTTTTTCTCTCTTGTTTTGTCGTGATCACGACTTAATTATCTCGTGATCTTGACATAACAAAAAAGTTGTTTTATCGTGATCACGACTTATTTTTCTCGTGATCTCGACATAACAAAAACTTGTTATGTCGTGATCACGACCTATTTTTTTTGCTTTAATTTATTAATTTATTTATGTATTAATTATTATTATTAGTAGTAGTAGTAGTATAGTAGTAGTATTAGTATTAATATCTGGCAAATGTCAGGACACCGGCCTTGCGAACAGGGAGAGAATAACTGCAGACGCGCATTCGTGCAACACATTAAAGGCGTTCAGAACAGCCAGAATATGAGAACAAACGCTCGTGCTCATGATTAATGTACATTTATGATTATGTTCATGTATATGATCATTATTTACAATAATTTGCATCAACTGTTACCATTTTAAAGCAACTCTATGGCGCATTTTTAAAGTTGTAAATAATATGCGGAAAGGATCAAAGCAAGTGCAGGATCTTCATCATTCTTCATAATTTAATTCATGCATGCAACAACTTATTTTGCGCCATATAGAGTTGCCTTAAAATGGTAACAGTTGAGGGAATATTATTGTAAATAATGGTATATAATCAAGTACGTGAATATAATCATAAATGTACATTAATCATGAGCAACGAGCGTTTGCTCTCATATTATGGCTGTTCTGAACGCCTTTAATGTGTTGCACAAATGCGTGTCTGCAGTTGGGCTATTCTCTCCCTGTTCGCAGGGCCGGTGTAGACTCTCTGGCCAGACATTTGCCAGATATTAATAATATTAATAATAATAATAATTAATACATAAATAAATAAAAGCAAAAAAAAATAAGTCGTGATCACGACATAACAACTTTTTGTTACGTCGAGATCACGAGAAAATTAAGTCGTTATCACGACATAACAACTTTATTAAGTCGTGATCATGACATAACTTTTTGTTATGTCGAGATCACAAGAAAACAAGAGAGAAAAAATATTTTAATGCATGGCCTCTTAGGACTTCCGTACTTTTTAGCTGTTTGGACTAGAAACAAGACAAAACTTGCAAATAAGAAAAGCTTTTTTTTTTTTGCAGTTTACAGTTACTTTTTGGTGGTAATCAACAGCATGTTGTTGATTGTACGTCACCCCTGAGTGTTCCTTTAGTGACCCCTGCACTCTTTTCTCATAACCAGGAAAACAGGATTCAGTCATGGTTTCGGTATTTACACGTAGCTCCTCCTACCAAGAAATGTGAGAGTGAGTACAACAATAAGCATCCAGCATTATAAGCAGCTGATCTCTGCATCACTGCACCAGAGAAATGAAGCCTGTTAATTATGAACACACTCGGTTCAGTCATTAAATGTTGGGCTAACTGTATGCACAAAGCCAAACGAAAACTGCTCTAGTGACTGACTACATAGTTATTTTCAAAAATGTAGGAGACAATTCAGCCAATGCTATAACAGATTAGATCCACAACTCTTGCAAGAACATACAAAGAAACAGATTTTTGTAATGTGTAATTGCTTCTTGTTTTCTTTTTTACTCACATTTCTAAGATAATCTAACTCCTTAACCCAGAATTTTCACTTAGGTCCATTTTTTATGTAAATCAATTGATTTGTCCAGTCCACCAAATTAAAAAAAGAATTTCAGTAATATTCTTCTCCAAGACACACTATTTAATATACCGTTAATTGTCATAATGGGACAGATCAGTGAGCAGAACATATGCACTCACCGGCCACTTTATTGGATACACCAACTGCTCGTTAACGCAGCAACTCAATGCATTAAGGCATGTGGACGTGGTCAAGACGATCTGCGGCAGTTCAACCGAGCATCAGAATGGGGAAGAAAGGTGATTTAAGTAACGTTGAATGTGGCATGGTTGTTGGTGCCAAACGGGCTGGTCTGAATATTTCAAGAAACTGCTGATCTGCTGGGATTTTCACGCACAACCATCTCTAGGGTTTACAGAGAATGCATCTCTGAACGCACAACAAATCGAACCCTGAGACAGATGGGATACAGCAGCAGAATTCCACACCGGGTATCACTCCTGTCAGCTAGGAACAGGAAACTGAGGCTACAATTCGCACCAAAATTGGACAATAGAAGATTGGATAAACGTTGCCTGATCTGATGAGTCTCGATTTCTGCTGTAACATTTGGATAGTAGGGTCAGAGTTTGGCATCAACAACATGAACGCATGGATCCATCCTGCCTTGTATCAACAGTTCAGGCTGGTGGTGGTGCTGTAATGGTGTGGGGGATATTTTCTTAGCACACTTTGGGCCCACTAGTACCAATTGAGCATTGTGTCAACGCCACAGCCTACCTGAGTATTGTTGCTGACCATGTCCATCCCTTTATGACCACAGTGTACCCATCTTCTGATGACTACTTCCATCAGAATAACATGCCATGTCAAAGCGCAAATCATCTCAGACTGGTTTCTTGAACATGACAATGAGTTCACTGTACTTAAATGGCCTCCACAGTCACCAGCGCTTAATCCAATAGAGCACCTTTGGGATGTAGTGGAATGGGAGATCCGCATCATGGATGTGCAGCCGACAAATCTCCATCAATAAGGACAAAAATCTCTGAGGAATATTTCCAGTACCTTGTTTAATCTATGCCACGAAGGATTAAGGCAGTTCTGAAGGCAAAAGGGGGTCTAACAAGGTACTAGTAAGGTGTACCTTACTAGTATAAAGTGGCCGGTTAGTGTAATCAGACCATATTTATCCAGAACAATAAGTATTCTCAGTAACAAAACGTTTAGTAGTAGTGCATTATCATACCAAAGCAAGTATTTCAACTTTTCCCACCATGTTTAGACACTACCTATCCACTACAGAATGCAAGTATTCTTTTTACATTTTGGGAAATAAATAATGCAACGGTGAGACTTTTAAAGACATTTTTCTATGCAAATGAGTTACACAAGAGGGGAAGGGTGTGCCGTACACCCTCTGATGAAGCACAACAATGGAGAAGCGGCAAGCTGCAAACTCATCCTCATGAGAATGGTATAAATGTGCTTTGCAACAGTCATGCCTTGTTCTGAGTTTACAGCCTCCAGTTAAATGCCAAGAGAACAAAACAAGCTCGCAGAGGAGATCAACAGATCAATTGAGTTCTCTGAGACCTGGCATAGATACAACCAAGAGATCAACCGGCAAGGAAACACGAAGCCACCAATAAACCACAAGTGTTTTTCCAGCTAACCAGCATTCTCCATCGCAGATAACTAAAGCCCAGCTCATACTGTACAGTTTTTAATAATGCTAAATGACTGTAGCATGTCAGACTGCACGGACATGATTCCCATGTCACACTGTAAGATCTCAGTTGTCATAATGTCAGACTGAACGACAATCAAGATGCACCAAGCATGGAAGAAAACTCACTCAGAGTTAGACGTCATCCATCCATGACACTTTTACTTTCCCACATTCTGACATGATACCTCATGGCAAATATAAAAATATTGAAGCAGTAATTTTGCTCACAGTGTGCCTCAATAATAAAAAATTGAATAAAAAATGTATTTTTGATGTCTTGATATTTTTGATGGCCACAGCCATATCACCCTGCAGCCCAAGACCGGTTACTCACTGAAGCTAAGCAGGGCTGAGCCTGGTCAGTACCTGGATGGGAGACCACATGGGAAAAACTAGGTTGCTGTTGGAAGTGGTGTTAGAGAGGCCAGCAGGGGGCGCTCAACATGTGGTCTGTGTGAGTCCTAATGCCCCAGTAAAAGTGAAGGGGACACTACACTGTCAGTGGGCGCCGTCTTTCAGATGAGACGTTAAACCGAGGTCCTGACTCTCTCTGTGGTCATTAAAAATCCCATGGCACTTCTCGTAAAAGAGTAGGGGTGTAACCCCGGTGTCCTGGCCAAAGTCCCTCAATCGGCACTTACCCATCATGGCCTCCTAATCATCCCCATCCACCGAATTGGCTCTATCACTGTCTCTTCACTCCATTAATAGCTGGTGTGTGGTGAGCGCACTGACGCTGTTGTCCTGTGGTTGCCGTCGCATCATCCAAGTGGATGCTACACACTGGTGGTGGTGTGGGGAGACCCCCTCATGATTGTGAAGCGATTTGGGTGTACACAATAAATGCGCTATATAAATACACATTACGTTACGTTACGTAACATTACGTCTTGGTCACACTATTTACAGGGTCGGAACAAATTGCTTTGCGGGCCAAGTTCGGGCCGCCAATTGAATAGCCCTGCTCTACGGTTTCGCTACATGTAGAGAGCGTCACATAACCTTCCCGCGTTTGTCGCAAATTACGTGACATCACCCGGACAGAGTAGCTTGGCCGGTGTCAGATGCACCTGGCCCGAACCAATCGAGGAAAATAAATATATTTATGCTTTTTTGGAGTCAAACACTTTGGACAATGCTTGAACAAAATTTGAGACCTCGTAAAAACAGGATTAAGACTTTTTTATACCTTTTAAGGGCCTTAATTTTCTCATAATTGATTGATACTTTTTAAGACCCAGCGGACACCCTGCTCTCCGGTAATATTCCATGTAATATATATGTGTAAAAGGGGCTTAAGTCTTACCCTGAGCAGAATGGTTCAGTACAATACAATTGGTACACCCAAATCAAGCTTGTCTTTTCACTGCCAACATTACCCGTGCCAGGTAGGCTTGGTGTATGGCGGAAATAACCAATCAGCGTCATTCTCACTCAAAGAAGGAAGCCATGCAGGCTGTTCACATATAATGTATTTTTTGAGAGCTCAAGTTAATTTTTTCAAATGTAGACATTTGTTTGTTTGAGCTTGGGCCATTAGTGAAGTAAAATGAAGTTTAACCAAATTCCCTTTAGGGCAAGTCATTTCACTCGGTGGCCATCTTTGAAACACCTTTCGGGCAGTATGCTCGGGCATTCTGTTTGAATGGGGAAACGTCAAATTCTTCAAAACTGTTTGCCAAGCTTACGATTACCTTACATATTTGCAATCACCAATAAAATTTAAACAACAACTGTCTATTTAGTTTCATTTCTAAATGTTTGAGCCACACAAAATCTGCAGAAAGTTACGTCTGGTTCGAGCCCCTACTCCAGAGACTCGTCAGTCTATAGCGATCATTGATTGACTCCTTTACTAGAAGGCAGGGCTTCATTCGCCATATTGACCACTTTTCCCCATTCAAAACTATACGAGTGACATGTCTTGTGTATTCTATAGTCTTTGCTTTTACCCATACTCGAAATTGGTCTTCTGCTTTTAACCACACACATTTTGAGTGATGAGTGAGAGCACACACACACACACACACACACACACACAGTGAGCATACACTAGAGCTGCACGATTCTGGCTAAAATGAGAATCGCGATTCTTTTGCTTAAAATAAAGATCACGATTTTCTCACGATTCTATAGGTGTAAATCAAAGGTTAATGCACAGTAAAGTGATGACATCAGAACACAACCATTAATAAATCTGAAGTTGAATCATTATGTTTGAGACATGCTTGCAATCTGTCACTGACAACATGTTTAGACCATTTTTTCACTGGTAAAATCAGACATCTGTCATTATCAGATTCCCTCTTGCATTATATTCAACTTTATACAGGCTAGAGTAGTTAAACTGATACAGTTAAACATTTATTCTCATGCACAAGACTCTGGGTTCGCTATGAAAGGAAAACATATTAAATGCTTGTCGTAATTAGGCATGGGACGATAACCGTTTTCAAGGTATACCGCGGTTTGGAAAAGTCAAGGTTATCATACCGTCAAAATTTTCTCTAATACCGTTTCTAAGGTATGAGTAAGATTTTTTTATTTACATTTTTTAAACAACAGCATCTCCAGCAGAAAAGATATCCAAAGATGCCATTTTAAATTGTAAATAAATCTGTGTTTTTGAAACTAATAAAGACAGCAGAAGTCAATGATTAATTTTCATTATTTAGCCTGGCACATTTACTGCTCCAAAATATTATAAATGTTTCTCAAAATAAAATATATTGTGTTCAAAGGGGAAAAAACTTTTAGTTTTTTACCCAGACATTTAAAAATAATATATTTTAGAGCCGTAATCACAATACCGTGATACCGTGAAACCGTGATATTTTTATCCAAGGTTATCATACCGTCAGAATCTTATACCGGCCCATGCCTAGTCGTAATCATAACTCTAAAATGCGATATGATCATTTAAATGATGAGCGCGTGCTTTAGGTTTCATTTTCACTGCTAAACGCGGTTCAAACTTCCGCGTGCCTCCCAAACGATCACTCTGTACCACAAACTGAATGTTATTTACACCTTTATTACCTGTTATTCACAGCCTATGCAGGTTCTGTTTACTAAAGTATACTTCATTCACAGGTGCGCGCGCCCGCCCTTTCTGTGGTAACAGCTCACGACACGGTCAGCTCACGTCACGTTTGATTTCGCGGCCGTGAATACATCATTACATTAAGACAGAAATTACATTTTTTGGTGAATTATACCTTATATATACACAATATGTGACTCTTTCAACACTATTTGGAGGTGTCTATGTTGCTAAGCTACGTATATAATACAATGTGAAGACTTGTGAACCCGCCTTTCTTCTCTCCTGAACTTGAAAACGATTAATCGTGCAGCTCTAGCATACACTCAGAGTAGTGGGTAGCTATTGCTTCCACTGAGCAATTAGGGGATCCCTTAGCTAGATATCAAAGATTGAGAGAGTGCGGTTCATTCTTTCCCCCCCACCTTCAATTCCTGCCGGGATCGGGAATTGAAACTGCATCTTTTCCATTACAAGTCCAGCTCCCTAACCATTAGGCCACGACTGCCCTAACTCTCCTTCCCATTGTTGCTGCACATGTCATCTTTGTACTATTATGCAGAGCAGATGAGTCAAGAGCACAAGATACCTACAAAGACCTCAGTTACAGATGAATTTTGCATAGATCCCTTTGGCTAATCTAGACCCTGCCCAGTGACCTACTTGGACCTGCACTTTGTCCACGATGGGTACTCATTGTTTTCAAGCCATCCAACATCGTTTTAGACTCCAGCTTTCTGTTTGGCCAGAGGAGAATTGGTCCCCTGACGGAGTCTGGTTTTCTTTCCCCTTGGTCAATTAGCTGCCATGGTAAATGTACCTGACGGATCCCTAAAGGTAAAATATTGGAAAGTGGTCTGCTGATGAACTCACGCATGCACCCTAAAACAGTGTTTCTCAACCACGTTCCTGGAGGACCACCATCTCTGCACAGTTTCCATGTCTCCTTATCCAAACACACCTGATTCAGATCATTAGCTCATTAGCAGAGACTGAAAGACCTGTAATGGCTGTGACAGACAAAGGAGACATCCAAAACATGCAGTATTGATGGTCCTCCAGGAACCTGGTTGAGAAACACTGCCCTAAGAGACTGTGATCCAAATTTCATAATGTCAGAGGTGACAATAGTACCAATCCACATATTACTTGACATCCCTGCTTGGACAGAGTTTCCAAACACCTTAAGCCAGTTTTTCTCAACCGCGTTCCTGGAGGACCACCAACACTGCATGTTTTGGATTGCTCCTTTATCTGTCTCACCTATTACAGGTCTTTTAGTATCTGCTAATAAACTGATCATCTGAATCAGGTGTGTTTGGTTAAGGAGACATGGAAAATTTGTCAACATTGGGATGTGAAAATAAGGGATACCCCCTACCCCACAAATCCCTATGATGTATTATTATTATTATTATTATTATTATTAATATTATTATTATTATTATTATTATTATTATTATTATTATTATTATTATTATTATGTGTACAGTATATGTCTGCTCAAACGTGCACCTAAACCCCAGAGTGTCCACATACGCTTATTTCACACGGCCGCCATTTTAAAACTCGAAAGCGAGGCTGCGATGGGAAGAAACCCGGAAGTATAGGATCAGCACTGTAAACATTGCAATAACATGCTGTGTACTACAAACCTCCAGAGGTTGCTGCGATTTCAAAATGCAGAAATGGTGTAAACATCACTTTAATATCATTCAGTTCAGTTTAATTTAAACAATTAAAAGCATATTAGGCATCAAACAACAGCACAATCTCTTAAGGAGTAATACGCTTAAGTGTCCTCCTAGACTTCAATTCATGGCACCAGGTAAACACCGTGGGGGCTTCCCTGCTCGAGCCTATGTAACCCGGTGAGCGATAAAACAATACAGTCCTCTGTAGCACACCCTCATGTTGTCTTTAACAGTGTTGTCACGGTACTGAAGTTTTAAAAACGTCCATTTCCCGCTAACGTTTAAGCGCCGCTGAGTGCGTTCTTAAACAGCTGATTTGCCGTAGTATTCACCAGTGCTCAACAGAAATGACTGTGATTGGCCGTGACGGTCATCACTTCACCGCTCTTCACAGATTGCAAACACGAACACTGGAGCGTTTCAAATCCCCAAAGCTCAGTCGATTCACCAAGCGGATCGCTCGTCTGTGTTACACTCGGTAAACATCAGTGAAGTGCGGTGAATTCACTGATGACCTTCACAGCCAATCACAGTCATTTCTGTTGATCACGTGAACACAATGGCAAATCTGCGGTGTTTAAGAACATCATCAACAGTGCCTTAAATATTAACGGGAAATAGACATTTTTTTTCAATTTCAGTACCGAAATTTTGAATCTTGACAAGTCTAATATAGTGAAAGAATCAGTTCATTAACTTGAGTTTGATAATCGACATCTAAAACGTGTGTTTGTGAAAGAAAACCTTAGCTAACTAGTGCCATTTCCCTTAACTTAGCTGAAAATGAGGTCCGATATCCCTTTTTATTTTTACTATTCATTCAGAACGGATCTTCGGGTCTGGGTAAATCAGTCTATTCCCTCCGCTTCAAATCACGTGTACAGAATCCGTTTGGGAAACTATGGAGAGCGTCTGACGGTCACGCACCGCTACATGAACTAATGGTATGATTGTATAGCAGGGGCAACGGCGCCTGTAATGGAAAGGAAGGAAATCCCGCCGTTTTTTACATTAATTTCAAAGTGTTTTCATCCCTAAATAAAATGAAAACACAGAAGAGAATCACTTTTAGAAGCAAAGGGCGTCCCCTGGTGGTTCGGCGGAATGGTTTGCGCTAGAAGTAGAGTTCAAGACCCCTAAAATAGTGTTATTCATTATAACATTATTCTCGTTTCATTAATACTGGATGTTAGAGGGTGCCTTGTGCATAAATTCCACATTTGCATTACACAAGACATCAGTTATGACTGCAGCAGAGAATAAAGATGATGGAAACTGATTTTTGTTGTAATATATATATATTATTTGTCTTCTTCAAGCCATTTTATGTATTTTAATAAAGATAAAGTATATTATAATGCAAAGCTAACTGATAGCCTTTATCACAGAATAGAATACTACAAAAAGTGTATGGTTTCTTCCTCATTCTGTTATATTAAACCACGTCGGGTCACAAAAAGGAGTTATTTCAAACACTCAACTGATGCTATGAAGGGAATTTAGAGTGAAGGCATGTCAGTAAATCTCTGTAAATAGGCTCATAAATGCAATGCGGCACTGCACACATGCTACTGTAATAACTCATCGCACAGAACGATTGCACGGTTTATTGTTATAATAACTATAAGTCCTTTTTTTATCATGGGGATCATTTTTACTAGTATATTGCAGTGAGATGATAAGACATCACCCTTCTCTAAACCACAAATGAAAATTCGGTCATCATTTACTCACCCTTTACTTGTCAAAACCGGTTTGAGTTTCTTTTTTCTGTTTCTTTTTTTCTTAAGATATTTTGAAAAAATTCGGAAACCAATAGCAAGTGTTTGTATTCCTACTATGGAAGTTAATGACTATGATATCCAACATTCTTCAATATATCTTCTTAATTTTCATATTTGGGTGAACTAACCCTTTAAGGCCGAATATCGCTACATCAACCTCATGTAATTCCAAATCCATTCCAAACTCAGGAGGCTTTAAGAATCTCTAAACACAAAGACATGTCTGTGCCTCCATGGATATTACATTCGACCAGATCTTTCAAGCTTCAAGGTGCACAAATCTAATGAAATAATCCATAAAAATCAAGCATAAAAAACGGTGATCAACATAGATGTATTTGTAGGGCTCTTCAAAGAAATACTGGCATAACAGAAGTATGAGAATCATGACACATCATGGATCAGCCTAGTGTGAAAAATCAATAGACCAAATCCACACCGACAGTGTAACCTCTCATTCCTACAGAGACTTTAAGAGGTCAAAATGGAGTCTACCGAGCAGCATCGATGGACCTATTAATATACCAAAAGATCCGTGAGACTGGAAGCCTATTTTAAACTCACAACGCTGATACCACATAATATATCAGCAGCTTTTTAACAAGATACTGATATTGAGCAATGGATTTCTGTTTTTATAACAGATAACCTTAACCATTTGCATAGAATACTGTATATAGATTATTGGAAAAGAGGCACTGTTATTCATTCATTCATTCATTTTCTTTTCGGCTTAGTCCCTTTATTAATCTGGGGTCGCCACAGCGGAATGAACCACCAACTTATCCAGCATATGTTTTACACAGCGGATGCCCTTCCAGCTGCA
Organism: Danio kyathit; assembly: GCA_903798195.1. Taxonomy (NCBI): domain Eukaryota; kingdom Metazoa; phylum Chordata; class Actinopteri; order Cypriniformes; family Danionidae; genus Danio; species Danio kyathit. Next base: position 9,154,231 of record LR812529.1, on the reverse strand, counting down.
ACCCATCACTGGGAAACATCCATACACTCTCATTCACACACATACACTACAGACAATTTTAGCCTACCAAATTCACCTATACCACATGTCTTTGGACTTGTGGGGGAAACCGAAGCACCCGCGGGGAGAACATCCAAACTCCACACAGAAATACCAACTGACCCAGCTGAGGCTCGAACCAGCGACCTCCTTGCTGTCAGATGACAGCGCTACCTACTGCGCCACCACGTCGCCCAGGCACTGTTATGTGCAAATGAATTACTCTACCTTTATGATAAGCAAAATATCAAACTGTGGGCCACAATGCAATGCACTTTACTGGCCTTTCTTTCTAGTGTAATGAATGAATTGGAAGTAATATGAACTGCAGTCTTTTCAGCACAGTACTTAAAGGTGCAATAGGAGATCTTGGAAAATGCTAACGTTAGCCTGATAGCACTGAAAGCCTACAGTTTGTTACACCCTGCAAATTGCCAACCAAAGCTAATGTATCACTAGACAACATCACTACAGTACATCACATAACATTCATCAGAGAGAAAACTTTATAGTACAGTTAGTTTTTACAATACTAAACTTTAAAAAAGAAGGTATGTTGTTGATGTTTACATGCCATTCTCTGTCTGAACCAGATCTGTGAACGTGTCGTAATACTTTCGGTGTAAACAGGGTGCTCAAATACATATTCTGACAGGCAGGTAAGGCAGGCTATCAAAATGTTCGGACCAAATGTTTTAATTGGACAAACTGTAAATAGACTGTAAATAGACTTTCAACCAGCATAACAAAAAATTGTTTCTGAAGACCAGTGTTGGGGAGTAGCGTCGCTACGAGTAATGACGCTAGTCGCTAAACTACATTTCTCAGTAGCATGTTGGTAGCATCACTATTTTCTAAATCAAATAGCTTTTCAGTAGCAAGCGATTTTTAAAGCATGTAGTGCAGTAGCGTCCACACAAGCTACATTAAACGTTTGACCAATGAAAGTAAATTCATATGAGAGAGTGAGATAGGTAATTTCTTCTTCTTCATATTTTATAGTGGTTGACAACAAGCTTTTTGGTGAGTTACTGCCACCTCGCTCCACTTGTTGATGAAGCCAACCAATCAATGAGCAATCAATGACACAAGAAACTTGCTCTATGGAAAGATGACTGAGGGAAAGGAATCATTTCTGAAACAGGAGTCAATGTAACCATACCTCAAGAAATGGACAGTAAATAGTTTACTGTAGTAAAAGCTAGAGTATACTAGTATACTACTGTATAGTAATTACTATTAGTTCATGATAGTTACTAATATTACTACATTATGTTGTATAATTCATTAACAGAGTTAATGAAATATAACCAGACAGAACTTTTGTGTGTGTGTGTGTATATATATACATCTACAACAGTTTTGTCTGCTTCTCAGTTCTCACATCTGATTGACTGATAGCTATGCGATATTCTGCAATATCAGCACTCGTACAGCCTCTTCACCCTTCTGTATTATTCCGCCCAGATAGAGTGACAGCAGCTCAATAAACTCACTACAGTTTGACAAATTTTGCAGCTGTTGGACAACATAATGTACTTTTGAGGCTTTTTTAGGCAAGAATGTAGTTGTTTAGATTGGAACTAGGCAGTTTATTTAAGGATAGTGCTTATTTTAAATATTTATAATTTCAGCATGTCGAAATTCAGCATGTCGGCGGCCATTAGCCTGTCATTGAGCAGAGCAAAGAGGGTTGACGTTCCGCCACAAGATGGTGCATAATATGTCCTTAGGAGAGGAAAAACTCTGAGAAAATTTTACAATTACAGCTGATCAACAGCTGATTTGTATGTTGTAGTGCTGTATTTATACCATAGTAATCTGGTAGTGTTTACTTTGTTTTGGCTTTTTCAGGGTTAATTATTGTGATCTCCCGATTGCAACAGAGAAATACTGGGAAATCTCTGTAGACTGATGGCACTTCATCACGTTCAGGACTTACTGTAGTTTTTCTCACAAACGTTACGTGAGATCTGCTTCCTTTATGTCTGTGTCAGTTGTCTGAGGCAGCCGAGGGCGGAGACTGAGGCATGCTGACAGGCACGTGAAAACGGTGGGCGGGGAGGACTAGCCTTAAAGGCCCAGTACACAAAAACAGCAAAAATCTGTTGAGAGCTATAAAACACAAACTAGTGAAAGCTATAATAAATAATCTGATGGGTGTTTTGAGCTGAAACTTTACAGACACATTCTGGGGACACAAAAGACTTATATTAAATCTGGAAAAAGGGGTAACCTAGGTGCCCTTTAAATCACATTTATTCCCCATTCTGATGCTCGGTTTGAACTGCAGCAGATCGTCTTGGCCATAACTACATGACTAAGGCCCTGTTTACACTAATGCGTTTTCGTTTTGAAACGCCGTTTTAGATAAAAAACGATTCGCGTCCATACTATCGTTTCATCTAGCATTTCTAAACATATCTCCGTCCACACACTACTCCACCAAAAACGTATATCACGTGACCATTCGCGCACTCTGGGCATGCGCGTTCAAGTATAAACAGGAAGCATGTGTCTCGCTCGGCATTTGGTTATTGTTAGTCAACAAACGCTGGTTGAACGATGAATGCGAGTGATTAGCGAGTGCTCGAACAATAGCTAGCCTCTTGCGAATATATGCAGCTGCTGTAGTAAAAAAGGCATAGTTTAACTGCACAATGGCGTCTAAAACGGACAATAGTGCAAACAACACTCCCATTTCTGTGTCCACGTTGTTGTTTTCAGTGAAGGCTGGTCTGCCGTCTTCAAGTAGCGTTATAGTCATGTGATAGGGGCTTGACGAATAAGGGAAGGATACGCTATGACCCAAAAGCCCCAATCAGGTAGCGAATCTCAGCAGCCACGCCTCCGTTTTCAGATGTCTCCGCCTAAGGCCCCGTTTACACAAATGCGTTTTCGTTTTAAAATGCATAAGTTTTGCTACGGTTACGCCATCCGTCTACACTACGCTGGAGTTTTCGAGCCCCAAAAACGGAGCGTTTTAAAAACGCTGGAGAGGCCGTTTTCATTCTAAAACGCTGCTGCTCCGTCTCAGTGTGGATGGGGGAAAACAGAGACATCTGAAAACGGAGGCGTGGCTGCTGAGATTCGCTACCTGATTGGGGCTTTTGGGTCATTGCGTATCCTTATTCGTCAAGCCCCTATCACATGACTATAACTCTACTGGAAGACGGCAGACCAGCCTTCACTGTAAACAACAACAGGGACACAGAAATGTGAGCGTTGTTTGCACTATTGTCCGTTTTAGGCGGATATTGTGCAGTTAAACTCTGCCTTTTTTACTACAGCAGCTGCAAGAGGCAAGCTATTGTTCGAGCACTCGCTAATCGCTCACGTTCATCGTTCAACCAGCATTTGTTGACTAACAATAACCAAATGCTGAGCGAGACACATGCTTTCTATTTATACTTGAACGCGCATGCCCAGAGTGCGCGAATGGTCACGTGATATACGTTTTTGGTGGAGTAGTGTGGACGGAGATATGTTTAGAAACGCTAGATGAAACGCTAGAATGAACGCGGATCGTTTTTGATCTAAAACACTGTTTCAAAACGAAAACGTAAACGGGGCCTAAATGCATTGAGTTGCTGCTGAGCAGTTGGACAGATGTACCTAACAAAGTGGCCGGTTAGTGTACACACACACACACACACACACACACACACACACACACACACACACACACACACACACACACACACACACACACACACACACACACACACACACACACATATATATATATTCAATATACATGCAATATAATACACTTTCCTATATTTCCCTTTACTATGAATTACTAAATGTGCAACCCCTAATTTTATTAGATTTTTTGTTTTTACTGTCATTTATAGCATAATTTGTTGCTGTTTGGAACAGCATATTAAATTACAGTGACTAAACTGAACAATTATGCCTCATGTTTCATTGACAGTTTTATTGATATAGAATTGATTTGGATTAAAGATGGTTTGATTTATAAAGAAAAATAAATAGCTTGCCATGTAGCTTTTGGTTTAGCTTGCTACATTTCCCAAGGGGTAGCTTTTAGTGTAGTTTTAAGCAGAGTAACTAATAACTACATTTTCCAAGTAGCTTGCCCAACACTGCTGAAGACAATCGCTTATTGAACCACTATAAAGCTCACTGTATCAAATAATAAAAAAAGTTCAAATATATAATCAGCAAAAATATGATACATCTGAATTTCTACTGTATAGCATGTTTTATCCACACAATGAAAAACTTTAGACATTTGATCATAAAACTAAGCAATTAAATAAGACACATTTGACAACTGATATTTATATGTATATTTATGTGCTTGTGTTTGTGCATATTATATGATTGTAATCTGCTATAATATTATAAAGATCTCTCATTTACATTATACAATCAGAATTTTAGGTTATTTTTAGTAAATACAACTATAAAAATGCAGCAAATTTCTGATTGTATTTATAAAAGCCTGAGGTATCACAGATGATACTCAACAAATACACATATGCAAATATTACATAAATATCTTTTTTTCTCTCGATAAGATGAAAGTTTATATATCTGCCTTTACCAAGCTGGCATCATGGCAACATAAAATTACATTTATAATAATTGTTTTGGATAGTTTGGAATATACAGTACATTATTCAGTAAACCATAAGCATTCAATTCCAAATATAGTCAGACCATGCACTGTTTCACACACAGCCGTGTATTTTATCCATGGTGAAGATGATGAAGGCAAGCTTTCCTCCAGCCAGTGCGGATGGGTCTGTGCTGCGGTCTGCTGGGTGGGGGAGGGTCAACTTCCACTAGAGGGAAATTTGAGGCATTGGGGGAGGGGTCCTGCTGCATCACCATCTATTCTGATTGGTTACATATCTAGAGCATCAGCAAACCTCCTCAACCATACTGGCTGCTGACATCTCTCTCTCTTTTTTTCCCCAGTAGACAACAACATGTCTCTAATAAACCACAACAGCTTAATTGACTAAGTTTAAAGCATTCCTATTACATCATGATACATGACTAAAATAAATGCTGATCTTTTTTTGGGATGATAGTACGTATCAAATAAAGCACAGCTCTGTCCCTGACATTTAAATGAGATTTATAGGCTTAAAATATGAATACTTTAAAGGGATCAGACACTATGGATCTTACAGAAAGGAAATGGACGCAGTTCAGACAGAGAATGGCAGGCTAACATCAACAATCTACCTTCTTGTTTATGTTTGATATCATAATATATAACTGTACTATAAAGTTTTCTCTCTGGTAAATGTTTCACGATGTATTGTAGTCATGTTGTCTAGCGTGCGTACATATGTTCAGAAATTGTGGCTTTGAATGGCGATTTGCAGGGTGTGACGTAGGCTTTCAGTGCTAACAGGCTAACGTTAGCATTTTTCAAGATCTCCCATTGCACCTTTAATGATACACTCTTCTAAACATAGTTCGAAATAATGATTTTTCTACTACGTTCTTGTCTACCAAAACAACCACTTAAAATGCCACAGATATGTATATCAGGCATCAATCAAAAGCTCCTAATGCTTTTGGGAAACAATATCTTACCCAGATTTGCAGCTTTATCCTCTTGTCGTTCCTGTAGATGGTCTTCACCTTGAAGTCGATGCCCACCGTGCTTACGAACGCTGGCGTGAAGGAGTCGTCTGCGTAACGAAACAGAAAGCTGGTCTTCCCAACGCTGCTATTCCCGATGATCAGGATTTTGAACATGTAATCAAAGTTCTGGTCAGAAGACTCCTTTTGTCCATAACGGTTGTCTGTAGCTGAAGCCATCTGGAAGATTAAGGGGAAGCAAGATATTTGTACATGTTTGTTTAATATCTTGTGCCATTTAAGTTATGGTAATATAACTTAATATAAATTCTTACATGTCTAATTAGCACAAAGGTTACCAGATCTACTATACACATTGACAGATCATAGCTAATGTTCTGTTTTGAAATGCTTCCTTTACTTGTGATTAAACTGTATCTACTCTTTCTATATTGAAAAAAAGCTGGTTAATACTTCTTGCTGAACAACTGCTGATTCAAACCCAAAATCCCCATTATTCATTCATTCATTTTCCTTTGGCTTATTCCCTTTATTCATCAGGGGTCGCCATAGCGGAATGAACTGCCAATTTACCCAGCATATGTTTTACACAGCGGATGTCTTTTTGTACTGGGAAACATACACACTCATACACTACGGCCAATTTAGTTTACCCAATTCACCTATAGCGCATGTCTTTGGACTGTGGGAGAAACTGGAACACCTGGAGGAAAACCTACGCCAACACAGGGAGAACATGCAAACTCCACACAGAAATGCCATCTGACCAAGAATATTCTTGAACAAATTTCTAATCAGCCAATCGGATGGGATTTTCAAGCACAACCATCTCTAGGGTTTAGAGAAAATGGTCCGAAAAATAGAAAATATCCAGTGAGCGGCAGTTCTGTGGGCGCAAATGCCTTGTTGATGCCAGAGGTCAGAGGAGAATGGCCAGGCTGGTTCCAGCTGATAGAAAGGCAACAGTAACTCAAAGGAAACTGAGGCTACAATTCGCACAGGCTCACCAAAATTGGACAATAGAAGATTTCCTGGTCTGATGAGTCTCGATTTCTGCTGCAACATTCGGATGGTAGGGTCAGAATTAGGGATGGGCGATATGGCCTAAAATCCATATTGCGATATACATTGCAGCCTCTTGCGATAACGATATATATTGCGATATATAAATTATAATAGAACCATTTCAGAACAGGTTACATAGACCCTTAGGAAAGCCAAACTGCTATTTTTTTTAAGAAATAAAGAAACGTTGCATGTCATTTTGAGAACATTCATTGTGCAAAAGCAAAACTGTAATTAAACAACACAATGTTGCAGATAAATAAACTAAATGTAGTGCCTTTTAGAAAGAAAGACTTTTCTTTTAAGTCCTTGGTTGGTTCCTAATGCCAAGTTGCAGAGAACAAATAAACTGGTGTCTTTTTAGTTAAGGAACTTACACTGTACTGAAAATACTTCCAGTATTAAATTAGTCAAATAAAATTGTGTATTGCAGATACTTTAAATAAAAACATATTTCTAACCTGCAGCCTAAGGTAACACATTTGATTTTAAACATTTTGTTCTCCTAATGAAATTAAAACTGGTGTCTTGATCTGCTCTTTCTCTCTCTCTCTCCCTCTCTCTCTCTCTCTCTCTCTCTCTGTCTCTGTCTGCTGTAGTGTTGGTGAGAGATTGAGATGCACCAGACAAAGTTTGCGAATAAAGTAATGCAAAAATGAATACAATTAATATCGAAAGCGAAAGCAGATTCTCGGACATGTCCGGGGGAAAGAGAATGTATTGTCACCCCAAATAATGAGCTGGATCAGTCTATTTAGTCTTCGCGCTCTTCTTAAAGCTGCTCCCAAATCACAACAACATTTCTGTATCCAGCGCGATACAGCGCGTCTCTGTGGGTCTGCATGCAGAGCATGCGAGTCTGTGGCAGAGTGTTCTCAGTTTCTCGCGAACACAGAACCGGGCCGCCCCAATAATATATCGGCCGCCCAGGTAAAATCTGTGTGGGAGGCATTGATGTTCACTAGACAAGCCACAATATGCATGAGGCTCGCAAGTTGTGTGACACGCCGCCATTCGGTGCCATGCGTTGCTTAGTGCTGTTGTTGCTGTTGCTCTTAATTTCGCGGGTAGATTGCGTCATCAAACATGCATTATCGCGATAGTGCAATAGAATTAGAATCTTTATCGTAGGCCAATTTTGTATCGTTTATATCGCATATCGTTTATATCGCCCATTACTAGTCAGAATTTGGCATCAACAACATGAAAGCATGGATCTATCCTGCCTTGTATCATCGGTTCAGGCAGGTGGGGGTGGTGTAATGGTATGGGGGATATTTTCTTGGCACATTTTAGGCTCATTAGTACCAACTGAGCATCGTGTCAATGCCACAGCCTACCTGAGTATTGTTGCTGACCATGTCCATCCCTTTATGACCACAGTGTACCCATCTTCTGATTGCTACTTCCAGCAGGATAACTTGCCATGTCATAAAGCGCCAATCATCTAAGACTGGTTTCTTGAACATGACAATGAGTTCACTGTACTCAAATGGCCTCCACAGTCACCAGAGCTCAATCCAATAGAGCACCTTTGGGATGCGGTGGAACAGGAGATTTGCATCATGGATGTGTGCAGCAGATAAATCTACAGCAACTGCATGATGCGATCATGTCAATATGGACCAATATCTCTGAGGAATATTTCCAGTACCTTGTTAAATAAATACCACGAAGGATTAAGGCAGTTCTGAAGGCAAGAGGGAGTCAAACCCGGTACTAATAAGGTGTACCTAATAAAGTGACCGGTGAGTGCATACAGTATAAACAGCTTGCACAATACATCCAAGTAAAGTCTGTTCTCTTAATCTGTAACATTGAATGTATTTTAAATATTAAACAACACATATTTATACTGATTTCATCAGGTTCTCATCAAATTCTTCCAAAAAAAAAAAGAGCACAGAATGGCCTTCTCAGCTGCCATAACTGCAACTATATCATCAAAACAGCGTTCAACGCACTACTGTTATAAAAACGCTGAAAATACTGAAATAAAGGGCTGAATGCAGCCGTGGTGTCAGATTACATAGTTAAATAATTGAATCACAGCTTTTGTGATGTGATAACCATCCTAAGCTATAGCACATTCCCACAATTCAATTAGAATTCACGACAAAGTTACTGACCAGTTAGAAAGCAACAGTTACATAATCACGCCAACACAGACTTTTACTCACATTTGGCACTTAGTAAGTGTTAATATTAGGCCCTGCTTGTATGGTTTGCAATGAAGGCAATTCAAGAATATACTGCAGTGAGATTAGAAACAAAACAAAAAAGACAGAAAAATTCTGATAATGTATTATGAAGAAATTTAGTTCCTGACTTTAAAGGGATAGCTCACCCAAAACATTTACTCACCCTTTACTTGTTTCAAACTTGTTTGTCTTTTTCTTCTTCTGTTGAACACAAAGAAATATATTTTGAAGAAAGCTGGAAACCTGTAACCATTGTATTTGTTTTCCTACAATGGAAGTCAAAGGTTACCCATTTTCAGCTTTTAAAAAATATTTTCTTTTGTGTTCAACAGAATAAAGAAAATCATAATGTTTTATGATAGGAATGTCCAGATCAGATCACGTGATTGAAAATCGGGCCCGATCATGCGGTTTCAGACTCGATTGGAATCGGATGTTACCTCCCGTTCAAGACTCTAATATATATATATATATATATATATATATATATATATATATATATATATATATATATATATATATATATATATAATTGAAGTCAGAATTATTAGCCCTTCTTTGAATTTCTTTTCTTTTTTAAATATTTCCCAAATTATGTTTAGCAGAAATTTTCAATTTATATTTAATATAATTAAATAGATAATATTTTATCTTCTGGAGAAAGTCTTATTTGTTTTATTTCGGCTAGAATAAAAGCAGTTTTAAATACAAAGTTTTAATAAACATTTTAAAGTCAAAATTATTAGCCCCTTTAGGCTATATATTTTTTTGATTGTCTACAGAACAAACCATCGTTATACAATAACTTGCCTAATTACCCTAACCTGCCTAGTTAACCTAATTAACCTAGTTAATCCTTTAAATGTCACTTTAAGCTGTATAGAAGTGTCTTGAAAAATATCTAGTAAAATATTATTTACTGTCATCATAGCAAAGATAAAATAAATCAGTTATTAGATATGAGTTATTAAAACTATTATGATTAGAAATGTGTTGAAAAAATCTTCTCTCCGTTAAACAGAAATTGGGGAAAAAAATTAACAGGGGGGGCTAATAATTCAGGGGGGCTAATAATTCTGACTTCAACTGTGTGTGTGTATATATATATATATATATATATATGGGCAACGTGGTGGCGCAGTAGGTAGTGCTGTCGCCTCACAGCAAGAAGGTCGCTGGCTCGAGCCTCGGCTGAGTCAGTTGGCATTTCTGTGTGGAGTTTGCATGTTCTCCCTGCGTTCGCGTGGGTTTTCTCCGGGTGCTCCGGTTTCCCCCACAAGTCCAAAGACATGCAGTACAGGTGAACTGGGTATGCTAAAATTGTCCGTAGTGTATGTGTGTAAATGAGAGTGTATAGGTGTTTCCCAGTAATGGGTTGCAGCTGGAAGGGCATCCCTTGCTTAAAACATATGCTGGATAAGTTGGCGGTTCATTTCGCTGTGGCGACCCCACATTAATAAAGAGATTAAGCCAAAAAAAAAATATATAAAATATATATATATATATATTCTCAATATTTTTAACACATCTATAGTTATGTGGTGGCACAGAGTGGACCTCTTTCTTGACTTCACACAGAAACAGCAACGCGTGCGGCATGACATCACTTTGTTGCAGAGACACTATTGGTTACATGCTGGCAAAGTAGATCATGGAAGCAGCTAAAGCTGAGCACGAGCATGACTGTGGTCTGGAGGTATTATAAAGTTGATGATGATGACAACATTGCCATAGCAAAGTGTGAGATAAGTAAACTTGGCATTGCAAAAGGTGAAAAGGAAAAGGCTACATTTAACAAAACAAACCTGATAAGGCACCTCAAAAACAAACACCATACAATGAGTTTACCCAGGCAACCCAACCAAAGACGAGTCAGCTCACGCCGCTGGAGAGTTTGAAGAGGAGAGAAAAATGCCCCATGACAACACGAAGGACCAGGACATCACAGTCAATATACTGTAGCACAAATTATCGCAATGAGTGACTTTGTCATTCATCTTTATAGAGAATCTTGGATTTCTTATGCTTATGGAGCACGCAGAACCTCGATTTGAAAATGTTTTAATGTATTATTGAAGTATCGGATCGGGTTTCGGTATCAGTAGATACTCAAAATCCAATGACTTGGACTCGGACTCGAGGGCAAAAAACCTGATCGGGACATCCCTATTTTGTAACCACTGTAAGTAAATTGCAATATTTTTATGAACTATACCTTTAAGTCGTTACCAAATGATCCATTTTTTGTGAACTTCTTTCCACAGCTATACTGTCTGCTTGTCACAATTTCTCCCATTGATCATAATATTTGTGAACCATCAACTGTGATAAGCGTCTCCTGTGTGTTTAGAATAAGCAGCACTATTTTTATGACACCTATGTTTGCTGCTTACGTAGTGAGCAGGCGGCATGCAGCTGGGTTTTGGAACGGGGCCATTTCGATTTACTGCATTTAGAAGCTTGCTTTAGATGGCAGAACGAGCAAAAGCTGACTGTTTATGGAGAGTGAATCCTGGTCCTTTCTACTGTCCGTCACTCATCCTTTGAGACCTGTGACCAAACAGCAGCGGTAGAGTCACCTGCTACCGGAAATCAGTCAGGCAAGAATCCCAGAACAAAAAAGAAATGTCTGAGCGCCTGCCAGGCCTTGGCATTAATCTGACATTTTCTTTTTTGTGTGTCAGATCGATATTTGGCACAGGCCCTTCTGAATATAAAACACCGTCTTTTAACACCTCTATCACAAAATGACAATGGCAACTCGTTGTTTTGTCTATCTGAAGTTCACATGAGCAGTCATTACAATACAGTAGTGCCTATTTAATTTAAGACTAATTAAATTACTATTCATTTCTTAATGAAAACAGCAGTGTTGTTAAAAATATTGATATATATTGATACTGAAATATTTAAAATGATATTTATCATTATCGATAAATATATAATATTTCAGTATCGATATTTAGCGATATATCGATAAATATTGATACTAAACAAAAGCAAGATTGTATCATTTTAACTATTTCAGAATTAATATTAGGGCTGCACAATATATCGCTTTAGCATCAATATCGCAATGTGATCATTCGCAATAGTCACATTGCAGAATAAACGATATTGAGTCCTGTACGCTGAAAAATGTTTGAGTTTAAATTGAGCTCCACACATTTCATTCATGTTGTTTCAACATAAACTGATTAAAGGGCACCTATTTTACCCCTTTTACAAGATGTAAGATAAGACTTTGGTGTCTCCAGAATGTGTCGGTAACGTTTCAGCTCAAAATACCCATCAGATTATTTATTATAGCCTCCAGAATCTGCCTATTTTGGTGTGACTGACTACAGTGTAGCCGTTTTGTAGCCTGTTGCTTTAAATGCAAATGAGCTGCTTCTCGCCCACTGTTCCCACGTGCGTGTCTGCATCTTATGCGTAACGTCAGATAAACAGTCGCCAGTGATAGAGACAGACACAGATGAAGCTGTAATAAAATCACGAGTCAAAAATATCACGTAAGCTTATTTGATGTATTTGTGGTGGAGTTTATTCAAGCCTTTCTGAAATGATGAGTCACACACAAATGCCTTTTGCAGTACACACACACAAACACATATGTGTGTTAACTGACATCATGCGGCCGTGGTGATTATATTGGTTAAGAATTACATAGCAATTTAACTGTCTTTATTACAAATATGCTCTGTTTTAAAAACGTTTTAAACTTATAAAAATTAATTATTGAGGTGCAGCTGATCACAGAGAGTTGTAACATGGTTTAATCCCAGTTTCTTTGCAAAACATGTACTGTGGACATGTATACATGTTATAATGGAGACATGGCAGCTGTCAATCAATTCGGTGGGCGAGGAAAACTGCACTCCTACATCACGTTGCGGTGGGCCTCAAAATCACAGGGATTTAGGTCCTATTTTAACGTCAGGAAATTTAAAAAAAAGAGACTTGTTGGGTTTATATCACTCCAATATGACTGTGGACACTCTATACATACCGTTCTGTCCAAACAACTTACAAAAGATGATTTTCATCATAGGTGCCCTTTAAGTTAACTTAAAAATTTAAGTGTATTGAACTTAAAACAATTAAGTTGTCCCTCAAAAATTGTATTGTTTCTGCTCATTGAAAGTTACTCATAAGTAAGTTGAAAAAGCAGCAAAAATATATTTTTTGAGTGTGTACACTAAGAAATAAAGGTACAGGAGCTGTCACTGGGGTGGTACCTTTTCAAAAGGTTCAGATTTGTACCTAAAAGGTCCATATTAATACCCCAAGGGTACATAGTAGTATCTAAAAAGTACAAAAGTGTTCCCCTTGAAAATTTTTAAGTAGGGTCCATATTGGTCCCTCAAAAGTAGTACAAGTACAAATGTGTACCTTTTGAAAAGGTACCACCCCAGTGACAGCTCCTGTACCTTTATTTCTGAGAGTGTATAATAATTCTGAAAACATTCAGGCATTAGAAACTGTGACGTTTCTAACTTTAATAACGATTAATTTTATTGATTTTTTAAAAATTGATTTATAGTTATTGTTTCTGACTAGGAAAATGATAAAACATGTCAATTGTATATATTTTTTAAATTGTATCTATCTATATATAGATGCTATAGATGGTTTATTATATTTTATGCAGATGCACTTCTCTACAGAATCATCCAAATCAGTCTAAAATTATTAATTCTTTCCAAATAGAAATATTCAAGTCATCTGGTCAAATTGTATTCATATCGCAGAATAAGAAAATATTGTGCAGCCCTAATCGATATTTATCAATATATCCATAAATATCGATACTGAAATGTCTGAAATGATACAATCTTGCTTGTGGTTAGTACTGATACTGGGTTTGACCTCTCACACTCTCTTCACACCAGCAGGGAGATGAATAATTAATAATAATATAAAGACTTAAACACTTTTGTTTTAATCAGAAAATAAGATGAGATTGCACTAATTTAGTTTCTTTATTTAGTAATTTATTGCCTTTTGGACTGCTGACGTACCAGGTATAAGCATTATATGGTTTAGTTATTTTCTCCCTTTTTAATTCATTTGCATTTTTTTAATATTGCAAAATTTGTTCCCCACGGTATCGAAAATGGTATCGAATAGCAATATTTTCAAGGTATCGAAGTATTCAATTTGGAAATTCCATTATCGTGACTGTATATACTGGAGACAAGAATAATTGTCTTATTCTGTTTTTTACAAGCTTACTACCAACAAACAATGAATAATTACAAGCAAATGCACAGTGTTGGGGAGTAACATGTTACATGTAAAGGCGTTACGAAATTTAAATACAAAATAAATGTAACTGTAATTCGTTACATTTACTGTGAAAAAAATGTGTAATTAAATTACAGTTACTTATGAAAATGGTAAACATTACAAATGGGGTTACTTTAAAATTTTTCATAAAAAATCTGGGTGAATAATATTAATCTGTTGCTTTTCCTGTTTTTGATATTCACAATGCCTTCTGCTAAGGCCATTTGTTAAAGCGGTGCTATTCTGCTATAACTACATTTCTCAGAGTGTAAGAAAAAACCCTTTTTCCCCTTTAAAAAACAAAGCTACTTTCTAAATCAAATATCTTTTCAGTAGCGAAGCAATTTTTTTAGTCAAGTAGCGCAGTAGCGTCCACACAAGCTACATTTACCAGTCGCCGATCAATAAGTCACGGCACCGGCATTCACGGAGGTGTGAGGGCGGTGTCTAGCCGATGAAAATAAAGCCATATGACAACAAGAATGACGATTTCTTCTTCTACCTGTTTTTTGGAGCGTTACTGCCACCTCTTGCTCTGGTCGGTGATGTCGCCAACCAAGGCTAACACAAAAAAAAATAGACAGAGTGATCTGTGTCGTTATAATGGCGTCGACAAACTTGGTTGGTAAAAAAGGTGCACAACCAACAGGAACCAACCAACAGTATCTGAGGTTTTCGCTAAAATTACTAAGTTCAAGCGTGAAAGCGAAAGATTGAAGCAGTGTACTGACGCTGTGACACGTTACCTGATAGATTCAAAAGACCAAAGAGTCGTTAGATTAGAGACACGATTAATTAAATATCACGTTTAACAACTATAGTGAGACACGATCCAGAAGAAGATCCTTGATAAACTATCCGACGTGCACTGCTCTCTGGGGTTTTGTGCTCAAAGCACCCGCTGACTGCCTGGAGTTCAGACGTGCGCATATGCTGCTGCCCATGCCTGTGTGTGTGTCTGTGTGGTCTAGTGATGTGTGTTTTCAGCGGTATAGTGTGGAAGGTGGGCTTTTTAAAAATGCTAGATGAAACGCCAGTGTGGACGTTAGGCATGGGCCGGTATAAGATTCCTATAATGATTACTCCTCTAAAATATATTCTTTTTAAATGTCTGGGTAAAAACTAAAACTTTTTTCCCCTTTAAAAAACAATATTTTGAAAATTCTTTTTTATAGATTTATAATATTTTGAAACAGTAAACATGTCAGGCTAAATAATACAAAAGATTAATTGACTTTGTCTTTATTTGTTTCAAAAACACAGATTTCTTTACAATTTAAAACGGCATCTTTGGATATTTTTTCTGCTGGAGTTACTATTGTCCTAAAAAACAAAACAAAAAAAAGTAAATAAAAAATCGTACACATACCTTAGGAACGGTATTACAGAAATTTTTGGCGGTTTTAAAACCTTGACTTTTCCAAACCGCGGTATACCCTGAAAACGGTTATCGTTCCATGCCTAGTGGACATGGATTGTTTTAATTCTAAAACGAAAGTTAAAAAGACGTATTAGTGTAAACCAGGTCTAAGTGTGTATTTTTCGCGAGCGTGTTGGCATCGTCTATCGACCCAACCCTATCCTGAAGGCACACCAACAGTACACATTTTCAACCTCTTTCTAATCAAACACACCTGAATCAACTCATGAGAACATTAGAAGAGACTCCAAAACCTGAAATGAACGGGTCAGATAAGGGAGACATCCAAAATATGTACTGTTGGTGTGCCTCCAGGAACAGGGTTGGGAAACACTGCCCTAACTAATGTACTTCAGCTTTGCAAAAATATACATAGCACTAGGGCTGGGCGATCCATCGAATTAAATCGAAGCCCCTGATAAATAAGGGACTAGGCTGAAGGAAAATTAATGAATGATTGAATTGTTATATTTACGTTCTCTGGTGTAAAGAGGCCTTTACTTAGTACTTATTTAATAACACTAAAAAGTCACCTTGTGTAAATGAATAAATAACACAAAATATACTTAAATAATTTTAATTAATCATTAATTCCTCTTTTTCTGTAAGACAAGTACCAGTCCGGATGCTGAAGGTGAGCATGAAAGAAAGTTACAGAGCTCTGGAGGACAAATGTAACATGAGCTTGTAGGATGTGTGTATCACAGTGACTCAACAAACCAAGGAAGATCAGCCGGGGATCAAGTGAAAAACAATAATCAGATCTTATGGACATCTGACAGACACGCTTAGCTAAAAAGGGAAGAAAATGCTGAAGAGCTGACAGACGTTTGATTCTTATCTCAGGAAGTACTATCTCAATCCATTACACTCACAATCTTTTACACCTATTTTTGACTGAGGAAGTGAAATGTCAAACTGGACAGATGTTCTTTAAAGTAAACCATGTCATACATACAAATGTTAGACTATATTTGGAACAGCATGTATATTGTGCATTAATTAAGCATATTATCAGAATGCAAGGAATTTTTAAATGACTTCTTTTGGAAACTTTTTATACACAGTTATTTACTAATTATTAGTGTTATTTGTTTGGCATCTAAAACAGTACAGTATTAGTTGTGCGGATGTATAAATAGTCCATGCGGCGCAAAAGAGCAGTGCAGATGAGTTCCACTTATTCTATTTATTATATCTAACATTTATCGAACAAGTTTTATTTGCTTTTTTGGGGGGAACTGTATTTCAATAATTATCGTTATTTTTTAATCGCCCAGCCCTATAGGGTTGCACGGTTTACATGTGCTATAGTAGTATCGTGATACTATGTTTCCAAAATACTGGAGGTGCCACTGTAGTTTGTAAACAGTAGTATCATCATTAACGGTCTGTCCACAATAGATAATGTTGCATGTGAATAAGTCACTAAAATCCTCACACGTTTGTGCAACAATAGACACTATTTAAGGTTTGTAGGCTTTCTGATGTTTTCTGACATTTCAAACGCACACCTGAATCGGTTCATTTCTGTTCCTGTCAATATGATTTAGTAGCTACAACAACCGCAATGATCTCTTAAAAAGAGCGACTCACAAAGTGAAATTTGGTCACACTTTATTTTGATGGTCCGTTTGTTGAATTTAAGTTACATTGCATCTACATGTCAACTAATTCTCATTAGATTATAAGTAGATTGTTAGGTTGGGGTTAGGGTTAGTGTAGGTTGACATGTACTTGCAAAGTTTCCTATAGTCAGTTAAATGTCTGTTGAAGGAGCAGATATTAAGCAGACAGTCTACTAATACTCAAATGAACCATTAAAATAAAGTGTTACCTGAAATTTTGAATTACTTTAGATTGTTACCTGATAAGACTGAAAAAAAAAAAAACAATAGATGAAAAACCCAAAATAGCAACAGGAAACATGGAAAGAATTTTTGACCACCTCATACTGTATAGCCTAATTTTGTTGATAAAATGCTCTTTTTGTAACAAATTTTGTTTGTTATAATTTGCATCTTTATTTTAATGTATTTTTTGTTGGCTAGTTATCTAATTAAATTCAAGTAGACCTATTATAACATGTAAAATATAGTATTTCTGACAATTTTCTTTATAATTTGAGTTATGGCTTACAGTATTGCAATACTATTTGGTATTGTGATACTTCAGCTGGTATAGTATCGTGACATGAAATGGTATCGCGACAACCCTAGTGTGTACCCAATACCATGTCCTAAGTTAACTACACGTGACGTGACACACAACAAGCGATAAAATCGATCTTTTCCATGTTATAACGAGATTTTGTCCTAACTAGGGATGCTCATTTCGGTTTATTTTACCAAGCGACAACCGCAGCTCGTTAACCGAATATTAACCGTTAACAGATAAATATTAAAATATTATTTAATAAAAAAAAATTATTGAGGTTTCTATTTTGTGACACATTAAATATTTTAAAATACTGATTTATTTTAACATGCGAACAACAGCATACAGAACATAACAGAACACGGACCTGCAGTGTTACAGCATTATACTAAATAATAATAATAAAATAAACAGGCCTGCCCTAGATATTTTTCACCTAAATGACCAATTAAGATTACAAAACGAAAACACTGACTGAATCTTTTTTAAGAACCGGCATTTGCTTATTTTTCCAATCATATTTTTTTTTTGTCCGTCATATAAAAATATCAGGCTATTAAATCGATCGCTCCACTGAAAATATGCATTTGATAAATGCTTCGTTGTTATTATGTCACAAAACCCCTTTTAACATTATAATTAGAAGTCATTAGTTTAAAGATTATGTCATAATGACTTATTTCCTCCGTCTCACTCGCAATCAGCATCAGCGCTGATTTGTGTCAACTCGTCTGTCAAATTGTGACTAGAAATATTCTTCTTTTATTTTGCTTCTTTGACAAAATACATCTGTAGGCACGTGTGGTTGCACGTGTTACCAACCCGCAAGTTAACAAATATTTGTTGCACATCAGGGGCCGATCACAGCGAACACGCTTTTCTGTCCCAAAAATGCGAGGCGCACCGCACCACACTGCCTTTTATGTTGACAAGAAAAACAGAAGCGCGGTGCTCTTTTTTATGTCACTATAGGAAACGACTGAATCAGCTGGTCTATTGTGCGCAAGTGTTGCTGTCCATGTTGTTATAATTGTAATATACTGAATAACATTGTGCTATCCATGATTTGTAAAGTAATATGCCTACAGCTCTGGCTAACTTAACTGACGTAACGCACTATTCCGCTCAGGGTTAAGTTTTATTTCAACCGTGAGCACACAGCGCGCAACAGCATAACGTGAGGCGCGCAGAGCGCATAAGCAGCATGCAAGCAGTTTTGTTTTTTTAATGGTTTTTTAATAAACCATTAAAAAAAATGCCCTTCTCAACGCAAAAAGCGCATTCGGTGATCGGCCCCTTATGCAGCCAAACTTTAAAAATATATAAAATAATATTTTTTAATCGTTTAACTGATACCATTAAATCGGTTACAAACTTACCCTTTCGGTTAACGGTTAATTAATTATTTTAAGCATTCCTAGTCCTAACTATCTGCGATGGCGACAACAAAATTTCTATTTTAGAAATGCTTTCTATTTCTGTGACGTTGCAGCAGAACAACAGGATATACTACTATGACAATGATCACCTCAGGTACTGATTATGCACTTTATTCAGGTGTTAAATGCTGCCAATGTGAGTTTTAAATACAAATTTATGGGACATGTAGTGCCATACTACTGAAAGCACCAGCAGATATTTCACCTCAGATCTTGAAAATAAAATAACTAGAAGACGATTAATGAAAGTCAGAACTGTGATTTGTTGCAAACCAACAACATCAGTCACTCAGTAGCCGATTAATAATGTTAAAGAGGTTTAATATGTACTAGATTAAAAACCTTTACCATTTTGCTGGTAAAGCAGTTTTATTGGAGTGCAGTGGCTAGTATTTAAATGTTTCTGTCATGTCGCGTCACGTTTGGTGCAGACAGCCAAATTGCTTGTCACTGGAATCTTGTCGCGTTGTGTGTTGTGTTGTTACTGTCCACTCAAACTGCAGTACACAAGATTTAACTGTATATTTTCCTCATAACAACTGAACTTATGATTCATTGTTTTATCAAATCATCAAAGTTTAAGGCATATACTACCATTCAAAACTCAGTACTGTACTAAGAAATATTAACAGAACATTGCTTTAAAAAGTGTTTTCTATTTAAATATACAGTATTATAAAATTTAATTATGTTCCTGTATTTGCAAAAGCTGAATTCTGAGCAGCTAAAGCAGGATTCTGCAGAAAACATTATAATATGCTGATTTGCTGCTCAAGAAACCTTTCTTATTCTTATTAATTGTTAAGAGATTTGTATGCCATGCAATAGCACAATATTCAAATTGACAATATTTCTTGTCTGTCAATATTTCCTTACTGCATTCGATAATTCATACTCAGAAAGCAGAACTGAATTAACATTCAGTTGAGACAGTTTGTATATGTATGTACAAAAATAGTATGTAAAAAATCTCATCTAGTTCCTGTGAACCCATATGTGTTTCACATTGACTACATTTACATGGACATGAGTAATCGAATTATTTGCCTTATTTAAGACAATAATAAGATTAAGGCGTTTACATGAGTTGCTTTTTGAATGTTCATTTCATGATCCCCTTTTACATGTTATATTAATATCATTGCGTCATCACGCTTTCCGCATTTCCTCTGGAGTTTTAATGTAATTTTGGGTGTTTCATTTTTAATTTGTCGACTGTAACTGCAGTTTGGCACTTTTACTTTCATTCGGGAACATTTCATGCATTATGACCTTAATCGGATTAAATTAATCAAAAATTACATGGTAGACTCTTAATCAGAGTATTGTCATAATCGCATTAAAATCGAATTATTGGTGTCCATGTAAACGTAATCAACGTGAGCGAGTGATCTTAATAGGTATTTAAACAAAACAAATAACAGCAAATGCATCTATTTATTAAGTTCGATGACAGCATTCATTCATAATAAAAAAAGAGAAATTCAGAGCTGATATTAGCTCCATTAAAAAACCCTTGAAGAACTTTGTTTATCACAGCATGAAAGGCTTCAATCACAGGTGGCTTCAATCACAGGCTGTGCGCATACGATAACATATGCTTTCTATTTTAATAAATATATAAAATGCACTTATACACATGTATTAGTGTTTCACATGAAGCAAAATAATGTCAATTGTAGGAATGCAAAGATTATAGATTTTGGTTGAATGAATATAGTCAGGAATAATCACGGTTTCGCGGTTATTACGATCATTATCCATTCATTAATTTCAAAAACTACTACTTTAGTAAATCACATGAAAACTCTTTATATTTTAAAGTATTATTTATTGCTGCTCAGTAACCAATTAATACAGCGCAAAATAATAAAAACAAACAATAGTCCATTTCTCTTTAGACTGGAAATAAGTGAAAAAAGGTTTTTGGCATTTAAACATAAATAACACTTTTACACTGAAAACAAATGAATAAATAAATTAGGGATGCTCAAAATAACTGAGGCTGCGTCCGAAACCGCCTACTACTCAGTAGGTACTGCATTTGAATTTAAACGTACTGCTCGGCCGTTAGAAAAGTACGTTCTATACAGTATGGATGTAAGAAGTATGAATGGAATTCGGACATACTACATCCGCCATTTTGTCATGGTCACGTTACCTACCTGCGTCAGTTGCGTCGATTTACTTCCATTCATGAATTCTCTCGCGGGGCATCATGGGATAGCGCAGCGTGCATGGGATGCGCACTTTAGAATCTGGCCGGAAGTAGTAAGTCATCCGGGTACTTCTCGCATACTGATTTTCGAATTCTATGAATTCGCACATACTACTCAGCTCGCATACTGATTTTAGCGTACTGTATAGTATGGAACTATGCGGTTTCGGACGCAGCCTGATTAACCGTTAACCGAAAGGGTGCGTTTGTAACCGATTAATAGTATCAGTTAAACGGTTAAAAAATATTATTTTATATATTTTTTAGTGCTGGGCCGTTAACGGCGTTAACGTGCTGCGTTAACGCGAGACTCTTATCGCGCGATAAAAAAAATATCGCCGTTAATCTATTCTCAAAGTTGGGTTGGGAGCTGGGTCTATTCTACGCAAGCTATGATGACTTTCAACTTTATATATTACCGCGGATGTATACCTGACCGGTGAGCCGTCTGCTCTATTGAATCAAATCAGCAGGATGCCTGACTCTAACTGCAGTTTCACTTTTCATTTATTCCTTCGTGACAAACTGGGGTAATATAGACGCAAATACGGAGTAAGGACAGGTGAGAGAGTTATGGAGTTTAATAACGCATGCCAAATGGTAAGAAAAAAAAAACTTCCGCATTTCGCTATGTGTGTGTGTGTGTGTGTGTTTGTGTATGTGTGTGTGCAGTCCTTTCTGACAGCCGCGTGTGGACCTTGTCGGAAAATATGGCGAAAGGTCCTAAAGACCGCGGCGTTTACTTCAATAATGCCACTAAAATCTGCATACTCCACGTCTTAATTCCATTTCTGTTTAGTTCAGTGCTGACTTAAGCTCCAAACAGCGAATTCTGATGAGCTTAATCAGACTAATGTAGGCCTACAGTTCAACATTCATGTTTAACTGAATAAACAGTTAGTAAACACAAGTAAGTAAACACATTTTATTGAACATCATTTATTTTCATCACCAATTATCATAGTAGAACAGTTTCTCAAGCAGTTTGTGATGCATTTTGGAAACATTTTGGAGATGAGACACTGGTCTAATGCGACACCCGTTCTCAAAGACTTATTATTTGGGTAACACACATATTCTGAATACCTTCGGCAGAATTCAAATGAGCCATTTTAATCTAGATTAATCTAGATTAATTTTGAAATTAATCTAGATTAATCTAGATTAAAAAAATTAATCTATGCCCACCTATAATATTTTTAAAGTTTGGCTGCATAAGGGGCCGATCAGCGAATGCGCTTTTTGCGTTGAGAAGAGCATTTTTTTAATGGTTTATTAACTGTTTTGTGTGCTGCTTATGCGCGCTGCGCGCCTCGCGTTATGCTGCAACCCTGAGCAGAATAGTGCGTTATGTCAGTCGCGTCTTTTTCATTCTTCAATCAAATGAAAGCAGAGCAGGGTTTCTGTTTAGGTGCCTGCAGTATTTGTGTTGTCAGGACGACGGATATTTTTTTAATGATGGAGGAGAAACTTGTGGTCGCAGTTTCAAGTTAGCCAGAGCTGTAGGCATATTACTTTACAAATCATGAATATCACAATGTTATTCTGTATATTACAATTATAACAACATGGACAGCAACACTTGCGCACAATAGACCAGCTGATTCAGTCGTTTCCTATAGTGACATAAAAAAAGAGCACCGCGCTTCTGTTTTTCTTGTCAACATAAAAGGCAGTGTGGTGCGGTGTGCCTCGCATTTTTGAAACAGAAAAGCGCGTTCGCTGCGATCGGCCCCTGATGTGCAACAAATATTTGTTAACTTGCAGGATGGTCACATGTGCCCACAGACGTATTTTGTCAAAGAAGCAAAATGAAAGAAGAATATTTCTACTCACAGTCTGACAGACGAGTTGACACAAATCAGCGCTGATGCTGATTGCGAGTGAGACGGAGGAAATAAGTCATTATGACATCATCTTTAAACTAATGACTTCTATTATAATGTTAAAAGGGGTTTTGTGACATAATAACAACGAAGCATTAATCAAATGCATATTTTCAGCCTGATATTTTTATATGACCGACGAAAAAAACATGATTGGAAAAATAAGCAAATGCCGGTTCTTAAAAAAGATTCAGTCAGTGTTTTCGTTTTGTAATATTAATTGGTCATTTAGGTGAAAAATATCTAGGGCAGGCCTGTTTATTTTATTATTATTATTTAGTTTATTCTTTTTTTCTATGCTGTGCTAAAATAAATCAGTATTTTAAAATATTTAATGTGTCACAAAATAGAAACCTCAATAATTTTTTTTAATGAAATAATATTTTAATATTTATCTGTTAACGGTTAATATTCGGTTAACGAGCTGCGGTTGTCGGTTGGTAAAATAAACCGAAATGAGCATCCCTAAAAAAAATAAAAATAACAATAAATCAAACAAATTGTATTTGTCTAATGTAAATCTAAGCTACATATTAGCTAAGTATTTCCTTTTTAAAGAGAACAAATGTGGTCAAACGCCCCATTCACATAGGGTGTCAGCGTCAACGCTTCCTGTTCACTTTGAATGGGTGACATCAAGCTTTACCAAGCTGAAATGTGGGATTCGCAATGGAAGTGTGAGCCAATCAGATCGCTTTATGCCAATACCCTAGCTCAGATAATAGCCGATTGCGTACTTATTTCTTTGGCTGATGCTGCTATGACAATTGCGTCAACCCCAACTTCAGACACGTCTTCCGTCAAGCGTTGATGCTGAAGCCACATGTGAATCAGGCGAAAGGCTGCTGGACCTCTGTCTGAAAGGTGCTTTTGATCAACTACATTACAAAACTGTTTGGTATTTTTCATTTTGTATTTTTTTTCTCTTTGAAGTAGAAATGTGTATATTCCATACAAAGTATGAAGCTGATCTGTCCAGTTCTTGTCACCTGACTCGCGATGTGCTTGCAGCATTCTTTCAACTAGTTGCGCCTGGAAAGCGCGAGCGCGTCTCTCACAATATGTGTGCGCAAGTCTCGTGCCTCCATTGGAAATAACGAGCTTGCGCATGCAGAAGACGCAATATGTGAACGGCCATTAGTTAATTGCCTCAGCCATAGTTAATCCAGCAAGTATTAGCCTCGGTGTACAAGCTCGGAACTTCAAACTAGTGCACAGTTGGCATAACTTTGTTTAGTTGCAGCAGTTTTGTTCCATGCAACAACATTAAAGCGTGGTTAATAGTGAAATGGTTAATCGTTGCATCCCTAGTCAATTGTGATATCATGTCTTCATTTCTTTGAAGAAACACTTCAAGTTATAGCTTACAAAAAAAAAAAAACAATTCATAAAAAATCTCGTCTCACTATAGTTGTTAAACGTGATATTTAATTAATCTTGTCTCTTTCTAACGACTCTTCGGCCTTTTGAATCTATCAAGTAACGTGTCACAGCGTCAGTACACTGCTTCAATCTTTCGCTTTCACGCTTGGACTTAGTAATTTTAGCGAAAATCTCAGATAGTGTTGGTTGGTTGCTGTTGGTTGTTCACCTTTTTTACCAACCAAGTTTGTTGACGCCATTATAACAACACAGATCACTCTGCCTATTCAGGCCAGATTCCCGCGGACAAAGTGATTGACAGGTGGTAATTTGTGTGTAACTTATGTTTATTTATTTATGATTTGTTTAGGGGTAAAACAAAGACCATGCGGGTCAGGTAGTTGAATCAATAGGCTACAAATAATTAATTTGTTATGAAATAATTAATTATTCATAATTAATTTATTCACCGCCGCCTACGACGACGATGCCATCGTCCATTGCGATGTTTCACATTAAACACCGTACGGTGCCTAATTGGTCGACAAAGCCCAACCCTAATTTTTAATGAGCTGTTCTATTTATTTTTTGAGCGCAGCAGTGGCAAGACGGGTATTAGGGAGGTCAGAGCCAGCTCCAAGTGGGTGGGATTTGAGCTCCTAGTGGACGGGCCTTGAGCTCCAAGTGGGGTGTACAAACCTAGAGTTTTTATTTATTTAATGTCTTGTACATGACACAGAGTCCAATATTGTGCTTTATTAATATCTACACCTGCCCCAACCCTAAACCCAACCTCACAATAACCTGTTGTGTTTTACTAACGTCTACACCTACCCCAACCCTAAACCCAACCTCACAGTAACCTGATGTGTTTTATTAATGTCTACTCCACCTACACCACCTAAACCCAATGTACTTGTGGCATAATTCCCTCCCACTTGGAGGTCACCCAACCGACTTGTGGTGTAATCCCTCCCACTTGGAGGTCTCCAGGCTGCAGCGATACCTACTTGGCAGTGAAAGTGTTCCATGTTTTTTTGCACCCAGTTTTGAGTAACATAAGAGTAAGCAAAGGTTATTTTGCTTACGTCTATTTGTGAGCTATAATTGCATTTTTTGAGCTATAATTCTGTGTAAACTGTAAGATATTTCTTTCAGTATGTATGTATTGTATGTATTTTTAAATAAAATAGAATATTGTGTAGGGGTGGAGCTTTCTTTTTGGCCAGCATTTCCTCATTGCAATCTACGGCTCCGTCTGAAATCGCAAACTTCCATACTATATAGTACGCTAAAAACAGTACGCGAGCCGAGTTGTATGTCCGAATTCATAGAATTCGAAAAACATTATGTGAGAAGTACCAGGATGACCTACAACTTCCAGCGAGATTCTGAAGTGTGCATTCGATGTACGCTGCACTATACCATGATGCCCCGTGAGAGAATTCATGAATGGGAGTAAAGCGACGCAATTCACACGGGTAGGTCACGAGATCATGACAAAATGGTGGATGTAGTACGTCCGATTTCCATTTATACTGCTCACATTCATACTGTATAGAATGTCCATTTCTAACGGACGAGTAGTACATTTAAATTCAAATGCAGTACCTACTGAGTAGTAGGTGATTTCGGACGCCGCCTAGGGCTTTCACAAAAGGGGTATGGTTAGGAATATTGTGGCTAAAGCTGCCAAACTGATGTCAACAGAGAAGGACCAACACTCCAAATATGAAAACAAATGATCAGACTTTCATTGAAGATTACCAAAACAGTTTTTTCCAGTGAATTAATTTACACAGATGAATTGTTCTCTTAAAGAAAAAATAAACAAGATAAGCTAAATAAACACTGAATTTTAATCTCACATGGACTTTAAAACCTCCATCATATTCTGTTTCAGTGCAATTTGATCTTTAGACTGAGGTAAAACTGTTACGACTGATGAGAAAACAGAATGTTTCGACAACCGTAAAACACCAGATTTCTAATTTCAGTTTAATTAGCTTCAATGAGAGCTTTGAACTAGCATCACATTCATCTAAATCAATACAACTTTCACCAGACACAGCTAAACTAAACAAACAGGCTTCGCCTCAGGAGACCCTGATTTGCGATTCAGCACACCACGTCTGGTATGTCTGAAAGATTCACAGAACACCAAAGCATCCTAAAGTCAGCATCTCTCCTGATAACAGAGGACTTGAGCTGACTAAAAATAGAGGCTCACTTTTAGACCAGCTGCTCTTTCAGCCTGACAAAAACATTCTGCCGGACAGCCTTAGGGAGGGGGGACTGGGAGAACATCTTTATGAGTATATCTTGAGGAAAAAAAAGCAGCAATTACACTACAGGAAATGCTCGGGCTGTGCTCCAGTAAGCACTTTTCTCTTCCTTTAGACACAAATCCTCAATAATGCAAAGGTCTGGGTAATCAAGACTGACAGAACTGGTCACTGTGTGGTCAGAGCTGCTCTGTCCAAGAACTGTCAAGCTGATTTGTTTTAAAATCCTCAATTTAACATTCAAAATGAAAAATATTTTCAGCACAAACCCTTGAATTAAATTGATAGAAACATTGCCAAATGTAGGGGGTGCATTAAGGGTATACAGTGCTCAGCATATATGAGTACACCCCTCACAAATCTCTCATTTATATTATTATTGTCTATAGGAAGCTTTACAATATTATATTTGTGCATATACATTAGATTAGTCAGTCCTGAAGCCAAATCTGGAGCTTATCTAACAAAATAACTTACGATAATGGTCCTAAAATTAGTACACCCAAATTTACATGTTAGGGAAAAATATTAAATACAAATTTTAAAAAGAGCAAAAATTAAGAGAAACAAAAAAATATATAAAATTTTGTAGTTTGTATGTAATTTCTTTAGCAATATTTCGCATGTATTTAAATTGTATTATCTTTATATTTTCTAAACATGTTCGGTGACTATAATATTATTTTAATAAATATATCTGTTTGATAAATCGGTTTCATTTAAATGCACCAAAATATATGAGGTATATTCACTGAGAAATTGATAAAAATATTCATTTTCAAAATGGGGTGTTCTCATTTATGCTGACCACTGTAGTTCACCCCAAAATAAAAATGGACACATTATTTACCTCAAGTGGTTCTCTAAACCTTTTTTCTTTAAACATTTAAGAAATATTTTGAAAAAACCTTTAACCATTGACTTCCATAGTAGGAAAAACAACTGAAGTGAAAGAACAGCTTTACAACATTTTTCAAAATATCTGCTTTTGTGTTTAAACGATGAAAGAAACTCATAAAGGTTAAGTGAATTAGAAATGAGTGAACTACCCTTTTAATGACCAAAACACTGCAGTTTTACTGAAAGATGAAGGAAAATCTCCGAGCCTAAAGCTACAAAACGGATGTGCAGCATCATAAATGCTCTATGTCGGAATGTAATCAGTAGCCAATCCAATGTTTCGCGTATAGAATATAACATTACAATGCAATATACAGTAACGTATTTAATATTAAAGAAAATTATAGCCAGCAAACGGTCTGAGCATTCTTACATAATAGGAAACAGCACATGCAACACTGCTGCTGCTGCGGATGATATTTCCACCTGATTCACCATCTTTCTGAGATGATGCTAAAGAGCACGGCGATCATGAAATCATATTCTCTTTAGGATATCAACGAAAAGGCAAACAATCATATGAATCGGAGCAACGTAAGATCGCCGCTTTAAAAACGATATGGCAGATGTGTCTTTCATAGGAAATATAAATAGAATCGTAAAGGATGCGCGATGTCCATGTCAAATGAAGGTTATTCTTTCTGCATTCAGCACAATTTTCCGCAACTTTACCAATGAATACCACACATATACAACAAATAGTCCGATGTATTTATCATAAAATGTCTAAAAACGCGTATTAGTGGCGCTGTCTTACCGTTAAAAGCCGTTTTAAAGCGTCTCTTACGCCAATACTGCGCCTCTTCCAACACCTGCAGACACTTTGACGTCACTTGAAAGGAGTGACGCCAGCAGGGGGCGGGGTCAGAGGTTTGATTGACGGCTCGGAGAGCTCATATTGAAAATGCAATCCCACCCACAGGACGTAAAATATTCAGGACGCTTTAAAGCCAGCATCATTCATTATTCAGCAACGTGGCTTCGGCCTCTCCATAATTAATCAATTAAAACGGTCGTAGAAAATGAGCCGCTGACACAAGGATTTGTTTACATTAGCGGTGCAGGTCAGTGTTCTTTGCGCCACACTGACATGTAACCAATGTTTGGCTTTTTATTGTTCATGCACCTTATTACAAATCATCCTGGCGACCATGGTGAGCACGAATATAGTATGATAGTTGTTATTATTGTAAAAGCATCATTTGTTAAGGTAAGACCATATTTATGGAGGTTTCTTCCTCTTTTACTGAGTTCATTTATTCATTCGGTTTAGTCCTTTTATTAATCCGGGGTCGCCACAGCGGAATGAACCGCACATGTTTTACGCAGTGGATGCCCTTCCCGCTGCAACCCATCTCTGGGACACATCCATACACACTCATT
This sequence comes from Danio kyathit, assembly GCA_903798195.1. Taxonomy (NCBI): domain Eukaryota; kingdom Metazoa; phylum Chordata; class Actinopteri; order Cypriniformes; family Danionidae; genus Danio; species Danio kyathit. The sequence continues at coordinate 9,124,998 of LR812529.1, read as the reverse complement.
CACACTCATACACTACAGACAACTTAGCCTACCCAATTCACCTGTACCGCATGTCTTTGCACTGTGGGTGAAACCGGAACACCCGGAGGAAACCCACGTGAAGGGAGTACATGCAAACTCCACGCAGAAACGCCAACTGACCCAGCCGAGGCTCAAACCAGTGACCTTCTTGCTGTGAGGCGACAGCACTACTGCGCCACTGCGTCGCCCTTACTGACAAAGTATTTAATAATACTATTATTTCTTTTCATAATAATTATTGTAGGGGAGAGCGGGGTAAAATGTCACACTTTTCATCTTTTCACCTTCTAACTTTTACTGAGCACCATACATCACAATGTAATAAATGACATACCGAAAGAAGGAAGTCTCAGGCACATATTTTGTATTCATTTCATTTTCATATCTTATCTCATTACGGAGCTGTAGACTGTTGAATGGAGAATGAGCACTTGTGACAGTTTACCCATCAGCAGGTAAGTTGTCACACTAGATTATCTGAAAATAAGAACATGACTACTTAATCGTGATTATTGATTTTAATTGTTAAATTCAAAACAAAACTTAAAATATCAACAATCATGCCTAAATGATTTGGGGAAAAAATATTTCAATCAATACACATTTAATTCAAAACATATTAACAGACAAGACAATTTTACTTTCAAATTTAAACTCAAATGTTCTCTGGCTTGCGAATTGATCTATGATAACTGAATGGAATGTTGCAGATAACGCATAACTTAACATCCGATTAACCTTCGAACAAATTAATGCCCTGTGTCTGATTAAGGGCAGAGTTGGTGCTGGGGCCTGGCAGGGTAGAGTTGGTGCTGGGGCTTGGCAGGGTAGAGTTGTTGCTGGGCAAGCGGCAACCTCCCGCTCTCCCTCATGAAGCAAATACGGAAGTAACTGAAACTGCAATTCATCGAAATTCCGCTAGTCCTGGCTACACAATAGAGCAAACTTCTATTGAGCCCATTGTTAAAATGGCAAACTCTACAGCAGAAAAAAGGTGTTTACAGCCTGGTACAAAGAAAGAATTTGGTTCATATAGCTAATATTAACCTTCATGACAACTGTGAGGAGGGTGATTTTTTTTTTATATAACTCATCCGTTTCATTTATATTGAGTTATATTAAGTCTGCATATTTAAGGGCGTAGACACTTAAGTGACAGCTAGGTCTCGCTGGTTGCCGTCACTTCACCTCAGCTGATTCCGACTGATTAGCTGCTGAACTCTACATATCCGTTTGAAGTCAGAATTATTAGCCCCTCTGAATTATTAGCCCCCCTGTTTATTTTTCCCCCCAATTTCTGTTTAACGGAGAGAAGATTTTTTCAACACATTTCTAAACAAAATAGTTTTAATAACTCATCTCTAATAACTGATTTATTTTATCTTTGCCATGATGACAGTGAATAATATTTTACTAGATATTTTTCAAGACTCTTCTATTCAGCTTAAAGTGACATTTAAAGGCTTAACTAGGTTAATCAGATTAACTAGGCAGGTTAGGGTAATTAGGCAAGTTATTGTATAACGATGGTTTGTTCTGTAGACTATCAGAAAAAAATATAGCTTAAAGGGGCTAATAATTTTGACCTTAAAATGTTTTTTAAAAAATTTAAAACCGCTTTTATTCTAGGCGAAATAAAACAAATAAGACTTTTTCCAGAAGAAAAACAGTCATTTAAAATGTTGTCATACAGTGTTATGCCTGGATTTCATCAATAGTCTTGCATTTACTAACACAGACTATATTTGAAGTGTTTGGAAGTAATTTGCATTTTCCTCCTGTAGAAAAACGTCATAAGAACAATGTTTAATGGCTCAATGTATTACAACAGTGTTTTTAAAAGTCTAAACACTTTATTGATATAATATACAACCAAGCACATGTGGTCAGAACACAAACGAGTCACAGGAAATAAAGTATTAAGAATTTCTCCCAAAGAAAAGCCTGTCTAAGCAAAATGCTAGTAGGCGTGTGTAGCTCCGTTCACGCTCCGCCCTTGTTTGGTTTCCCCTAGTCAGTGCAATGACTCGCGCACAAAAATGGTGACGGTTGGCCACACCTACTTATAGCTTCTTTTGCGTTATTCAGAAACCTATGGGTGACGTCAGGTAAGGTCTAGATCGGATACGCGGCCGGCCGGAAGTGAGATATGCACATCAATACAGCAGCATTTTTTTATGACACTGTATAACCATAATTCATATTTTAACAATACTGTGACGGTTGGGTTTAGGGTTTGGGTAGGCGTTAAAAAAAATAACATTAATTGGGTAATTTAATAGATAGCATAAATAATACTCGGTACAATTACTGTTTTTACAGTACTGTGACGGTTGGGTTTAGGGTTGGGGTGGGGGTAAACGTTAATAAAATACAATAAATGGGAAATTTACTAAATCATATAAATAATTCTCGTTAACTTCTGGCCGCAACCATATCCAATCTAGCAATGAATGTGACGTCATGGATCCTACGTCCATATCTTTTACAGTCTATGGTGCTGGGACCTGGTAGGGTAGAGTTGGTGCTGGGACCTGGCAGAGCAGAGTTGGTGCTGGGGCCTGGCAGGGCAGGGCTCTGAATAAGGTGATCTGTGATGTAGAATGGTGCAAACTTGGTTTCCAGAAATCTGTTGTAAGGTTGAATCCCAGCCACCATAAAGCCAGCCTGAACGTTCAGGGGGGTTGCAGCCAGAGGATAGGCAATTGCCACAATGCCAGGAATTCCTTCCTTCCTTAATTCAAATGTGACAACTTGCCCCAAAGTCAATGAGACAACTTGCCCCAAACTGACATTTGTGCTAATGTTGGCTAAATGTCAGGGTTAGCCCAACGTAGCATGTCAGCAAACATCAAAAGACACGTTACTGTCTCATCTATTTTGTGCAAAATATTAATTTTTTACATCTATTCCTAACAATGTAGTACTTCATAAACTTGAAAAGTGATTTGTTTTTACTTACTACTTTAGGCCAAAAAATAAGAAAAGTGTGCTAACCTCAGATTAGAGCAATCTTGAACATGTGAACAGGAGGTTAACTATAGAAGATGAGTCACACAAAGTGGCTATTTAATTTTTAAGATAGCACCTCTAGTGTGGGAGTTATAAACAGTGTGACAAATTACCCCGCTCTCACTTACATAGTTATATGGCTATGAAAACCATTTAAAGACCACTTGAATATTGTAGTTCCTTCTTTTTACGTTCGTCTTTGAATTAAATTGTAATATTTGTATTATTCTATAAAAGTCTGATAATTTTTTTTTTAATTAAGAGAGAGCAAGGGAGAGAGAGAGAACATTTAGAGGTTTTTGCATCTGAACTTCTCAAATTAAGCACTGTGTATAGTGCTTCTACTACTGCTACTACTACTACTATTAATTCTACTAGTACTGGTGGTGGTGGTAGTAGTTGTAGAAGTATTGTTGTTGTAATAAAATAAAGTTATAATCTGAATCAAAATTCATGAAAACCTAGTTATCCCCATCAAGGCGTAATGATGAGACGGCCTACAGAGAGGAGGTGCACGCTCTGACGCAGTGGTGTCAGGAAAACCACCTCTCACTCAACATCAGCAAAACCAAGGAGCTGGTGGTGGATTTCAGGAGAGAGAAGAAAGAACACACTCCCATCACCATCAACGGGACACCAGTGGAGAGAGTCAGCACTTTCAAGTTTCTTGGAGTACACATCGCTGAGGATCTGACATGGACTGCCCACACAGACGCAGTGCTGAGGAAGGCACAACAACGTCTCTTCTTCCTCAGGCGTCTCAGGAGGTTTGGAATGAGCCCCCACATCCTCCGCTCGTTCTACACCTGCACTGTGGAGAGCATCCTGACTGGCTGCATCACCACCTGGTACGGAAGCAGCACCAGCAGCAATCGCAAAGGTCTACAAAGGATTGTGCGAACTGCTGGACGTTTAGTAGGAGGTGAGGTTCCCTCCCTCAAGGACATCTACACCAGGAGGTGCATGAGGAAAGCCAAGAGAATCATCAGCGACTCCAGCCACCCAAGCCATAGACTTTTCTCTCTGCTACCCTCAGGCAGAAGGTTCCGCAGCATCCAGTCACGCACTAGCCGACTGAAGGAAAGTTTCTTCCCTCAGACTATCAGGCTGATGAACACTTAACACACCCCACACAAACTCTTCCATACCCCACACTGCACACCGTCAAGATGTAGCATGCACTGCACTTTAACAAATCCATACTTAAAACAATACTGCCTACGTATCGCTGTCAACATTGCCAATTTTACATTGTCTTGTTTTTTGTGAGTATGTTGTTGTATACTGCACTGTCTGTATCCTGCACTGTCTGTATATTGCACTGTCTGTATATTGCACTGTCTGTATTTTGCACTGTCTGTATTTTGCACTGTCTGTATTTTGCACTGTCTGTATTTTGCACTGTCTGTATTTTGCACTGTCTGTATTTTGCACTGTCGTTGTATTTACACTGTCTGTATTTTGCACTGTCTGGAGCCAGCACCTAAGCTTTTCACTCATCATAGCACATGTGCTGCTGATGATGTGACAATAAAAGTGATTTGATTTGATTTGATTTGATTTGATTTATTCTCACCTAAAAATAAATAAATAATTAAAACTTATATCTCAAAATGAGCTCAAACAACACATTTCTTGAGTTTTTTTGGGGAGTGCTTAATTGTTTTACTTTCAGTCAACTTAAAATTGTAAAGTTAAATTAAGTTTTAGGTATGTTTTGGGACAACATACAGACTTTGTGGTCGTTAAACATTTCTTATTGTTGTTGATTTAAAAAGCTGTTTTCATGCTTAAAGGGATGGTTCACAGTGTATTTTTAAGGCTTGGTTGTGTCTATAAGAAGCAATGTGTGCTCATGCTTCATTTGTAGAAGCTCACATTATTTTTACATATATCTTACTTTGACTATATACAGCTACTCAGCTAACATGAAAATAACTGTCATATTTCCTAGTTCCTTTGAAAGGCCTGCCATCAAGAGGCTCTGATTGGTCAGCTAACATAATGTGCTGTGATTCGTGGATCGGCTCCATGTCACCAGGAAGCGTCAAGCACACGCTTTTTTACGCTGTGTAAACAGTCAGAGGAGCTGTTAGCCACAGCAGTTTGAGCTTGAATCTGACAGAAAATGAAGAGTACACAGTTGAACCTCATGTCTGCTGTCTATAATAAAATCTGACAAGTGTCTTTCACATATATTCGAAATAAGCATGTGTAACTATGATAAAACGTTTTCATATCTTTTGCGAGTTGGTTGAGATATAGAACGCAGGGAAAGTATCCGCCTGCTGAAGATTGTAGGTGTTTACAGGGGTTTGACTGATAAATATACAGTGCCAAACAGCATTTCCTGTTGTTTACATCTTTGTTTACCTTCTCGCTACAACATACCGATAACGTTAGAAACTGTGCATGAGAGAGAGAGAGAGAGAGAGAGAGAGAGAGAGAGAGAGAGAGAGAGAGAGCCTTAGTAATGCATTTATTCTTCTGAAAATTATATCAAAATACGTCAAAGGTCAAAATGTTTCATTTGTTGGAATTGAAACACTGAAAACATGGCAACTTTTTTGTTTTGCTTTACTTTTAAACATAAAACTATAATAGTAAATTCAGTACTCTTTGTGATAAAGTCATTTCAAGCCAGCTACGGAAAAGACATGATTCTACTTCACAAGCAAGAACAACGTTATTATCTGAGATAAATGAAAAAGTCAATCTAAATTGTGATATCATGTCTTCATTACTTCAAAGAAACACTTCAAGTTAAACGAAATAGTTTACAATATACAATGTTCCAACTTAATCCTTTGGGTTGAATCATTGTATATTTAATATACTCAAACTCACCAGTGACAGTGTTCCAAGTTTGTTTACGAAGTTTGGACTATTATCTGAGAATAATAATAAAATAATCATAGTGTAATTCTTTAAATATGCAGTACTGTAAATGACAGTATCTGAGCTGAAATGTACATGATTAAAGAAGTGACACTTTTGGTCAAGTTGAATCCAAACTTGAGCCGGTGTAATTTTTTAAATTCTGAAAAACTACAAATGGAGGAAGAATTAGCATAGCTAATTTGCTAGCACACCCAAAAATGAAAACATCTGGGCTGCGTCCGAAACCGCATACTTCCATACTATACAGTACCCTAAAATCAGTATGCGAGCCGAATATTTGTCCGAATTCATAGAATTTGAAAATCAGTATGCGAGAAATACCCGGATGACTTACTACTTCCGGCGAGATTCTGAAGTGCGCATCCCATGGACGCTGCGCTATCCCATGATGCCCCGCGAGAGAATTCATTAATGGAAGTAAATCGACGCAACTGACGCAGGTAGGTCACGTGACCATGACAAAATGGCGGATGTAGTATGTCCGAATTCCATTCATACTTCTTACATTCATACTGTATAGAACGTACTTTTCTAACGGCCGAGTAGTACGTTTAAATTCAAATGCAGTACCTACTGAGTAGTAGCCGGTTTCGGACACAGCCCTTGTTATTTACTCCAAGATGTAGGTGACTTTTTTTAAATTCAGTAGAACATTAATGAATATTTTCAGCTGGATTTGTGGTCCTTGGTCATTCATATAATAGTAGTTGATGGTTACCATTTTGTTAGATGAAAAATAAACACATACAAACCATCCTAAATCAACAGCCATAGCTCTTGGTCACACACTGATGTCCTGATGGGTCTGTGTATGAAATTGAACTGTAGGGGTAATTTACAGTTTTAACCCAAAGAATGACCGGTCTGTCAGATGAAGAAGAGCCGGAGTCAGAGATTCAGATAGAGCTGACTCCAGGCCTGTTAAAAGTATCTACAATTGAATAGAACACACACACTTAAAGTACAATCTATTTCTTATCCAAGGCTGAGTGTACTTCTCAGTTGTCTTTATGAACTGGTTAATAACCGGTATAATCTACATTCAGGCAGTTAAATTCTCACTACACCAAGTCTATCTTGAATAAAAAGTAAAATCACTTTAAAAGAATTAACCGTGAAAATAGCAAAATCACTTAAGACATTTTGGATAGTAACTCATAGAAATAACAATAGAAACAATAGAAGTTGTTTCCAGTCCTCAGCCGTTCATTTCCACTCAAGGTCTCCGTGACCTTTGACCTAGTTTGGTGGCTTCTGAAAATAGTTTCAAAGAGACAGGCAATGCACTGAACATTCTTACATAAAGGGGTGTATTTAACTTATTCATTAGTTGAAATCATTTCAAAGTTAAAAACTCATTCAAATAATCAAATAATTATATTTAATAAACATAATGAGAAACAGGATGATGAGAAAAAAAGGATAAAAGTTGATCCATGCTTAGACGAACTGGACGGTAGAAATCCGAATCCTTCAGAACATTATTTACATTATATGTTCAAATAAATTTTCAGATAAAGCTTCTTTCATGCTCCACTGAAGAAGAAAAAAATCCGCAGCATCTTCAATAATGCACAGATAAACATTTATTTGATCTGATATGACTGGACAGGGGTGACACGGTGACTCGGTGGTTAGCACTGTCGCCTCGCAGCAAGAAGGTCGCTGGTTCGAGTCTCGGCTGGGCCATCTGGCATTTCTGTGTGGTGTTTGCATGTTCTTCCAGTCTACTTGTGGGTTTCCTCCGGGTGCTCCGGTTTCCCCCACAGTCCAAAGACATGTGCTATAGGTGAAATGAATAAACTAAATTGGCATAATGTATGAGAATGTGTGAATGCAAGAGTGTATGGGTGTTTCCCAGTACTGGGTTGCATCTGGAAGGGCTTCTGCTGCGTAAAACAGATGCCAGTATAGTTGGTGGTTCATTCCGCTGTGGCAACCCCTGATAAATAAGGGACTAAGCTGAAAGAAAATGAATGAATGATTATCAGCAATGGCTATGTCAGTTTTATGATAAAATAATCATACCGTAGTTCTGTAAATATACAATACTGTAAATGACTAAGCAGGAATGATTAAAGAAGTGACACTTTTGATTAGATTGGATCCAAACTTGAGCCAGGGTAGTGTTTAAATCCTGAGGATAAAAGAAAATGCAAAGAGGGGAAGAATTAGCATAGCTAATTAGCTAGCATACCCAAAAATGAAAAGACCCTGTTATTTACTCACATTCAGGTCATTACTGAAAAAAACAGCTTAAACCAGCCTAAGCTGGTTAGCTGGTTTTAGCTGGTCGACCAGCCTGGTTTTAGAGGGGTTTTGGCCATTTCCAGCCTGGTCTTAGCTGGTCAGGCTGAGAGCTAAAACCAGCTTGACCAGCCTAGCCAGGCTGGGAGCCCAGCCAAAACCAGCTATGTCCAGCTTAAACCAGGCTGGTCAAGCTGGTTTTAGCTGGTCATTTTCCAGTCTGACCAGCTAAGACCAGGCTGGAAATGACTGGAAACCAGCCTGGAAATAAAACCAGGCTGGTCGACCAGCTAAAACCAGCTTAGGCTGGTTTAAGCTGTTTTTTTTTCAGTAGGGAAGATGTACTGTAGGTGACTTTTTTCTTCAGTAGAACATTAAAGAATATTTTCAGCTGAATTCGTGATCCTTGGTCATTCACATAATGGTAGTTGACAGTAACCACATACAAACTGCCCCAAATCAATAGCTATAGCTCCTGGTCACACACTGATGTCTTGTGAAGTGAAACAATAGGTCTGTGTTGTGAAATTGATCATTATTTACAATATATTTTTAAATAAATCATCATAAAACTGCTTTCCTGTTCCACTGAAGTAAAAAACAACAACAACAGCATCTTCGATAATGCACAGATAAACATTAATTTATTCTGATATGACTGGACGTGTGATGCATTATGTGAAAGCTTGGCTAAGAAGGTGCGTCTTAACTCTAGATTTAAACTGAGAACAAGTCTAACATATTTTCAGGGTTTTTCAGAAATGTAGTTACAAAGCAAAGAGCAAAAACACAATTTCTCCTTTGGTAAATGTTGCTATGCTAGTTGCTAGCAGAAATCTTGTAACTGTAAGTTCACAGAAAAATTTTACTTTACTTACTATTTACTCACCCTCAATTGGTTATAAACCTTTATGAGTTTCATTTTATAATGAACAAAAAAAAGGATTCATGAAGGAAGATTTAACAACTGACATTTATAGTAAGGAAAAACAAATATTACAGTATGGAAGTCAATAGTTACAGGTTTGTGTTCAACAGAGGAAAGAAAGTCAAACAGATCTGGAAGAGAAATGTGAGTGAATGATGACAGAATTTATTTTTGGGCAAACTATTCTTTTAAAGGTGTATATATTAATACTAGCGCCATCTAGTGTTAAAAAGTCACATTCACCTAAATTAAGAGAATAACATTACACAAGGGATAGTTCACCCAAAAATGAAAATTCTGCCATCATTTATTCATCCTCTACATGTTCCAAACATGTTTGAGTTTATTTAGTTCTGTTGCACAGAAATACGATATTTTGAAGCCTGTAACCACTGATCTCCATAGTATTTCTTTTTCCTACTATACAGTAGATGTCAGTTGTTACAGGTTTCTAACATTCTTTAAAATATCTTCTATTGTGTGCAATTGAACACACACACACACACACAAAATCAAACTGGTTTTGAGCAAGTGAGTAAATGATTGCAGAATTGTAATTTTTGGTGAACTATCCCATTAACATGCGATAAATAATTACAGTTAGTAACAGTTACTTGCAGTAACATTACACACTATATTGAGCATGACAATGGGAGAATCGCATCACAGATGTGCAGCTGAGAAATTTGCAACATCTGTGATGCTATTAAGTCACTATGGACCAAAACCCCTAAGGGATGTTTCCTTATTTGTTAAGTCTACACCAAAAAAATGAAGGCAACTCAGAATGCAAAAGGTCTTCCAGCCCAGTAATAGTAACCTGGTAAAGTGAGTGTAGTTGAAGTTGTATACCAAACTTTATCTAGTCATTATTTGTTCTCTGTATGCAAATTAAGAACACGAGTTATCTAATTTTTGCATATGAACTCGTTGTATGCATGTAATTATTTATTTCAGTGTGTTGATGTACTTACAACTGAAACGGAATATTAAGTAGGGGGCGGGGCTTTTTGCGTGCATCATTGCCTAATAACAAACTAACAGTAAAAGGGGCGTGGTTAGGAATATTGTGGCTGAAGAAGCGGCAACCTCCCGCTGTCCTTTGTGAAGCTAATACGGAAGTAACTGAAACTGCAATTCATCGAAATGTCGCTAGGCCTGGCTTCAAAATAGAGCACATTTCTAATGTCCCTAATGTTAAAATAGCCAACTTTACAGCAGAGAAAAGCTAAAAACTTATGTGTAATATTAGCTCCTTTGTATATTGCTATTATTACACTTTATGAAAACTGTGATGGTGGTGATTTTTTTTTTATAACTCATCCATTTCGTTTATATTAAGTTATATCAAGTCTGCATAATTAAGGGCGTGGCCACTTGAGTGACAGATAGGTCACAAATGCTCACGGTCCGCTGCTCACGGTCTCATCACCTCAGATGATTCCGGCTGATTAGCTGCTGAACTTGGCATATACATCTTATTTTTGTTTTGTTTTATGTGGCTTTACACAGTCAGATGATATGGCATGCTGTGTGCACTTACATGTACTCACAAACCATTTAAGTGGCCTCCATTTGCGAGGTGAGTGAAATTCTTATATACCATCTCTATAAATGTATTTATTTTATTTAAGATCATTTATCATTTATATTTTTCTTTAGAACTTGAATCTGACAGATTGATTAGGTGTAGGCTATAGAACAGTCATCTGAAATGTTGTCATACAGTGTTATGCCTGGATTTCATCAATAGCCTTGCATTTACTAACACAGAATATATTTGAAGTAATTAGCATTTTCCTCCTGTAGAAAAATGTCATAGGAGCAATGCCTAGTGGCTTAGTGTATTACAACAGTGTTTTGAAAAAAAGTCTAAACACTTAATTGATATACTATACAACCAAGCACAAGTGGTATAGTATAGTATACAACCAAACACAAACGAGTCGCAGGTAAAGAAGTATTAAGCGTTTCTCCCAAAGAAAACTCGTCTAAGCAAAATGCTAGCAGGCATCTGTAGCTCTTTTTTTGTAACCCCCGGTTGGCACGATGACACGGAAACAAAATTGTGATGATTGGCCACGCCCACTTGTAGCTTCATTTGCGCTCTTCAGAAACCTATGGGTGATGTCACAGATACTACTGCCATATTTGGGCTCAAGCCGTCAAATTGACATCAGAGTAGGACCGCTAGTCCAAATGCAGAAGCAAATAATCAGACTTTAACTGAAGATTACCAAAAACACACTTTTTTTTTCAGTGGATTAACTTGCTTAATTGATTAGCTTGATTAATTGTTCAACTGTTGAATAACAATGTGAACTAGTAAAATAAACATTGTAAATGTTGATTTCACACACACTTTAAATACTGAACCACACACAAAAAACATCTTTATTTCATGTATATTTTATTGGCAATTCAGAACAATCTGGATTAAAAATTGCTATTATATATATATATATATATATATATATATATATATATATATATATATATATATATATATATATATATATATATATATATATATATATGACAGAGGAGAACAAGAACAAACACTGTTATAAACAACCTTTCTCTGAAACATGTGACCTCAAGCTGTAAACAACCTAAACAAATATTTTCAACAATGTCTGAAATACTAACATACAGAGGACGCATATAAACTTAGCACATCATTACAGAGAACAGGACGTTATTCAGGTAATATAAATACAGAAAAGTTGGTTTTAGACTCTTTAAATGTTTCACAGTCACTGCTGTAATGGCACTGGAACTAAAGGGATGTGCTTTAAGGCTGTTTGCTCTACACCGGCTTTTCTGATCTCTGAGAACCAAGGCTACTGGGTAAAGTGGCACTTTTAACATTTAGTGTCAGTCTGGCTACAGCTTTTCTCCCAGAGAAGACTAAACAGGGGTGCGTTTCCCAAACAACGACGTAACTCGCGGCTGAACTATCATAGTGCGATGCATCGTTTGGCAAAAAAACGATGTAGTGACGAGTGTTTCCCAAAACCCGTAGTTTCTCTGTCGCAGATCCATCGCTTGAACCACGTTAGTTATAACGTAAAACGGCCATAATGATGCTCTAAACGAGGTGGAGTAACTTCTTTAGAGAACAACCCCATCATTTCTTTGTGCAAATTATATTGTTTTACACAAACACGCATTTAAAATATAATCCAATATTACTTTTGGTAAAAACATGCACTCGTTTTCCATATTAATTAAAATGTAAGTAAATGGCACATATAGGGCCAATGTTTGCTTTACTAATATTATTGAGTTGAACATTACATATTCTATTCTAAAACATAAAATCATTTACAAAAGCTAACACTATTCTAATATCATATATAAATAAATGATGAGGCGATTTATTATAAATATATTTACTTTAATAATGATGATGATGATGATGATGATGATTATTATTATTATTATTATTTAGGATATTGTTTATTTATTTTTTTTAAAAATTACAATTTGACACATGCAAACCACAGCAGAAAGTTCTAACCAACAGACCCATGTCATATACAGCAGAGAAACTTAATAAATAACCCACTATAAAATAAAAGAATTAACGTATGCTATGTTTTTTATTTTCACAAGCTTTGGAGACGTACTGTAACATAATTTCCGCTTTTAAATATACCTATAGCTTTCGCCATGAGGCTGTGTTCAAAATGATATTAATGTTTTCAAAGTGCACTGCGAAGGGAGCACAATTGTAAGCATGAAGATCGCTAAAACTGAACTGTAAAAATACTTTGAAAGCAAATTACACCTAAGAGAGATGACCTTAATGCTTTTTTATTTTGAATAATTCCAACTTTGAATGTTAGAATGTTCTAAATGAATAGGGCATAGGGGGGATAAGTGGGAATAGAACACAGCCAGGAACTATGCTTCTAACTACAGCTCCAGAGGTGTAGTGCTCAAGTTTGCGACGCAGTTTGCGAATGTTCGTTGGAGCGATGGATTTGGGAAACAGCAAATCAACGAACTATGTTTGTAACGACAGAACTTGCAACCTTAGTTGGCTAACAATGGTTTTGGGAAACGCACCCCAGAATGACGATGGATTTTCAATAAATTAAAGGTGAAGTGTGCAATTTCTAGGCTATTATAAATGCAAATAAGAAATAGTTTTCATACAGATTTATACTTCAATAAATGAAATAATCAAATATGTTCTTGAAAAATGTTTTTTTATAGTTTAATCTTATATTTATTTAAACTACACATTATTGATAAACTAATGTGATCATTTTAATTACATATAATTAGATGAGAAAAATGCTCATTTTAGAAATAGAAAATTCAAAATACAAATGGCTTGCTCATAATCATATATTTAAATTGAAATAGATTTACACACTTCATCTTTAATATGTAATTTAAGAGAATCTCAGACTGAATATTTATGTTTTTATTTTATTTATTTTTAAAATGATGACAATATCAGATGAGTTAGTTAATGTCCTTTATGCAAGATGGAAACATGTCCAGCTGAAGGCTCGTTCACATAAAGACTGATAACTATAAAGACAAATATGATAATAATAACCTAATCAGGGTCAATGCAAACGTAAGATAACATTCCAGCCTGATCTCACGAGGAAACGTAAGTATTTTACGTTTTGTCAGTTTAGTGGCTAATTCGTACGAATTCGTACGAGTTCAGTCGTATGAAAATGTACGATTTTAAAAAGGAGGCGTGGCACCTAACCCCACCCCTAACCCCAACCGTCATTGGGTGATGGGCAAATCGTACTAATTTGTACGAATTAGATCGTACGAATTCATACGAATTAGCCACTAATGAAAAGTTACGAATTGCCGTGAGATAGCGTTGAACATTCCGTTTTTTACAAAAACGTCTACATTAAAGATCTTTAATGTTGAATAGATTCTGATTAGTCGTCAAAGTAAAAAAAAAAAGGAAAGTATTTTAATTATTACTAAATGAAATAATCGTAATGATATATTTTCAATTAAAAAACAAAACATTAGGCTTATAGTTATCAATCTTTACTGTGAATAGGAAACAGCAAGTGTTTGTGCTAATGTAGTATCTGAATATCCTGTTCACCCAAAAATGAAAATGACCTAATTTACTCACCCTCAAGGCATCATTGGTGTATTTGACTTTATTCTGTCAGACGAACACAGTCAGAGTAGTTTTAAATTGTATCATGGCTCTTCCATGCTGTATAATGGTGTTTAACAGTGGTCTTTTTTTTTTGAAGTATCCAAAAGTGTTTCAAGATTTCACACTTAGATATTGCTTGACACTATAAGCAGGTTTGGCATGCTGTCCTGGGAGAGAACCCTGAGCTCAGAGATAATTAAGCCCAGGGCTCCCGCCTGGTCAATTAGAATGTAAGGGGGTTCGAGATCAGGTAGGTCTCGAGAGCTCTCCCTTGTAAAAGGAGGAGCTAGGACGTAGAGGGGATTTTTCCAAAACGAAGATAAGCAGTAGGGTGAAATCAGTCTATTTACTGTAGGCTTGGATCAATCTGATTGTGTTATTACTGATTACGTATGAAAGACCAGCCGCGATCAATCATATCATGTGCTCCCCTTGAGCTCCTCTCTAGTTTGTAAAACTTCACTTAAATCCATGTTTTTTTTATTTAAATTAATATTATTTTTTAATTTAATTAAAAATGTTTAAATTTAAATTAAAACTCTATTGTAATGATCTAAGGGCACAGTCCTGTCCAAATGAACAGTGTTTCACAGTTTTTTCTATGTGGTTTGGTTATTTGTCCACACAAAACACAATATCAGGTGACTAAAACCAAAACTTTCTAAAAACTCCAGCCAGGGTGAAGAGTTTCCAGTTAAAGTGTGGTTGTGTGGACTACAACTGGAGTTTTTGCCTCGTGGCGTCAGGCGTGCTCTTTTCTGATTGGCCAACATGGCTGGGTTCACACCAAAAATAGAAGAAGCAATTGAGACTAATTTAGCACATTCGCAGCAAACGCGACGCACATTCCACATTGTTCGCATTGCGAATAATCTATGAACGCAAAAACGCACTATGATGCATGTTTAAGGGGCATGCCAAACCAACAGGCGACGATAAAAGCCTTATAATACATAATTCAGCATTTGGTGTGAACCCAAAAAGCATATAAGTCTTTTATCGTCGCCTGTTGGTTTGGCACGCCCCTTTAACATGCATCATAGTGCGTTTTTGCGTTCATAGATTATTCGTAATGCGAACAATGTGGAAAAAGTTTGTACTATTGTCTTAATGATTTATGAGTTAATGAGTTTTTTTAATAGTAAACCCAAATCACTGACCTCCTGCGACTGCCTATAATGCAATGTCTCCACAATCTATTGGCTGACCTCTGACTCAACATATGATGGATGATGTAAGGTGCATTCGCAGCGTAAGCTCTAGAAATAGACGTATTTCACAGTTCAAAAATTTATGGCTGTGCAAAAAACTCAAGCTCTTTTACTTTACATTGAATTTCTCTGAGATTTTAACTTATTGTTTCCCACTTTGTATTAGTTATAGGCTTTTAGTTATCTTCTTTTATCTATTCTCACCAGAGCTTTCACTACAAATGCACTATATCTGGAGGTCAACCCAAGGATTGTCAAGATTGTGCATTTGGCAGCCAATGGAAGTCAGTGATTTGAGTTTATAATTTATAGTAGAAATATTTTTGTTACCAAAACACATGGATCCACTTCATAAGACAGGCATTAACCCCTCTGTCAGCGTATGGCTTATTTTTTATTTTGACCATGCACTGTTATGTGATTTATGTGCTTTTGGAAGCTTTGAATAAAGCGCCACTCCCCAACGCCATTATACTCTCTAAAGCTGGGGTGTCCAAGTCAGTTCCTGCAGGGCCACAGGACTGCACAGTTTAGCTTTAACCCAAATGAAACACACCTAATCAAACTAATTAATTTGACTATTTCAGGCTTGTTTGAAACCTACAGGTAATCACGCAACCACACTACAGTTTGAGCATACGAAATTCTGTTGTACGGCGCTGCGAAGAGGGGCGGGATTAAGCAAAATGAGTAGACATTTTAAAAAGCGAGCGATTGGTCCATATTTGAAATTTCTGTCCGGAGAGGTCATGTTTTGATCATCGATTGGTAGGGGTGTGAACCTACACTGGTCTCACGGTTATCATGCCATCGATTCGGTTCAATTCGATATCTCGGTGCATTGACGATGCTTTCCATACATAATTAGATTTTTTTTCTTTACAACACAAGAAAAAAATTGTATTAAAATCTATAAATATGTTTATATTTATATATTGTGATACAATTTTGTCCTTTAATACAAGTAGTCAGATACATGAACTGTACCTTTAATTTTACCTGCTCAAAAAATACCAATACATGCACAGAAGACAGCACGAGCAATTCATAACAAATAAAATAATGTAAATATTATCCCGCTTGCTTTTTGAGCGCTGGCAAGTTCTTACACCCCTATGACTGGTCATTGTCTTCACCCGCTAAACAGAAAGGGCTGCGATTGGCTTTAGAAACGGAAGCGCCGTTCACCCATGATGAGTGACGCGGGAAAAACAGCCGCGGGTCAGTCTATATGCGCATAATACGCGGTTATCAGGTAATCTGTAATAGAATAAATACAATACAATACAATAAACTCGAACCACAGGCACGCTTGTGTCTGGATCCACAAGTATCACTTTAACAGAGCCAAGCGGAGAGGAAAATTTACCTCACGAACATGCCAACGGGACAAATGCCCTAGGTGTGTGTGGGAGAGAGAGAGAGAGAGTTTTACAGCATTTCTCCCTAGTAGTGAAATAGCAGCTCGTGCTTTACCATTCCTCAGTGTCAGTGAAAGATCTGCTTTTTAAGTAGTAGGAGTGTTTTATTTACTCACCCTCGCCTCCTTCGCCATAGTATTCTACCGCGACATTGCGCATAGGGGATAAATGACGTCAGTGCGTAATAACCGGTTATGATTATTACTGAACCGATATTGAATTGTCCCCATCTGCATCGCGGTGCACCGAAGAAACGATGAAATTTGACACCCCTATCGATTGGTCTCACGCAGTCACGTGATGCGATTTCGCAGGTCAGAGTTCACCAAGCTTAAAATTGGCAATGCAGCGAACTGTGAAACTTGTTGCACGAGCTTGTGTTTCCGGTCTGACGCATTCGAAAATTCGAACTTGCGGTCAAAAAGTTCAGTGTGACCGCGGCTTAAGTGTATCGAAGCAGAATTGGAACTAAAGTCTTCAGGGCTGCGGCACCCCTGCTCTAAAGAATTCTTGATGTCGTATTCCAATGTTGGGTCAAATATGGTCAAAACCAACCAATGGGTTAAAAAGTGTCATTTTAAATTAATAAAAAAAAAAAAACCATCATTGGGTTTGTCCATATTTATGCAACAACTTAGTTTTTTAGAGTGGACAGCATAAAGGTGACAATTTAAAACTACTAAAACTGTTTGTCTGAAAGAAGAATCTCTTGTATACACCAAGGATTGCTTGAGGGTGAG
The DNA here is from genome assembly GCA_903798195.1 of Danio kyathit. NCBI lineage: Eukaryota > Metazoa > Chordata > Actinopteri > Cypriniformes > Danionidae > Danio > Danio kyathit. The sequence continues at coordinate 9,107,356 of LR812529.1, read as the reverse complement.
TCAATTTTGGGGTGATTTAGATTTTTGGGTGAACTATTTCTTTTTAAAAACCACATATATATCCATAAAACCAACGTCAGATCCACTCCAGCTTCAGTCAGAGTCAATCTCCAAATCTCTAACATGGGAACATCTGAATAAATCAGCATAAAACACTGATTCACTCATGAATGTCAATTTATGCAAGTTTAGATTTGAAAAGGATTTGTCATCATTTGAGTTCATTCATTAAGCAGATAAAACATCAACCCTGTTTCTATTTATATATTCTCTATGCTTATATAGTGCTAATGTGTCAAGAGGTATAAAGGTATTTCAGTACAAACACACGTGTAAAGGTATTCTCCATACGGTGATCTAACAAGCACAATATTTTGGCTATTAAATTATAATGTTTTTCTTTTTACCCATTTGTTAATAAAAAAAGTGACTGCACTTGAGTCTTGCTACATTCAAATGAAATCAATATTATCCTGAGATTGTTATCAATCACACTCTTACTGTTAACTCGGTAAGGCAAGACACTACAAGCTAAAGTATTTTTACTGCTTAATTTTGGAATATTTTTTAACATGTTTTTATCCAGACAAGTACACAAAGTACACACTTAAATGTATACACATTATGTATTTGTGTTTGTAGATTTAAATTTCAAGAACCTCAATCCCACTTCAGTAGAAGGGCACTTACAAACATTGAATTTCCAGTTTTATTCCTACTGATATTCAGAAACTTTGTACAAATGGTTTGTTTATATAACGTTCGTCTGATATACATATGCTAGCTTGGCAAAAAAAAGGTGCACACTCAATTTAGATGGGACCTTAATTTTGCCAACAGTTTGTTTTCCGTTTGCTTTTTGCCAAGATTTATTTTAGGAATGCACCGAAATGAAAATTCTGAGCCGAACCTGAAAATTCTGGATAAACTTTGTCCAAACCCAGAAATTTTTGTTGTATTTATTTCATTTTAACTAATTCATTCATTTTGTTCCACTTTTCTGCGGAGGCAGCAGTCTCAGGAGAGAACCCCAGACTTCCCTTTCCCCAGGCACTTCCTCCAGCTCCTCTGGGGGGATCCTGAGGCGTTCCCAGGCCAGCTGAGAGACATAGTCCTGGTGGGACATGCCTGGAACACCTCCTTAGGTAGGCATCCAGGAGGCATACAAAACAGATGCCCGAGCCACCTCAGTTGACTTTTCTCAATGTGAAGGAGCTCTACTCTGAGCTCCTCCCAGGTGACAGAGCTCCTCATCCTATCTATAAGGATGCGCCCTGCCACCCTGTGAAGGAAACTCGAAGAAGATCTTGTCCTTTTGGTCATGACTAGGCCCACACGGAATCTGCGCGCGCAGAATTCCGAAGATTTTCTGCAGATTTTCGCCAGATTTCCGCAGATTTTTTGCCCATCGTTAATTCTGTTTATTTACTTAAAGTTATCTATTTAAAGTTAATCTAATTGGATTTGCATTTTAAACATTAAATACAAGTTAAAAAGATATTATTTTTTATTTAGCATATTAAGGTTTTAGTTATGATACTCCCAAAATAATTCAGCAGAAATCCGCAGATTTTTACCAAAAATCTCAGCAAAAATAGCAAAAAACTTCCGCAGATCCCGTCTGGCCCTGGTCATGACCCAAAGAGACTAGGAACGTCAACTGCTGCACCAATCCGCCTGTCAATCTTCATTCCACCCTTCCCTCACTCGTGAACAAAACCCCAGGATACTTGAACTCCTCCACCTGGGGTAAGGACTTTCCTCCAACCTGGAGATGGCAGACCACCTTTTTCCGGTGGAGCACCATGGCCTCGGAGGTGCTGATTCTTAATCTGATTCTCTGATTTAACTCAATAATTGAATTTATACAGATTTTAAAAAACACAACCTGATAAAATTATATTTTATTGACAGGAAATCGAGTTGGGAGGCATAATTTTACTAGCGTCGCCATGACAGCACAGTTGCAATATTGCAAGCAGTAGGATCAAGTACACAGTGGTCCCTTGCTATAACGCGGTTTACCTTTCGCGGCCTCGCAGTTTCACTTTTTTTTTGTAATTTGACAATTTTTTTTTACAGCGCATTGTGTTCTGCATCCTGAATGGCTGTAGACCATTGTCAATCAATATCCTCCATGCCGTGTCTCCTGTACAGTACAGAATGTGTAACAAATTTACATAAATCTTCCCAGGTACTGTAGCAAAGAATTCTGGCCCAGATTTGGCATGAAGTTGGCACAGCAGGCATTCATCCGGCACTGGCGTAGAGCATGTGGTCCAAACATGGCCCGGGTTTGGCAGAGTTGGCACTGTCTTTAAGACATGGGCCAGATGTCAAATGTAGTATTTAGTCCAAATGTTAAAAACCGATATGTGTGCCACCTAAGTTTGGCCTTTATTGACCCACATTTAAAGTAAATTTACTACCAGTGAGGTAACTTCGAGAAAAAAACACACCTATCATGCACCCAAAGCGCAATGCTTCATGGGTTTATCAATTTAATTGCAGTCTGGACACACCAACATATCTGGCCCAGTTTAGGCCCAGTTATAGGTTATTAACTTGCCCGAGACTTGGCTCAGATATGGCCCATGTTTGGACCTTGTCTGGAAGCCAGACTTGGTCCAGTGATGTAACAAGCAAATGATGATTCTGTGGGCCAGAGCGGGGCCAGAGAAACTTTGCTATGTGGGTGTTTGCAAGTTTTCTCCCCAACAAACCCCACAATGTCGATGAAACGTTTTGTCAAAGGCACCTGCAGTTGCACCAAAAGGCAGAGGAAGATGCTCACCATCGCACAAAAAGTTAGATTTGTGGACATGCTAAAATATTTTAGAAGTTAACGTTACACAGCTGTAGGGCGCCATTATGGAATAAATGAATCTTCGGTGTTACATAAAGGAGGAGCAAAATAACATAAGTGTTTAAACACGAGAGAAAAGAAAGTGTGAAAAGGTAATTGCCTGTTTGAAAAAAAGTGTATAGTGAGGTCTTTCAGCCTCATCTCACAAGAAAACGTAAGTATTTAACATTTTATCAGTTTAGCAGCTAATTGGTATGAATTCGTAGTTCAATCGTACAAAAATGTATGATTTTAAAACGTAGGCGTGGCACCCAACCCCACCCATAAACCCAACCGTCATTGGGGGATAAGCAGGTCATACTAAATTGTACTAATGAGATCATACGAATTGGCCACTAAACCAAAAAAGTTACGAATTGCCATGAGATTGTGTTTTACAGCCTTAAAACATTTATAATAATTGTAAACAAATAAAGCTTGTGATGAGCTGGTAGCGGTCACTTAATGTCCCATCTGGGGTGCCAATATTTATGTAGCGATCTGACTGGGTAGGGGCGCCAACTTATAATTTTATAAGTAAAAGTAAAAATTCATGTTTATAAAGGAATTCATGTTTATAAAGGAATACTCTAGCAGTGAAATAACCCTAGTAACCCTTTATGGTGCTAAAGACAAAAATAAATCAGACAGAACTAAACCATTTTGAATTGCATTCTAATATTATTCAATTTGGTCTTCTTACAACCTCAAAATAACACTGTATACGCATTTTACAACACAACAAAACAATTCAAACCCAATCCAACATACTGTGGAATTATAAATTTATATAATCTAATTTCAAATGAACAATAATCTACATATAACTGAAAAGTTATATTCTTTGGTTTTTAATTATATCATTTCATTAACAGCCCAGCTATCTTTCTGACTACTGGCTGAGCCAGTGATGCAAATGCAACAGGCAGGCATTCAATGACTCTGCCTTTGTCTTAGGGTGATACTTTCAGGCCAAAGAAACCCTTTTGTTGATTATCTTGTGTGGCAGGTTTTCTAACACCTATATGCTGGTTAATCCAATACCTAATTTGCATGCTTTGTTTAGCCATCTCCCCTCCTCCTAAGAATACAATATAGACAGGACATCTTCGTTTCAATGTTGATTTGTGATAAAACTAGCAGACTGCAGACCTCCAATAGGCTCCTGCAGACACATGGACTCTTGAAGACGTTGTATGACTGCAGATTAACCAACACGTCTCAATAAAGGAATTCTGCTTGTTTCGAGTCTCCTGGACTGGGTTCTCTTCTTCTATCCAACATTTATTTGTTTACAACAATACATAGGAATAATTCAACACAATCAAATGCACAAAACAGACACAAAAAAAAAATCTAAACCAAATGAAGAGGTACCTCGGTCTACTTGAAATTAATTTGACCAATTCACAAAGATTAAACCACTGATTCACATCAGTTTGTTAGAACATGATTACATTCACTACCGTGACACAGGAATTCAATAAACAATTCAAACATTTCCATGATTCATACAGTTCAAGTAATTTCAAGTAGTTGGAACTGAATCTGTGAGCATCTGAATGATCAGAATCGAGTGAATCAATGAACTGCTTGAATTGAATTTATGAGCAATCGAACTACTAGAACCGAGTGAATCATTGAACTGTCTGAACAAACTGTGAGCATCTGATTTACTAGAATCGAGTGAATCATTGAACTGTTTGTTAATTTCAAGTAGACCGAGGTACCTCTTTATTTGGTTTAGATTTTTTTTGTGTCTGTTTTGTGCATTTGATTGTGTTGAATTATTCCTATGTATATTGGATTGGGTTTGAATTGTTTTGTTGTGTTGTAAAATACGTATACAGTGTTATTTTGAGGTTGTAAGAAGACCAAATTGAATAATATTCATTCATTCATTCATTCATTTTCTTGTCGGCTTTGTCCCTTGCGGGGTCGCCACAGCGGAATGAACCGCCAAATTGAATAATATTAGAATGCAATTCAAAATGGTTTAGTTCTGTCTGATTTATTTTTGTCTTTAGCACCATAAAGGGTTACTAGGGTTATTTCACTGCTAGAGTATTCCATGTAGCACTGACTTTATAAAAAAGAATTTTTACTTTTACTTATAAAATTATAAGTTGGCACCCCTATCCAGTCAGATCGCTACAAGCTGACTACTTCGCAAATTTCTCTTATAGCGGGTTATTTTTAGAACATAACTCCAACGATTAACAAGGGACCACTGTACTACATAGAAATGTCCTGTTGTCATGTTAATTGAGCAGACTTTGATTTTCTGGTGTGCGGATAATTTAGCAATATTAAAACTGGATGTGCAAGCTAATCAATGGTGCATTCTGCTGCTTGTGCACTTTGGTTGAAGGAGCCTTAAACTGCCCTTGAACAGTGCAAGCCATGAATGAGTTTCATAGCGCAGTGCTTTCCACATTCAGTGTGAAAGCCTCTCAGTGACTACAGCTGGTTGGAGAGTGACACCAGTATGCTGAACAACACTGTGCTGTGTGGTGCACCGAAGTCTTTTTTGGCTCATATTTTAGCTTTCTTTTTTGGATGAAATAAGAAAATGATATTTTCTGCCGATACTTTTCGGTGGCCGAATATTAGGTGCATTCCTACTTCTCACTGATTCAAATGATCTATTTAGACTAGATCGACACTCTAGTTTCTACGATTCTTATGAATCTGACGTAAAAATAGTCAATATTGGTGATCCAGGCTATTTATATTACATGACATATTTTGTTATTTTCAATGCAATCTTGAAATATTCAGTAGTAGTAATCAGTGTTTGACAAGTTTTGTTAATAAAATGTGTTCTAGCTAAATAAATAAGCATTCCTCAATAAGTATTTCTTACTTTTCAAACTGAAGTACATAAGAAAATCAAGTAATTTTGCACTTTGACAATAAAACTAAAAAGTACTTAATACTTTGATAATAAGGTGTCTATAGTTTCACTTAACATTTTTTTGTTTGCGTACTTATGACAATTGACAGTATTCATCTATGGATTGAAAAAAAGAGTAATCCAATTCCAACAAAAAATTTCTATAACATTCTGCACTACCTGACAAAAGTCTTGTCGTCAATATGAGTTGTAGGAGCAACAAATAATAACTTGACTTCTAGATGACCATTTGGAAAAGTGGCAGAAGGTAGATTTTTCAGATGAATCATCTGTTGAACTGCATCCCAATCATCACAAATACTGGAGAAGACCTATTGGAACCCGCATGGACCCAAGATTCTCACAGAAATCAGTCAAGTTTGGTAAAGGAAAAATCATGGTTTGGGGTTACATTCAGTATGGGGGCGTGCGAGAGATCTATCAAGACATTTATGCTGCCCATTACATTACAAACCACAGGAAAGGGGAAATCCTTCAGCAGGATAGCGCTCCTTCCCATACTTCAGCCTCCACATCAAAGCTGTGCTGAAAGCAAAGCAGGTCAATGTGCTCCAGGACTGGCCAGCCCAGTCACCAGATATGAACATTATTGATCATGTCTGGGGTAAGATGAAGGAGGAGGCATTGAAGATGAATCCAAAGAATCTTGATGAACTCTGGGAGTCCTGCAAGAACGCTTTCTTTGCCATTCCAGATGACTTTATTAATAAGTTATTTGAGTCATTGCAGAGATGTATGGATGCAGTCCTCCAAGCTCATGGAGTCATACACAATATTAATTTCTTTTTCTTTTGACTTTATATTCTATGCGGTGCATTTATTTCTGTTAAGTGACAAGACTTTCGTCTAAGCAAAGACAGACCTTACTGTCCTAATTAAATAATTAAAAATCAAGGTATGATTATAATATATTTTGGTAAAATAAACGTCATCTAGAGGCCTTTGCCTTTCATATAAGCCACTTCTGATACCAAATGATCAACTAGAAGTCAAGGTATTTTTTGTTGTTCCTAAAACTTGGATAATCGACAAGACTTTTGTTAGGTAGTGTACATAACTAAAACGTAGACAAAAAGGAATTTTAAATGTTCAGATTTTGTAATAGCAAAATAATGCATATTACTATAGATAATGCCTCTTTTGCATATTTACACAACATTTTCATACATTTTTATACAAAACACAATTGTATGCTCAACCGAACAAGTGTAGCGCTAACTATTATTTAATTTCGTACTGTATTCACCTGTGGTGTCTTGCCTTAAATATTCCCACAACTGTCCCGTTTCATTCATCAAAGGGATTTTTCAGATTTTTAAGTTATCGGTTATTATTCAGATTCAACATAATAAATATTCTAGAGTCTAGTGACAAAAGTTATGAACAAATCTGGTTTCTTCTGCAGTTGGCATGGACAGTCACTCGAGGGAAGACTCGTGTTTCTCCATGCGACCACAAAAACATTCATCTACGATTTCAGCACCCAGTCCTTTTGCAAAATATCTGGGACACAAATATAACTTTAAAACACAGGCTTATTTGGTCGTATAAACCTTGGGTCCAATGATTCGCACTTTATTATATGGTTGTTCTACCTGACCGCAGATTATTCATGTGTGCTGTTACTACTGGTTTCCAACTGCAGGGCGGACACGCTGGTCAGTTCTCTTTCGCTGCTATCTAAAATAGTAGAGATTCCAGGAGGGGACGTTTGTGGATGCTCGGGATCAGTCATAGTCCTCGATCTTTCTGTATCTGTGTGCTCTTCTTCAGTCTCTAACTCTCCTTCCTCTTCCTCTAGAGTGAGCTCAAATTGGAATTTTTCTCCAGCCGAGCCTGTGACCCCTGTGGGCCGTGAGTCCTGCTCTTTAGGGGTTGGCGAGGGGCTGCGTGGGATCATACTCTGGTACCATTCTCGATTGTCCTCTAATGTATCTAGAATGTCCTGAGCGTCTGGATGGACCAGATCACCCCATGTTTCCCATAAAGGGTGGATAATGTAATCAATGAATCCCACCTTAAGAAACCACAATTAAAGACAGTTATGATTATTATTACATAAGATTGAATGTTTGTTTAAACCAGGGGTGCCCAAACTTGGTTCTGAAGGGCCAGTCTTCTGCAAAGTTTAGTTCCAGCCCTAATCGGACACAAGTTGGAGCTAAAATCTGCATGACAACGGTCGTCCAGGACAGAGTTTGGGCACCCCTGGTTTACACTATTATATAAAGGCAGCTGTATTTTTAAGAAGAAATATTAAATATATCTTATGTTAAAACAAACTTTCCTTTTGGATGCAATTATTCGTGATTAATCTTTGCCCAGCACTAATATTTACTGCATTCTACAATATTCATGTTAGTGATGTGCGATACCACTGATTTCCTATGCGATCCGATACCAAGTAAAATGAAGGCGAGTATCGGCGATACCGATCCGATACTGCCCAAAAATTACTATTTGGGAAATTAAAGTAGCAAGTAGTGTACTTAAAAGTGCCACTTCATACTGAATACGAGCCATATTACTGGTTATTCTTGTTTATTGTTTATTGATGAAGAATTATCATACAAAAAAAGCCAACTTGCATATTTATTGACAGCATCTGAGCATGTATATCTTAAAATGCCTGCCTGAACATCTTAAAAAAACATTCACACTTCTACGTTTAGTGACATGTTAATCCGGTTCCCATGAAAGTGTTTTGAACCTTTTTTCGTTGTTTTATCATTGCCACAAAAAAACCCAAGCCCCCAAAATACAGCCCCATCGCCGCATTTTCGCCCTCTGTACCTGGAAAGTGCCTGCTTGCTGCACCTAAGGACTCTGAAAGCGATGTCTGTCTCACCCTAGCAGCACCTGTACCTCTCATTTCCTCCTCTTCTGACCGCCTAGTTATGATGTTGTCATATTCTGTCTTGTGATTTCTATGTAGATGTTTGATTAGGTTTCTGAAATTACCACAGTACCTCACTGTTTTGTTACACGTGTCACAAACAGCACCGTTTGAGTTTATGGAAGTGAAGTAGCTCCACACATAACTTCGCTTGCGGTCACCCATATCCAATGACAGTGTGACTGAACAACATGTGCCAGCCAGTGGACTGAGTGGCAAGCTGGCGTGATCAGTGCCATATTACGCACATGACTTTGCAGGCGGAAGAACAAGTAGTTCCGACTAAGTTGGCATTATTTAGAGAAACTAGGGTAATTGTGGTTACTTTCCGCTGTATTTCCATTTTCAATAAAATACATATTTGCTCCAAATTATTGAAATATCTATATTTTGATAAGATAATCGATTCTAGAACATACAAAGCTGGTATCGGAGATATCGATATTTTAGTATTGATCCGCACATCACTAATTCATGTGTTTGTTTGAGTCACTAAATGCAGAATCTAATCAGAAATTAATAAAAATTCTTGTATGCAGAGCTCAGCATCCTCTCCAGACCCCAGTGTGTGTAAATAGAAAGATGGATATTTTTGATAAGAACATACCTGAGTGTTTTCCACTGAAGCTGTGTGTTTGTCACACATAGGGCTGACGTCTATGCCCTTGTCCCGCTCGCGGTCCCCCTGACTGAAGAGCTCCACCATAATGCGATCTGTCCACTTTCTGTAGAGCTCCAGGGGTTTTGTGGGGTTGCTGAGATCGGCGCAGTGCACCATGTTTTGGAGAACCTTCAAAAGGAAAGAAAGATTTATTTAAATATTTACGACTGAAGTCAGAATTATTAAGCCCTCCTGAATTGTTAGCCACCCTGTATGTTTTTTCCCAATTTCTGTTTAACGGAAAGAAGATTTTTTTTTAACACATTTTAAAACATAATAGATTTAATAACTAATTTCTAATAACTGATTACTTTAATATTTGGAATGATGACAGTATATTTGACTAGATATTTTTCAAGATACTAGTATTCTGCTTAAAGTGACATTTTAAAGGCTTAATTAGGAAAAAAATATTGCTTAGGGGGGCTAATAATATTGACCTTAAAGGGGTGGTCTACTATGATAGCATATTTTAAACTAGTCAACTCTCCCGTTTTTCCCAGGTTTCTTCCGTATTTTAAAGTTCTATCCCGCTATCATCCCGTAAAGGTATTTTCCCGTATTTCCTATACGCAACCCATACCGCCGAACCACAAGTGCCCCTTGCTCTTAAATGTGAGTCTGTTCTGTTCTTTCGCTTTGTTTAGGCATGAAAACACTTTGAAATAAATATAAAAACGACGGAATTCCCATTCCTTTTCATTACAGATGCCGTCTCCCCTTCATATGCAATCCTCAATACAGTCATATTGCGGTGCATGACTGTCAGCTGACGCGCTCCATAGTGATAAATAGACGCTGTTTCCCAAACAGATTCTGTACACGTAATTTGAAGCGGAGGCTGGGTTTTGGGTGCGTGTTAAACATACACATAATTATTATTAATAATATCTAAAGATGTCGATCTTGGTGTCAACTAATTTAGTCCAAAATGAGCATAAAAAGTTAGGTAAGCAATCGAATGCTTTTATTATAACGTTAGATGTGTGCCTTTTTAAAGTGACACCTGCTATTTAATATAATCAAACGAACAAAATCTAAATAAATAAGAGATTCATTCATTGCTCTTTAATCAGAATGTGTCAGTTATCGGTGAAGAAATGGCTAATGAGATTTGATAGATTGACTCTATTTCATTATAATAGCTATTAATTTTAATAAGCTGAACTGTTTGCTAATTTATTTGCTGCTAATGTATACTATTTATTTATTTATTTTTTATTTTTTTTAAATAGTAATAATAATAAAACATATTACTGACCATTTATTTACAACGAGACAGCTCCAAATCAACATATTTAGTATTGGGGATTTTTTTTAAAGGGGGGGTTGGGGTAATCCCTTATTATGGTGGGCATATCCCTTATTTTCACATCACAATGTCGACCGGTATGCTTCAGTTGATGTGTAATGTAGCTCTGTAAACATAAACAACATAACTGAATGTAACATGTTCAAAGTTCAATGCAAAGGGAGACATTGGCTTTTACAGAGTTAGCTTAGCAAAGCCTACAGCGAACGAAATTTGGAGACTACAAAAAAATACATCCGGGGTAGTGAGATCACAAACACTTCAGGTTACACACATTCACCACGCGCATACACCCTGCCCAGCGAAGGAGCGTGGCCAGAGGCGATGTAATGTTACAGCAGAGAAAGCTAAAATGCAGTGCAAACTATGCTATTTCCACAGAGCTTGTTCTGTGTCTGTATTTGGGCTTTCAAAGGACGCAACACAAATAGAGAAGTGCTTACAGTTTAATTTTAATTATGTTCCAGAGAATTATAAAAAATATATAGCTAGCATTTGACAAAGGAGAACTTCCAGAATCTCTCTTAGTTCAGTGCTGGATTCGGCTAAAAACTCAGCAGTTCAACCACAATAAATGAAGCTGTGGATTGTGAGCAACAACCTGTAAGTATTTTTATTTGTTAAAATTGATATATTACATGCAGAGTTTCTAGAGTTAACAGTATGTTGTAGCAAGCACGTAAGGATGTTAACAATGAGAAACGCTGTTTAGCACCGCTAACAATTTAGCTACAAATTCATATTTATCCGTCAAACGACTGTAAACACCCACAATCTTCACCAGCGCTGCAGTGTTTGTCTATGCGGCCGCTTTCCGTGCATTCTACATCTCAAATAACAAACTCGCAAAAGATATGTGAACGTTTCATATTACTTACACATGCTTACTCTGAATAAATATGAAAGACACTTGTCAGATTTTATTTTAGAGATCAGGCGTGAAGTTCAGCTGTGTCCTTTTCATTTTCTGTCTGATTCAGGCTCCAACTGATACAGCTAACAGCTACTTTGACTGACAGTATTTACACAGTGCAAAAGCGTGTGCTTGTAGGGGCGTGATACTTCCTTGTGACGTGGAGCTGATCCGCGAATCACAGAAATTTATATTAGCTGACCAATCAGTGCTTCTCGAGGGTGGTCTTTCGGAGGAACTATGAAATATAATAATAATAATAATAATGTAATGTAATGTGCATTTATATAGCGCATTTATTGTGTATGGCCATACACCTAAAGCACTTCACAATCATGAGGGGAGTCTCTCCACACCACCACCAGTGTGCAGCATCCACTTGGATGATGCGACAGCAGCCACAGGACAACGCCGCCAGTGCGCTCACCCCACACCAGCTATTGGTGGAGTGAAGAGACAGTGATAGAGCCAATTCGGTGGATGGGGATGATTAGGAGGCCATGATGGGTAAGTGCCGATTGAGGGACTTTGGCCAGGACACCGGGGTTACACCCCTACTCTTTACGAGAAGTGCCATGGGATTTTTAATGACCACAGAGAGTCAGGACCTCGGTTTAACGTCTCATCCGAAAGACGGCGCCCACTGACAATATAGCATCCCCTTCACTATACTGTGGCATTAGGACTCACACAGACCGCAGGTTGAGCCTCATCTCCTGGCCTCACTAACACCACTTCCAACAGTAACCTAGTTTTCCCATGTGGTCTGACATCTAGGTACTGACCAGGCTCAGCCCTGCTTAGCTTCAGTGAGTAGCCAGTCTTGGGCTGCAGGGTGAAATGGCTGTGGCGTTATATAATAATAACTCCTTACATTTATATAGCGCTTTTCTGGACACTCAAAGCGCTTTACACAATCCTCATCCATCACCAGAATATGATATTCGTTTTCATGTAAGCTCAGTTGCAGTATATAATAAAATAAGATATAATATAATAAATATACCGTATATAATCAAAGTAAGGTATATGAAAAAATAACGTGATTTTCTACAAATGAAGCGTGAGCACACATTGCTTTGCATCTTATAAACACAACCAAGCCATAAATACACACCCTGTACCTGTATTTTGTTTTTAAACAAAATTAAAAACTGCTTTTATTCTAGCCGAAATAAAACAAAAAAAGACTTTCTCTAGAAGAAAAAATATCACAGGAAATACTGTGTAAAATGCCTTGCTCTGTTAAACATCATTCGGGAAATTAAAAAAAAAAGAAAAAAAAATTCAAGGAAAACTAATAATAATTCTGACTTCAGCTGTAGCTATTTATAGCCCCAATACTGCCGTTGTATTTTTGTGTTTAGTACAATGTGGCCTGCAGTACCTGTATTCGGTCTGAGTAGTTGTCCAGTAGTAAGACTCCTTGACTAGTCACTTTTTTAGTTTCCACCATTGTTTTCAGGTCCGCCAGGAAATTCATGTGTTTGGACATGTCAGTTGCTAAAACCTAGAAAGATGATGATTGTTGAAATGCTAAATTGTTACACAAACAGACAGAGCAGTAGTCTGATTCACAAACAAAAGACTGTTTTGAACCGGTTCCTGGACATATCAGGTTAAAAGAATAGTTCTCTTCTCACACTCCATTTACCTGGTTTAGTTTTAGGCAGCAAATCCAAATATTAGAATGATTTATGAAGTATCATGTGACTGGAGTAAATTATCATTTAAAAAATCATTGTAAAATATGTTCAAATAATAACAGATTCATTCATTCATTCATTTTAGTCCCTTTATTAACCTGTGGTCGTCACAGCAGAATGAACCGCCAACTTATTCAGCATATGTTTTACACAGTGGATGCCCTTCCAGCTGCAACCTATCACTGGGAAACATCCATACACTTCCATTCACACACACACACACTACGGACAATTTAGCTTACCCAATTCACTTATAGCGCATGTCTTTGGACTGTGGGCGAAACCAGAGCACCCAGAGGAAACCCACGCGAACACGGGGAAAACATGCAAACTCCACACAGAAATGCCAACTGACCCAGCCGAGGCTCGAACCAGTGACCTTCTTGCTGTGAGGGGTGAGCGCTACCCACTGCGCCTCCATATAATAACAAATTGTAGTTTTAAATAGTAAAAATATTACATCATTTTTGCTGTGCTTTGGATCAAATAAATGCAGGCTGGGTGAGCAGAAGAGACTTAAAAACATTATGCTGTTCTAAAATGCGTTGTATTTTACCTGTAGTTTAACGTTTTTTATTTTAACAAAAGTTATTTGAAACTTTCAGATTTCTATGTATATGAAAATAAAACATTTGTAAATTTAATTTGGTGTAGACGCTAATTTGGGATGTTTCATTTTTTTCTAGAACTAAAGCACAGTATACAAAAAAGTAAAAAGGATCAGCTATTTGTACTTGTCTCAAAGTCACAAATATGGAAAAGTCTCACCATATCTATAGTCATTTGTCGCAGGGACTGTCGCTGTTTCTTGCTCAGATTGCAGAAGATATCGCAGCTCTCCTCCTGCAGAAGCTTGAAGCCCACAGCCAAATGATGATTCTCCAATACTGAAGCATCATTATACATGAGAGCCAGTTCAGAGTCTGAAAAACACCAAAACAACATCAACTTTTCTGACAGTCTTCTGGATGTCTGCATATCAGATGATTGAGCATAATCAGAGTTCTCATTCTAAGCCAAATCTAAAATTCCCTGACATTCACTGACAAAAACAATCTGAATCTCCATGATCTATAATGAAAAAAAAAAAAACAGGCAGCCGTTGTGTTGAGCAATGCCTCCAGAATTTTGTGGTTCTTTGATTAATAAATTCAACGCAAAATCAAGCAAATGATGCAAAATTTTGTTTTTAAACTTGACCTATTATGCTCCCTTTTGTGAGCTCTAAAATAAGTCTCTGATGTCTCTAGAGTGTGTATGTGAAGTTTCAGCTCAAAATACCCAACAAATAATTGTTTAAAACACTTTGAAACTGTCCCTTTTAGTCTTTGATTCAAATTGTGTAGTTTTGGTGACTGGCGCTTTAAATTCAAATGAGATGAAAAACTCATTTATAATGCGCCAAATTTATAATGCCTCTTAGGCCCCGTTTACACTAATACGTTTTAGTTTTAAAACGTATAAGTTTTGCTACGGTTATGCTATCCGTCCACACTACGCCGGAGTTTTCGAGCCCCGAAATGGAGCGTTTTGGAAACGCTGGAGAGGCCGTTTTCATTCTGAAACGCTGCTGCTCCGTCTCAGTGTGGATGGGGGAAAACGGAGACATCTGAAAACGGAGGCGGGGCTGCAGACATTCGCCTATCTGATTGGGGCTTTTTCCTTAATATTAAGTAGCTTTCACACAGTTCAGTCCTGCATCCTCTCCGTGTAAGTTCAGACCTCGCAAGTTTGATATGGAAAACAAACTCCCGAGTGTGTGCTTTATAAAGTCATTCACATCACCCCGGCTATGCTGTTTCACTATCTTGACAATAAAATGAAAACATGATGTGAGGAACTGCCTATTTTCATTTTGATATTAACTTAACAGACATCAAAAATGTTGAGGCGTCGTGTAGCTGCATGATATGACCGTCATCTTCATGCATATTTATAACAAAACGGAGCCTATAACATTACTGCCTCCTTTCATTTTCATTGAAAATACGAAACATACCCTCTCTCTTTCACTGAATATTCGTTTTAAATGATCAAATAATGGCCATTATAAAAGTATAACGTGCAATAAGTTTATACAATAGAGAAAATAAAGGCAAACAATCGGTCAGATGTGCAGAATCAGTGTCCGCGGTTACATTATATTAACCTAATCTATCTTTGCGCTCAGCCAAAGCACGTTACCTGAGAACAAGTAATAGATTCAAAAGACCAAAGTCGGGGAATATGTCGTTAGATATAGACAACAAGATGAATTAAATATCACGTTTAACAAATATAGTGAGATTAGATCCAGCGGTAGATCCGTGATGAACAGTCCGACGAGCACAGCTCTCGTGTGGGTGTGTGCTCAAAGCATGCTGCAGTGCATGCCAGAGAGTGTGTGTGTGTGTGGTCACGTGATGTGCGTTTTCACCGTTTTAATGTAGACTGAGAGCTGTTCAGAAACGCTGGATGAAATGCTAGTGTGGACGCGGATCGTTTTCATTCTAAAACGCCGATATAAAACTAAAACGTACTAGTGTAAACGGGGCCTTAGTCACTGACATTAGCTTATGGTGTGAAAACTCTAAAGGCAGACGGCTGCTTCTCACTCAGGGCTGTCTATGCTAATGAGGGAGAGATTGTCACTATTGGGCGGGACTCTCTGATGACATAAACTAAGGCAGAATGTCAATCAAAGTGTTTCTGCAGACTGTTTTTAAGAAGTGCGATTTTAAAAAAATAGAATTAATACATTTTTTACCATCAGAGTTTGGCTATATTCACACACTGTAGCCACACAACTGTGTTTTTTACCCTTAAAAGTGTGATTTTTGCATAATAGGTCCCCTTTAAGGCGATGTGTGGCTCAGTGGGTAGCACGTTCACCTCACAGCAAGAAGGTTGCTGGTTCGAGCCTCAGCTGGGTCAGTCGGCGTTTCTGTGTGGAGTTTGCATGTTCTCCACATGTTCACGTGGCTTTCCTCTGGGTGCTCCTGTTTCCCCCACAAGTCCAAAGACATGTGGTACAGGTAAATTAGGTAGGCTAAATTGTCCGTGTATGTGTGTGAATGAGTGTGTATGGATGTTTTCCAGTGATGGGTTGCGGCTGGAAGGGCATCTGCTGCGTAAAACATGTGCTGGATAAGTTGGCGGTTCATTCCGCTGTGGCGACCCCGGATTAATAAAGGGACTAATCCGAAAAGAAAATGTATCAAATGTAACCACTTTGGACAGCGTTTTCAAAAAGATACAATTTAGTTTCCAAAAAGTGCCATCTCAATAAGAACACTGCAAAACATTATATTCTTGTTTCTAGTCCAAATATCTAAAAAATTTTAAATCAAGAAGCATTTTCTAGACAAGCAAAACATATTGTCTTGATTTAAGAAATAATATGCCAAAATTAAGTGAATTTTTCCTTAAAACAAGGAAAATAATCTGCCAATGGAGTAAGCAAAATAATCTTGTTTTTCCTTTCTTCTGTTGAACAAAATAATAAAATATTTTGAAGAATGTAGGACACTGATAGCCACTGACTTCCATAGCTAGCCTATATGTACACGTTTTATAGCTTCAATTAACATTATATATTCTGTGTGACTGCAAAAACGAGAGGGCAGTATTTTCACTATCCAGCTGTCGTTTCTCCATTACATTAGCCTGTATGCCTATGATATTGCCCTGGCTAAACTTTAGCTAACTTATTACATGTTTGTTAATCAGGAGGATGTTAGCAAGACAAAACAGCCTATTTGCTTTTAAACTTTTGGATAAATAGCTGACGTTAAATTTGAGCCTTCGTTAGTCTTTTGTTAACAGTTACTCACCTCCACACAATATAGATGAATGACGGATGAATTTACATCAGCGGTTCTATCGATCATATCGGGCTGCCGTAATGGAGGTCAGCTAGTAATGTATGTTTTACACACACTCCGTCTGCAGACTGTAAAGCTATGGCCCGGATGCAGTGCGGATGCAGGAGTTGGCATAAGCACTGATAGATGTTACTCCACTGTTAACACCTCCCTTTTGAAGACTGAGTAACATTGTAAATAGAGTCTTCGTTAGAGCATTCGCCTCGAATGTGGTTTTTTTTCCAAATCGCCGGTTCAAGGCTCGCTTGGAGCGGCTAGACTAAAACCAAGATATACTTTAATTTTTTTTTTTTTTAATTGTTTGACAGGGAAAGCTATCCTTAAATAGAACACACATTTACTTATACATATATTATATTATTATTAGTATTTAAAAAATAATTATTATCCCCAGGAAAAAAGGTCACTTTCTCTTCAGGAGAAAAAAGGCGCCCAAAGCCCCCACCTCTGCACGTGCCTCTAACTAGTTCATACTTGTGTTAATGAGGAACTGGTTAGTCACTCCTGGATGATCCACATCATGTATAGCGCTGGCAAACAGAGCGGCCATGATCTCCAGGTCTGTAAACACATCCTGAAAATAAAAAAAAAAAAACACATAAAACCAGGTGTTAGCAAAGATATGTTTAGCAGTTATTTCCCATAAGGACTATGTGTGTGCATATGTGTGGATCCATGTAGACCTCTAGGGCAGGTGTGGAGAGAAGAACGTGTGTGGACTGAACAACATCTGCTGCGTGGATGTTGTTATGATAGGCCACGTCCGCATGGTAGTGATCTTCCAGAGTCATCAGGAATGTTAAGAAGGTGTCCGATGGGATTTTAAAGGTTTTGAGCAAATCTCGCTCCTGAGAATAAAAGAGTGCATTGACATTTAAATATGCATCGATAGTATAGAGATTAAAAAGTAACGTTATTCTCATTTATTGTCTGCTGTTAACATTTTTTATTTTGTTTTCAAGCTGTTTTTTTTTTTCATAAGATATTTCTGGACTTTACCTGAAAAATGGTGTACATCATCACTGTCAGTGGCCGATTCCCGGAATATTCTGCTATCTTAAAAATATCTACACCCCATCGATTCAAGTCCTCGAGCTCCTGGATGGAAAAATATGGGCATTGTAAGTCCAAGTCCACTAGTAACAAAATTAGGTAACACTTTATTTTGATAGTCCATTTGAGTATTAGTAGACTGTCTGCTTAATATCTGTTGATATTGACATTTAACAGTCCTTCAACAGACATTTAACTGACTATAAGAAACTTTGCAAGTACATGTCAACTTACACTAACCCTAACCCTAACCCCCAACCTAACAGTCTACTTATAATCTAATAAGAATTAGTTGACATGTAGATGCAATGTAACTTATATTCAACAAATGGACCATCGAAATAAAGTGTGACCCAAAATTATCAGTAATAAATGAAACAGCACATGTGCGTTTGTCAGAATAGTGAGAAATTGTGCAAATGAACAATCTAGTCCAAAAGTCTTAAGAACATTAGCGCAAAAGCATTAAGGGCATGTCCGGATCCACTTTTGCTAATTTAAGGACAGCCAAATATGCTTTGTGCTGCGGTGCGTGGTCTAACAGGGCTGTGCTTATTCTCTTAATGAGTTATGGGTGTGTTTAGGGTCAGTGTATATTTTGTCCATTGGATTTTTATTTTAGAAACAGATATTGAAAAACGAAAAACAAGCCGTTTTAAAATTTAAAAATGAAAATTGAAATACAATGTGTTTTTTTATTTTCGTTTTTGAATTTTAAAACGAAAATAAAAAAAACGTTTTTGGTAACACTTTACAATAAGGTTCATTAGTTAATGCATTTACTAACATGAACTAATCATGAATAACACTTGTACAGCATTTATTAATCATAATTCAACATTCACTAATGCATTATTAACATCCAAGTTCATGCTTGTTAACATTAGTTAATGTACCGTGAGATAACATGAACTAACAATGAACAACTGTATTTTCATTAACTAACGTTAACTAACATTAACAAATGCTGTAGTAAATGTATTGTTCATTGTTTGTTCATGTTAGTAAATGCATTAACTAACATTAACTAATGAACCTTATTGTAAAGTGTTACCACGTTTTTCTTTTTCATGGTGAAAAACAGCAAAGCAAAATTCAAAAATTATTTGATTTTCATTTTTTATTTCAAATAACAAAAAATGTAATCACCAAAAACCAAAATGAGTAAAGACTTGTTTTTTATATTCTGAAACCAGATAGGCCGACTCATTCACGGTGACGCAGTGCTGCCACACACAGGCTAGCCTATTATAGGCTATTATTTTTTCCCACTTAATAATGTTATAAAAGGTATTTTCTTGTGATAACAGGATTTTGTTAATACATATTTTCCACATTGAAGCCGGTTATATGGAACAACATAATTGACGATATATTTATTATTTGCATTGCTGAACCGTTTTCTGAAAATAAAGTTTATTGTTAAAAATCACTTCCACTGCAGGAGTGACAGTAACATTGGACATTTGTTTTCATTACTCATCTCTCCATGTTATCGTATATATATATATATATATATATATATATATATATATATATATATATACAGTTGAAGTCAGAATCATTAGCGCCCCTTTGAATTTTTTTTTTTTTTTTAAATATTTCCCAAATGATGTTTAACAGAGCAAGGATTTTCACAGTATGTTTGATAGTATTTTTTTCTTCTGGAGAAAGTCTTATTTGTTTTATTTCAGCTAGAATAAAAGCAGTTTTAAATTTTTTAAAAAACATTTTAAGGACAAAATTATTAGCCCCTTTAAGCTAACTTTTTTCGATAGTCTACAGAACAAACCATCATTATACAATAACTTGCCTAATTACCCTAACCTGCCTAGTTAAACTGATTAACCTAGTTAAGCCTTTAAATGTCACTTTAAGCTGTGTAGAAGTGTCTTGAAAAATATCTAGAAAAATATTATTTACTGTCATTATGCCAAAGATAAAATAAATCAGTTTTTAGAAATGAGTAATTAAAACTATTATGATTAAAAAAGGTGTTAAAAACATCGTAGGCTATTTTTTTACAATTTCAAATTATTTATTGAAATCTGCTGCTATATTTGCACATGGCTATATGAAATTATGGACAAACCCACTGTAGCAGGGGGATAACGCACGCACACAACTCATCTGCAAGCTTTAGTGATAGTCTGTTTTTAAAAGACACGGGATGTTTATCAGGGTGTTTGTACAGCATGCTTCCTTTCAGATAAAATTAATTGTTCATTTTTATTTTAAAATACTATGACTTATTGAAATGTGCGTAACGAACAACTGTATTAATGCCTCCCTCACTTGAAATGATTTGTGGTAAAACTTCAAGAGGTGGAAGTATTATGGTTTTAACAATATTAAAACTTTCTTTTCAGAAAAGTGTTCTGTGAAGCAAAGTGCTTGCATGTAATGTCAAAATAAAGGTTGTTACATTTAAAACATGCTAACAAAAAATAAATATATAGCCTATAACCGACCCTTATATGAGAAACATTGTCTTAATGAGTTAAATATGTCTTAACAAAATCCTGTAAAAACAAGAAAATACCTTTTATAACATTATTAAATTCCGTTAAATTATTCCGTTTTTCACCATGAAAAAGAAAAACCAGCCATTTTTTGATTTTCGTTTTAAAATTCCAAAATGAAAATCAAAAAACGTGATGTATTTAAATTTTCATTTTTACATTTTAAATCCAATGACCAACAGATACACTGACCGTTTTGAGTATAACGTGCATTAAATTAATTAGAGTCTCATCTCCCATTCCCTTTAAGAGTCAGTTGCGTCACACCATAGCGCATTTGCTATTTACATGGCGGACTTTGTAAGTGGAAAAACTGAACGCTTCACTTGCGAGAAAACAGTTAAACAGACCATCTGCAGCGCAAGGATAAAGAATGAGTCTCCACCATTGGGCCTCTTTACTTTCTCTTTACTTTACTTTTACTCTTTACTTTACTCCTTTACTTTCGTGAATAAGGAAGCGGTGTTGTACACACTCCACTGAAGACATCCATTAGCCAACGTATTTAATTTAGTTTATTAAGCACAAAGATTTGTTTCAAAACTATTTCTAAATTCAGTTCTAATTTCCAGCAAATGAATAAATGAACAATCAGAACGAAGTGTGGTCAAAAAACTGACTGCATACGT
The DNA here is from genome assembly GCA_903798195.1 of Danio kyathit. Taxonomy (NCBI): domain Eukaryota; kingdom Metazoa; phylum Chordata; class Actinopteri; order Cypriniformes; family Danionidae; genus Danio; species Danio kyathit. The sequence goes on along the minus strand of LR812529.1, from coordinate 9,086,039 downwards.
CTCCAAAATCCGACAGGTAGACAAATCTAAACTTGTTTTTATTAAAACAAATAGAAATATGCATATAGAAAATAGTACTACTACTAATAATAACATTATACAAATCCAAATTGTCATGAATAAAATGAAAAAAGCCCCCCGACATGAAGAATGCATGGAGGTAGTGGTTTTTATATTTATGTAGAAAATAATAATTTGTGTAATATTTTAATCTTTAAATTTTTTTTTATATGTAAAAACATTTGTGCATTACTATACATCCTGAGTGTATTAAGCAATGTGTAAGCGCATTGGACTCACATAGGCGTACAACTAACGTAGTCTGCTTTTAGTTGGTCAATGGTCCGGTCTATTTCAGTTCTTCAAAATAGCAACACAACAACAATGCGCCTTAACACACCTCCTTCTTAGACCGGCACACCCATGAGTCCACAAAGTGGCTCAAATAGATTTGCTATTACACAACGTGGCGCAAAACGTATATATGTATAAATCTATGGCTCTGGATGGACAGTCCTCCACTTAATTTCAAAGGAGCGCTGCGCTGTACCAAAATGGCGGCTCTATTGACGCATTCCTTCCAAAAGACGACAATAGCGTAGGCGACATCTAATGTAAATATCTATGGTTTTTGAATATGCCACTATTTTGAAAAAAGGGCTGGGAGCATTTCAATCTCAAAGCGACAGTCACCAAAATGGCACAATTATGATCAAAGCCTAAAAGGGGCAGATTCAAAGAGTTATAAAATGTTATTTGTTTGTCACTTTGTGCTGAAACATCACATACACACTATAGGGTCATTGGAGACCTATTTTACATCTTGTAAAAAGGGGCATAATAGGTCCCCTTTAAGGAAAAAACTCACTTAAATTGATTGATTTTATTTTTGAATATAAGACAATATATTTTGCTTGTCCAGAAAATGTTTCTTGATTTAAGAAATATTATGCTGTGTTCACACAAGACGCGGAACGCGCGGCTAAATCGCACGTAAATAGACGCGTGAACATTTGAGTTTACTCGCTTCATTCCCGCGTGAAACTCCGCTTCATTCGCGTGTCTAATCCGCTTCATTCGCGTGTCAAATTCACTTCAGAACAGACGCGAATTCGCGTCATGAGCAGGGCTTCTGTCTGCTCGGTGAATGTAGCTTCGTTGCTAAATGGCTAACATGGATTTTATTGATAAAGTAACTGTGTTTATGTGCTTTATGAAGGCTGAAAAACAGCGTCGATACGTTTGGACCAGTGTCTGTGTCCACTCAATACTTTCAGAAGTGCACCCAGCTCTGTGAGCTCATAAACTCCTCCAGAAACTTAACCTGGATGACGGAGGCTTCCAGTGGTGCTTCTGACTGAGCCAAGCCCAGTTTGATGAACTGTTGTCGGTGTCGGCTGGAGGATTTCCCCCGGACACCAACAACAGTTGCTACATCACAATCATGCTCCCACAAGAGCAAGCTCCTGATTGGTTAACGCGTCAAATGCGCAAAATGCTCAATTCGCGCCGCGCCATTCGCGCCGCGGCATTCGTGTGTATCGCGCCGCAGGATGCCTATTCGCGCGTTTGCATTGACTTAACATCTAAATCACTCGCGCTTGATGCTTCTTCCGCGTCTGGTGTGAACGCAGCATTAGATATTTGGACTAGAAACAAGACACAAGCTCTTTTTGTCAGCGTTTTTAGCAGTGTGTTAGTGATTTTCTATTTACATTTGTTTTCTTGACTTGCTAAATGTTTGAGCTTTCTCTGCCACTGTAGAAATCACAATCTGAAATATTACTCGAAATGACGACACACCTTGGCCAGGAGGCTCTCGTGCTGCGTGTTGACACCAAACCGTGGGATGCATGTTGGGGGGAGACTCGGACTGGGGCTTAGTTTTCTCACTCCACTTATCTGAGACATCGGCCGACGCTTCTTCTCCTCCTTACATGCTGCCGACAGAAGCTCCACATCGTACTGTTTTTCTGCAGCACAAACACAATGGGTATGTGACAGTTACATTCAGAATGAAATAATAATAATAAGTAACTGTAAACACACAATTATGAATCTTGTCTAATAATTACATAATAATTCATTCTTGTCACTCACGTAATATTGTGCTTGCTATGAACTCAGACACCTGGTTTCCTGAGCGGCTGGTCTCCGACAGCTGAGTGAGTTCCCGGTTGAGCATTCTTTTAAACTAAGAAGAGTAAAATACATAAGAGTAAAACAATAACTACAAAATTTTTACATCATTTGAGTAATATCAGTGTAATTATAATAATGACAGCAAATGATAGTCAAATTAGCTGTCCATCCCTGCTGAAAAATCCAGCTTAAACCAGCCTAAGATGGTTGGCTGGTTTTAGCTGGTTGACAAGCCTGGTTTTAGAGGGGTTTTGGCCATTTCCAGGCTGGTTTCCAGCCATTTCCAGCCTGGTCTTAGCTGGTCAGGCTGGGAGTTGACCAGCTAAAACCAGTTTGACCAGCCAAAACCAGCCATATCCAGCTTAAACCAGGCTGGTCAAGCTGGTTTAAGCTGGTTTAAGCTGGTCATTTTCCAGCCTGACCAGCTAAGACCAGGCTGGAAATGGCTGGAAACCAGCCTGGAAATGGCCAAAACCCCTCTAAAACCAGGCTGGTCGACCAGCTAAAACCAGCCAACCAGCTTAGGCTGGTTTAAGCTGTTTTTTTCAGCAGGGATAGCAAATCAGAACATAACAGAAGAGAATTTGGACTTTTCACATTTTTAGTTGTGCTATTTTAGTCTAAACACTAGGTGAACATCACAAACTTCAGGTGTATTTAAACTAAATACAGAATTTTTACGAATGCTTAGTTACTTTTGATAGTTTCCGGTGAACATTTGAACTTTGTTCTCCATGTATAATTTCCCAATCACCACTAGAGGTCTCCAACACCTTTTACTTACCAGACTCCATCTCCCAACACCGTGTGCCTAGGAACTGATTATGGACTAACCAGTTTCCCACATGTCTATTTAAGCTGCACACATTAGTGAGTTTTGTTTGGATCATTAAAAAGAGACCGAAAGAAAGTGCCAAAGACAACGGGAAGAAACTAGAAAGAGTCAATGGTTTCATAAAGTGTAAAGTGTGAGAAATGAGCTATACTGGAAGAAATAGGAGGGATGGAGTAATAATATTGAGGCCTTGATTTGGACATAAGTGCTGTCAATCGTTGTCATTATTGGGGGCAAGAAGACATTGTCTGAAATTTGAAGCAGACAGAAGAAATTTTATAGATTATAAATAATTTTAGAATTTCATCTATAAGGTGAAAATATGGTATTATTTAATAATAAAAAATAAATATATATATATATATATATATATATATATATATATATATATATATATATATATATATATATATATATATACAGTTGAAGTCAGAATTATTAGCCCATCTGAATTATTAGCCCCCCGTGTTTATTTTTTCCCCCAATTTTTGTTTAACGGAGAGAAGATTTTTTCAACACATTTTTAATCATAATAGTTTTAATAACTCATTCATAATAACTGATTTATTTTATCTTTGTCATGATGACAGTAGGGCAACCCAGTGGCGCAGTAGGTAGTGCTGTTGCCTCACAGCAAGAACGTCGCTGGGTCGTAGGTTCGAACCTCGGCTGGGCTGGGTCAGTTGGCGTTTCTGTGTGGAGTTTGCATGTTCTCCCTGGGTTCGCGTGGGTTTCCTCCGGGTGCTCCGGTTTCCCCCACAGTCCAAAGACATGCAGTACAGGTGAATTGGGTAAGCTAAATTGTCCATAGTGTATGAGTGTGAATGTGTGTGTGGAAGTTCCCAGAGATGGGTTGCGGCTGGAAGGGCATCCGCTGCGTAAAATCGTGCTGGATAAGTTGGCGGTTCATTCCGCTGTGGCGACCCCGCAAGGGACAAAGCCGACAAGAAAATGAATGAATGAATGATGACAGTAAATAATATTTTACTAGACATTTTTAAGACACTTCTATACAGCTTAAAGTGACATTTAAAGGCTTAACTAAATTAATTAGGTTAACTAGGCAGGTTAGGGTAATTAGTCAAGTTATTGTACAAGGATGGTTTGTTCTGTAGACTATCGAAAAAAATATACTGTAGCTTAAAGGGGCTAATAATATTGACCTTAAAATGGTTATTAAAATATTAAAAACTGCTTTTATTCTAGCCGAAATAAAACAAATAAGACTTTCTGCAGAAGAAAAAAATATTATCAGACATACTGTGAAAATGTCCTTGCTCTGTTAAACATCATTTGGGAAATATTTAAAAAATAAATAAATAAATAATTAAAAGGGGGGCTAATAATTCTGACTTCAACTGTATATATATATATATATATATATATATATATATATATATATATATATATATATATATATATATATATATATATATATATATATATATATTTGTATATATATTTATATATTTATTTGTATATATATTTATTTGTATATGAATGTGTGTGTGTGCGTGTGTGTGCGCGTGTTATGTTGTATTACTGAAATAATTTAATTTAATTTTTAAAGGTTAATGGGACTTTATGGGTATTTTTTTGTAGCACTGGTTGTACACTCGCTATTGCAGTGCATTGTGGGATTGATTGAGTCCGGTTTGGTTTCACCACTAACAATGGCTGTTCCTTTAAAGAGTGCACTATTTATGGGTATAAAGGGTGAGTTCAGAAATAGCCACAGTGATTTTTGCCTACATTTTCTAAACATTTAGAAAAAGCAACAACATGACTAACCCTCATTTACTGAAATGACATGACATTGACAATACAAATGTACTCTGAACAACTGATTTGAAAATAACACCTGCATAAAACAGTGTTTTTAGTCATTTTCATGGACCTGTGTAAACTTGAATAATTTTGTGCTGTCACCTCTCGGTACTACCTCTAGGCATAACTTTTTCAGAATGCAAAAGGAAAATGTTTCTATGCAATGTTTTGTGATAATGATATTTCTTGTGATATAACATTTCCATAAGAAAGGCCTGTGTATTCAATATTTTAAAAACATCTTTTAAAAAGATTGATAGTACAGATGAATGGCACAGCGATCGATGTTTGTCATTTAGTGTAAACTAAACTTTACACAGAGATTTAATTGTATTCTCTGAATCTTTTCAATGTTGTTGTTAAAAGATCTAAATTATTTACAATTTTAAATTGAAAATGTAATATTTGATTTAGACTTTTGGCTCAAAATGATAAGACACGATTAGGCCCACACGGATTCTGCGTGCGCAGATTTCCGCAGATTTTTAGCCCATCATTAATTCTGTTTATTTACTTAAAGTTAACTATTTACAGTTAATCTAATTGGATTTGCATTTTAAACATTAAATACAAGTTAAAAAGATATTATTTTTTATTTCACATATTAAGGTTTTAGTTATGATACTCCCAAAATAATTCCGCAGAAATCCGCAGATTTTTACCAAAATTCTCCGCAGAAATAGCAAAAAACATCCGCAGATTCCGTCTGGCCCTGGACATGATCTATGATGTAAGAATCCAACTTAAAAAAAAAGTAGAAATTACTTTTTTTTTTTTTTTTTTTTTTGGTTTGGCAAAAATGTATCAATTGTAAATAAATTAATTGAATAGTAAACTTGCTGTAAATTGGGCAGATTAAATATCTTACTTATTCTGACATTGTAAAGGTTTCTATACACTGTAAAACCCAACAGCCAACTTTATCAAATAAAATGAGTGTAGTTAACTCAAAATTGACTGAAAGTTAATTCTACTTATTTGAAAAGAGTTTTGAACTCAGTGTTGAAGGTAATGAGTTAAATAAATACCTCATTACTTCAACTTAAATGGAGTAAGTTCACAGTACTCATATAGAGTAGTTTTTTTTTTAAACTCAAATGGTTTGTTGCAATCGGTTTCTTCAAATGGTTTGAGTTTACTTAACTTATTGAGTTTACAGTACTCAGAGTCTCTTCATTTATCAGGTTTTACTGTGCTCAAATTGATTCGTTTAGTCAAATGAATTAAGTTCACAGTACTCATTTGGATTAGTTTTTTTTTTACTTAAATGGTTTGTTGCAATCACTTTCCTCAAACGGTTTGAGTTAGCTTAACCTTTTGGTTTTTAGTGTATTGAAGTTAAGTGATTTTATGTATTCATGAATCTGTCATTTGTAGTTTATTTATTTTCTTTTATGTTTTGAAGTACTTTTGTATAATTTGGATGTTTTGTTAAAATCGTATATTTTCTGTTGTTACAATAATCTAAAAAATCTGTCTAAAAGCGTTCAATGGAGATCCTGAAAGCATCATCAATCAGCTGATCTGTCAGTGGATCGATTGCTCATATAACTGTAAGGTTCAGCTGATAGACGCGGCTTGAATATGTTTAATATGTTGACTCATGTTTGTGTAAACGCAGGGTGAAGAGAGTGTTTCGATGACCATTCTGGCCAATCACAGACATTTTTGTTGAGCTCCTGAACACAACGGCCACTCAGCTCAAGACTTGCTCTGTCACTGACTGCAGTTCATCACTACATCTGAACCTACGTGCGGTCGAGTTGGCCAACAGATCTGAAATATTTAGAAAGCTAGCTGTTGGATTTTCGTTTGTGAGGTGTTGGCGACAAGTCTTAGTTGCTTAATTCAGGTATTCACACATAAAGACTGCTGAGCGCTCACTGATTTCCCCCTAATCACAGCCCGATCTGTCGGCAGGCTTGTTAACTTGCAAATCAGGCCTAGATTGAGCTTAAAATCCTGTAGTGTGAACTAGGCATTGTTTGTGGAGTGCTTCAAAACTGTTTAAATAGTATATTCTATAACCTCTTCACTTTTATTTGGCCTATGTCCTAATTTTTAGAGTATCCTCAAATAATCGAATATAATAAAAAGTCAAAATTTATTTATATTTCTAAAATATATTCAGATTTTTTATAAACTTTTTCTTTATGCCTACTTCAAATAAATAAAAGGTAATGAAAATGAACATCAATGCATTGCGGTTTTTAGATGAAATGTTTCTTTAAATACCTTATTAGAGGCCATTTCACTGACGGAGTGACGTGTTTGCAGGGTCTCCAGCTGGTCCAAACACCAGTCCAGCTCCTCAAGAGTCTCAACGGTCAGTTTTTGATATGCCTCATCTAGAAAAATAAATCTTAGATGTCAAACAATCTTAGTTTTTCTGAGAAAATGTATAAAGCCATGTACTGTACATTTTTGGTGACCACGTAGATGTAGTTTTTTTTTTTTACGTCTAAAAAAATCAGTCTACAGCAATAAAGGGTAGACCACTCACCGGACAGGTTTGTTTTACAGGCAGATTGAGGGTTAGTTCCTGATGATCTCCTAATATACAAAATAAAAGACGAAAATTTGTTACAAATCTTTCATTAATTCTGCCGTTTACTGACATTAAGATATTTTGGCTACAGACTAGGGCTGCACGATTCTGGCTAAAATGAAAATCCCGATTTTTTTTTTTTGCTTTAAATCAAGATCACGATTTTTTCACGATTCTTTAGATGTAAAATAAAGATTATTTCTCGAACATATGGTAAAACGACAATAATATTAGCCCTACCAGAGGTGGGTAGAGTATCCAAAATCTATACTCAAGTAAAAGTACAAGTACTTGCGGAAATTTTTACTCAAGTAAAAGTAAAAGTAACAATCTTAAAAGTTACTCGAGTAAGAGTAAAAAAGTATCTGATGAAAAAATTACTCAAGTAAATAGTTACTAGTTACTTTTCATTATATATATATATATATATATATATATATATATATATATATATATATATATATATATATATATATATATATATATATATATATATATATATATATAAATACACGCACACACACACATATACAGTTGAAGACAAAATTATTTGCCCTCCTGTGAATTTCTTTTCTTTTTCAAATATTCTCCAAATTATGCTTAACATAGCAAGGAATTTTATAATAAAATATAACATTATAGTTTATTTACTTTTATATCAGCTAAAATAAAAGCGGTTTTTAATGTTTTTAAAATCATTTTAAGGTCAATATTATTAGCCCCCCTAAGCAATATTTTTTTGACTGTCTACAGAACAAACCATCATTAATGATTTGCCCTAACTTGCCGAATAAACCTAGTTAAGCCTTTAAATGTCACTTTAATCTGAATAACGTTACTAGTATCTTAAAAAATATAGTCAAATATTATGTTCTGTCATCATGGCAAAGATAAAATAAATCAGTTATATGTGCAGGGCTAATCAGTTATTACCTTAAACTGCAGTTTCTTTAGTTATCCCATAGTTACCATTAATAAGGTTCAAATTGGTATAATTTTAACACTTACCACTACGTGTCATTCATGTATATGTTGCGATGTTGGTTCCCCTTCGGAAGGGGAACTTCAATGCTATGTGGAAACTTCCACTATGGGGATTTCGTTCAGAAAGCCAATCATCTGAAAGAGTATGTAAACGGGCCAATGAAATGCCAATGAGTTGGCAGCTTCAGCTTGCGCACCTGATGCTCGTTGCAATTAATCTTGCTATATAAGCACAGAGCTAGCAAGCCAAAGCATCCTTTTCGCTTCAGACGACTTCACAGCCTTCTGAGAGAGTCGATGAGGGTTCCTCCAGCCGATTTCCTGATAAATCTGCGAGAGAGAGTGAACGAGAGCGGTCTCCCGGTCCGGAGTGTGGTACACGCGGTGGCAGACGGTCGAGCTGGGTTTCTCCCTTGCCTGGCGTCCTTTGGGTCCGGTCCTCCCCGAGCGGTTTGTATTGCACTACACCTAAAAGAGCAATACGGTCGTGCAGCGCGTCTTTTTCAAGATGTCGCTCCGACCGTGCGTTTCTGGATGCGGTGGTTTCCTGTCCCCGGATGATGGGCACGAACACTGCGTGGCATGTCTGGGGGTCCAGCATGTTAATGCGGTGCTCGCGGGCAGCTCATGCCGTCACTGCGATGGCATGACTGTTGCGCAGTTAAGATCGCGGTTAGCCCTTGCAAAAGGGCTAACCACCCCAGCTGTCCCCTGCACTGCAGTGGGCACTCGGGCAGGTCTGAGGGTTCCAGTGGGAGATTATCCGCCGCCCCCGGGCTCGCGGACCTCCCGCTCCTCCAAGCGCTCCATCCAAGCTTCGAGCGGAGGAGGAAGCGATCCGTCTAACCAGATGGTAGCCCTCTCGCTCGATGACACCGGGGACCAGACGTCCACTGCTGCATCGGAGGGTGGGCTGTCAATGTCCGATGAAGATCCAGGCCCGCTCCCTCCCTCCGGGCAGGGGAGCGCTGTCAAAGATCTTGAGTCGGATATGATGGCCGTGCTTTCCCGGGCTGCTTCGGCCGTGGGGTTGGAGATGGTTTATCCCCCAGCTCCGCGGCCGGACCGACTAGATGGGTGCTACGTTGAGGATAAGAAGGCCAGTCCTTCGAAGCCTCTCGTCCCCTTCTTCCCGGAGGTGCACAGTAGGCTCACGCAGTCTTGGAGGGCACCTTTTCTGCCCGATCTGCGTGCGTCTCCGCCCTCACCACTCTCGATGGTGGAGCAGCCAAGGGTTATGAGACAATCCCGAAGGTCGAGCGCGCTATCGCGGTCAATCTTTGTCCGCGTGGCGTCTCCTCCTGGAGGGGTCTGCCTTGTCTCCCGTCCAAAGCCTGTAGGTTATCTGCCTCCCTCGGAGCCAGAGCCTACAAAGCTGCGGGCCAGGCTGCCTCCGCCTTGCACGCTATGGCCACCTACCAGCGCTACCAAGCGCAGGCGCTGGCCCAGCTGCACGAGGGTGGTTCCGACCCAGGCTTGTTGCACGAGCTCCGCACCGCAACCGACTATGCTCTTCGGACCACTAAGTCCGCTGCGTGTGCGCTGGGAAGGACGATGGCCACATTAGTGGTCCAGGAGCGCCACCTCTGGCTAAACCTGGCAGATATGCGCGAGGTCGACAAAGTTCGCTTTCTTGACTCCCCCATATCCCAGGCTGGCCTGTTCGGCGACACCGTCGGTGAATTCACCCAGGAATTCAAGGCGGTGAAAGAGCAGTCTGATGCGATGGGTAATGTCATCTATCGGCGGGATCGTAACACCGCTCCGCCCGCCGAGCCATCCACATCTGCTGCTCCTCGCCGAGGGCGTCCGCCTGCGAGAGCTGCCCCGCCCCCGCCTGCGCCTCCGGCGAAGCGGCCGCGTCGAGCACCTCGTAAGCCGGCCGCCCCCCCTGCCCAGGGCGCCGCTAAGTCCGGTAAACGGACCGCGAAGCGTCCCTGAGACAGGCCATCCGGAGAAGAGGGAATGTGCTTTTTCCCCGGTGGAGGGCCGGGCTCCATTTCCAACGGCACTTTTCAGTGCCACGAAAATCTCAATGAAAGAGCACTTTTCCAATTCTCCGGATGTGACAGCCCGAACTCTGCCAGTCCGGGACGCTATGCCTTCTGGCTCGCAGGTTCGGTGCATTTCGCCAATGGCTCACAGGACCTGGGAGGACGGTCTCCTTTCTCCCACTCCTCAAGCCCCCTCTCCGGAGTTCGGGAGCGAGGTGAGTGTGACTCTCTTATCTCCAGCTCATCCGCGGGACCCCAGCGCTTCCCGGATCAGCCCTCCCACTCCGCGCTGCCCCACTGCAGGTACGTCATCGATTGTAGCGATGAGTGCATTAGCGAGGGCTCTGCCTGCCTGGTTAGCGCGGGCCAGCCCCTCGCGGTGGCTCATACGCACAATCAGACTCGGCTACACAATTCAGTTTGCGAAACGGCCCCCGAAGTTCACGGGCGTGTACTTTACCAGGGTCAGCCCCAGGTCCGCCCCTGTCTTGCGAGAGGAGATTGCTGTCCTCCTGGCGAAGGATGCAATCGAGCCGGTCTCTCCAGCCGAGATGAGGAGCGGGTTTTACAGCCCGTACTTCATCGTACCCAAAAAGAGCGGTGGGTTACGACCAATCCTAGATCTGCGCGTTTTGAACCGCTGTCTGCACAGGCTCCCGTTCAGAATGCTCACGCAGAAGCGCATCCTCCAGTGCGTTCGTCCTCAGGATTGGTTTGCAGCGATAGACCTGAAGGATGCATACTTTCATGTCTCCATCCTTCCCCGCCACCGTCAGTTTCTGAGGTTTGCGTTCGAAGGCCGAGCTTGGCAGTACAAAGTCCTCCCCTTCGGGCTCTCTCTGTCTCCGCGGGTCTTCACCAAGCTCGCGGAGGGTGCCCTAGCGCCCCTTCGGCTCGCGGGCATCCGCATACTCAACTATCTCGACGACTGGCTGATTTTAGCTCACTCTCAGGAACAGTTGACTGTGCACAGAGACAAGGTGCTCCAGCACCTCCATCTGTTGGGGTTTCAGGTCAACCGAGAAAAGAGCAAACTCGCCCCCGCGCAGAGGATCTCTTTTCTCGGGTTGGAGCTGGACTCGGTCACCATGACAGCGCGCCTCTCCGGAGAGCGCGCTCAGCTAATGCTGAACTGTCTGAGAGAGTTCGACAGAAAAAAAGTGGTCCCACTGAAATTCTTTCAGAGGCTCCTGGGGCATATGGCATCCGCGGCCGCTGTCACGCCGCTCGGGTTACTCCATATGAGACCACTACAGCACTGGCTTCACGATCGAGTCCCCAGACGCGCATGGCACGCGGGCACCACACCGGGTCCTCTGTTACTGCGCTGTGTCGCCGCGCCCTCATCCCCTGGAACGACCCCTCGTTCCTACAGGCCGGAGTGCCTCTAGGACAGGCGTCCAGTCATGTTGTTGTCTCAACAGATGCTTCCAGCACGGGCTGGGGGGCCGTGTGCTGCGGGCATGCAGCTGCGGGCCTGTGGAAGGATACCCAGCTGCATTGGCATATCAATCGCCTAGAGCTGTTGGCAGTGTTCCTCGCTCTCCGCCGTTTTTTACCGGTGCTGGAGCGACAACACGTGCTGGTCAGGACGGACAGCATGACGACGGTGGCATATATGAACCGTATGGGGGGTATCCGCTCTCGCCGTATGTCTCAGCTCGCCCGCCGTCTGCTCCTCTGGAGTCATACGCGGCTGAAATCGCTGCGCGCCATTCACATTCCAGGCGAGCGCAACCGTGCAGCCGACGCGCTCTCACGGCAGCTCTTACGTCCAGGAGAATGGAGACTCCACCCCGAGTCGATTCAGCTGATATGGGCGCGATTCGGGGAAGCCCAGGTCGATCTGTTTGCTTCCCCCGAGAACGCTCATTGCCAGTGGTTTTTTTCCCTGACCGAGGGCTCTCTCGGCACGGATGCACTGGCTCACAGCTGGCCTCGGGGCATGCGCAAATATGCGTTTCCCCCAGTGAGCCTGCTCGCGCAGCTCTTGTGCAAGGTCAGGGAGGACGAGGAACAGGTCTTGCTAGTTGCGCCTCTCTGGCCCAACCGGACTTGGATGTCAGAACTCTCACTCCTCGCGACGGCCCCCCCCTGGCAGATCCCTTTGAGAGAGGACCTACTCTCTCAGGGACAGGGCACCACCTGGCACCCTCGCCCGGATCTTTGGAACCTCCACGTGTGGTCCTTAGACGCGAGGAAGACTTAGGTAACCTACCTATGGCGGTGGTTGATACCATCACTCAGGCGAGAGCCCCCTCAACGAGGCGCGCGTACGCCCTGAAGTGGAGTCTATTCACTGAATGGTGCGTCTCTCGCAGAGAAGACCCCCGAACTTGCCAGATCAGCGTTGTGCTTTCTTTTCTCCAAGAGAAGCTGGAGAGCAGGCTGTCGCCCTCCACACTCAAGGTTTACGTGGCTGCCATCTCCGCTCGCCATGACGCGGTGGCTGGCAGCACCGTGGGAAGGCATAACCTCATCATCCGGTTCCTCAGAGGCGCTAGGCGAATTAATCCACCCCGCCCCCCTCTCATGCCCTCTTGGGATCTCGCCCTCGTTCTCACGAGCTTGCGCACAGATCCATTCGAACCACTCGACTCAGTATCTTTAAGATTTCTGTCCCTGAAGACAGCTCTGCTGGTCGCGTTGGCTTCTATCAAGAGGGTTGGGGACCTGGAGGCATTTTCGGTCAGTGACTCGTGCCTAGAATTCGGGCCGGCTAACTCTCACGTTGTCCTGAGACCCCGGCCTGGATATGTGCCCAAGGTTCCTACCACACCATTTAAAGACCAGGTAGTGAGCCTGCAAGCGCTGCCCCCGGAGGAGGCAGACCCAGCCCTTTCATTACTTTGTCCAGTTCGCGCTTTGCGAATCTATCTGGACCGCACTCAGAGCGTCAGATCATCTGAGCAGCTCTTCGTCTGTTACGGTGGTCGGCAGAAGGGAAGTGCCGTATCTAAACAGAGGTTGGCCCACTGGATAGTGGATGCCATCTCCCTCGCTTACCAGAGCCAGGGCGAGCCGTGTCCCCCAGGGGTTCGAGCACACTCCACTCGGAGCATAGCATCCTCTTGGGCGCGTGCACGCGGCGCCTCTCTAACAGACATCTGCAGAGCTGCGGGCTGGGCGACACCTAACACATTTGCAAGATTTTACAATCTGCGAGTGGAGCCGGTTTCCTCAAGGGTATTAGGTAACCCTTGGTGATTGAGGAAACAACTCGGTGAAGGTGTTTAAATACGCTTGCTGCGCCATTCTTTCTAACACGGAGATACGTGCGCTTATTCACTCTGTCAGTAAAGTTCCCCGCTGGCGAACCCTGCAGAGATTCCTCCGCGGCCCCCAGCATCTGGCTCAACGGAGGAGTCAGACGCTGGCCCATTATGTTGTAGGTCTGCCCGCTGGTCAGCCCGCGTTCTGGGTATAGGTGCCTGCTATGCGCGATCCCCACTAGGCGATCCCATACGCTTATACTGCCACGGTGCAGTCCCCCCTCACAGGCGGACCCGTGTCTTCCCTAACCGCTAACCATCTTATTTTCATATGCTTACTCCCCCTTCTCAGGGTTAGTTCATGTGCTATTTGCCCCAGTCTCCCCACTTGGGTAGCAGGTGGCCTCCGCAGCGTCCTCCCTATCGGGACTGCACGCTTCCCAACGTACTGTCGTATTAATTCCTAGATATTCTAGACGCATTTGCGGCTCCCGAAAAATATATCTAAATCTGTAAATCTTCTGTTGAAGTGGGATAAGTAAGGGCCAGGGAACACGTTGGAAGACCGCGCCTCTGGTGATGACGGTGCGCTCACGCTCTCTTTGCCTGGCAAACCTCTCATCGGGGGCGAAGGTAAGGTTCAATCATTATGGCGTTTTCCATACATTTCCCCATAGTGGAAGTTTCCACATAGCATTGAAGTTCCCCTTCCGAAGGGGAACGCTCTGGTTACTAAGGTAACCCTCGTTCCCCGAGGGGGGGAACGGAAATGCTATGTCCCTTCGCCATAATGATTGCCCCTTGGCTGTTGAGACGAAGTCGCTTCAGCTACAAAAAGGATGCTTTGGCTTGCTAGCTCTGTGCTTATATAGCAAGATTAATTGCAACGAGCATCAGGTGCGCAAGCTGAAGCTGCCAACTCATTGGCATTTCATTGGCCCGTTTACATACTCTTTCAGATGATTGGCTTTCTGAACGAAATCCCCATAGTGGAAGTTTCCACATAGCATTTCCGTTCCCCCCCTCGGGGAACGAGGGTTACCTTAGTAACCAGAGCGTTCTATGTACAGCTTGCATCGCATTATCAAAGTATTCTTGTTGACATCTTGGAGTGAAAACATAGATTGAACTTCAGGCCGCGGGTGACCTGGTCCGATAAACTCACTGCACAGACAGCGTCCTTCTTGGAACCGCAGATGGCCATAGCGTGACCGTCACCACAGTATAAACTCGCACGTCTTCCTCGATTTTAGCCAGCTTTAACCGAAAGCGGGAGACTCGTCTCTATAGCAACCTCTCATGACACAACCTCTCTAATTCGGCGCCTCACGATATTTGCAAACAAGTCATATGAATCACATTTATTATCATTTCACAGTAACAGAGGAACGCCGCCAAATGTAGCGAAGTAAGAGTAATGATTTTTCTCTAATAATTTACTTGAGTAAGAGTAAAAGTACAGATTTTTAAATGTACTCAAAAAGTACACATTACCCAACAATTTTACTCAAGTAAATGTAACGAAGTAAATGTAATTCGTTACTACCCACCTCTGAGCCCTATGTGTAGGTCTACTGTTGGTTGAAATGCTAAATTTTGTATAGACTTGGAATGGTGCACTTGGAATAGAACAGACTTTAAAAATGTCCCGGTCATTAATGCACAGTAAAGTGACGACATTAGAATACACTAATTCAGAATATGCTTGCAATCTGTCATTGACAACATTATTAGACCATTTTATTCACTGGTAAAATGAGACATTTGTCATTATCAGATTCCCCTCTGCATTAAATTCAACGTTATATAGGCTACAGTAGTTATACTGACACAGGAAACATTTATTTTCATGCACAACACTTTGTGTTCACTATGAAACTACATATCAAATGCTTGTCGTAATAATAACTCTAAAATGCAATACAGGCCTAATCATGTAAATGATGTGCGCGCCGGTTTCACTTTCACTTCTGAGTGCGGCATGCAAATCATATTTCCCATGCGGCTCTCAAACGATCGTTCTGTGCAACAAACTGAACGTTATTTACAACTTTATTAGATGTTATTCACAGCCTGTGCAAGTTCTGTTCACTAAAGTAAGCATCCCACATAGCAAACGGACTTGGCCCAAATGTGGCCTCATTATGGCACTGCTGGCGTGTCCAGCACTGGCATGCATAATGTCAGCCGAATGTGGGCCATGCATGGCAATGATGGCACTGCATGCATGACGGCAAACTACATTTGGGCCAATTGTGGATGGGAGGTTTGTGGCCCAGATCAGTGTAGCGATTGTTCACGTTGTTTAGGTAACATTAGGCTGGGTTATGGCTCAGTTTTTGGGGTGTCTGGTTAAAGGGTGGTGTTGATACGGTTAACTTATAGCTGAGAATCGGTACCAATAATAAACCTGTTTTGGGCCACTTCAGGGCCAGTTAAGGGTAACAAATTGGCTGAGATTCAGGCTGGCTATGGCCCATGTGTGGCCTTGGATTTAATCCAGTTATGGGCCAGTTCAGGGCCGTCATTCTTTGCAGTACTTGGGCCAAGGGAAAAGTTAGTGAGTGGCCCGGAGCTGGGCCAGAAAACATTTGCTATGTGGGATCATTGTCGGGCATGCGCAAGTCCTCTCGGTAGTAAACAAACAGTGCGTTAGCTCACGTGTGATTTCGCGGCTGAAATGACATTTTTGGGTGAATTAACGTGATACTTTTTAAATACAGTTTGTGACACCATTTGGAGGTGTCCATGTTGCTGTGAAGACTTGTGCGACCGCCTTAACGCTTCTCTCTTGACCTTGAAAATATATCTGGCTGAATCGTAAGCTGAATTAAGATCATGTGTAGGGTCGAATCGAGATCGTGATCTTTTTTCGATTAATCGTGCAGCCCTACTACAGACTCACTTGTTGCTTCTGTCTTGCATGTGGGTTAAAGCTGCAACATTTCCTCTCACTGTACGTAGACTGGCAAGAACCTGCAGCAAACACACACACACACACACACACACACACTTCAATTCACCTTTATTTCTATAGCGCTTTTTACAATGTACACTGTAAAAAAAAAAAATCCGTAATTTTAACCAACCAGCTGGAAAAAAAACGTAAAATAACGGCCGTTAAATTACAGAAATTTACTGTAAAATAACTCTTATTAAATTACAGAAATTTCCTTAAATTAAAATTTCTGGTAAATTTCTATAATTCAACCTCTTTTATTTTACAGTAAATTTCTGTAATTGCTCCCGTTATAATTGTAATTGCGGCTGTTATTTTGCGTTTTTTTTTTCGGCACCCCAGTTGCCGGAAATATACGGTAAAATTACGAATTTTTTTTACAGTGTATATTATGTCAAAGCAGCTGAAGATAGATGAAGTTCTAGTAAATTTAAACTCTAGTTTATTTTTCACAAACAAAATATTGAACATTTGATTTATTTTTAATACAATCAATATTAAGTTTATTTATTTATTATTTTAATGCAAAAAAAAAAAAAAAAGTATCACCGCTTCCACATGGTAAACAGCAAAAATACAGATTCATGTAGGATCATTGACAAGGAATGATTAATTTACAGGAATAAATTACATTGTAATTTATAATAAAAGGGTCATGAACTGAGAAATCTAAATGAGCAATCACTAGACATTTACTTCTGAGTTTAAAATCTGTTTAATTTAAATCTATAGCTAGCACCAGGACGTAGACGAACTGGGGCGCTGTTTTTGCACATGTCAGAGTTTACGAATAGATAGTATGAAGTAATCTTGACAAACTATACATCAGTCTAAAGCTCAACCCTCAAGCAGGCATTGTAGCTAGTTGTTTTTCAATGGGAAGCTTATAAGCAATGTATTTGCTAAATTTGTGTAAGTTGTACAGACACTTATTTGGAGTACAGCATATGAATATCATCGTAATAACAAGACACACACGCATTCATTGCTGTACATCACGGTTTATTTTGAAAGGTAAGAGTCCTCATAACATCATCCCATTGAACACATTTAGTCAATCGATACAATAGTATTGAATTATGGATGGTTATTCCGTTTGTTTATGTCACCGTTTCTGTCGAAGACCTGTTGTTTACATTGTTTACTATGTTACTTACTCGTGTAAACGGCGTCTTTGTAGTAAAAAGCAAGTCGATGTCATAGCTTGCAGTGCTACAAATAAAATGAGATCACAAACTGAATAAAAAATCAAAGTTATAGTTACTAAAATCTAAGCAAAGCAGTCGAGTGTTTTGACATTCTGCATATGCTATCAGTCACTTTTAGCCAGTAACTTACTTTCTAGTCTCGACTGATGGAAAATTTAGCCAATGGGTGCATGATCTTTCGAAATATGGTGACGTTTATCTATTGGACATGCTGTTTTATTGCTCTCTGTGCGCGGTCACTGGTTCAGTGCCCTGTAAATCATTATGTGTATGTGATGCACCTGTCCTGCATAGCTTTATGCTAACAGTTCAAGCTAACGGTGTACTTCACTTAGGTAGTCAAAACAAGAACAGAAAATAGCTTATTACTTGTCAATTATATAATTATATTTTCATGTAAAAGTCTTGACAACAATATAAGTGGACCTAAGAGTACAAAATAATCCAGAAGGCAGTTCATGACCCTTTATAACAGAAAACTATTTTTATATATGTATATGTACATGTTTTTATGTTACAGCCTTATTCCAAAATGGATTAAATTCGAAATGGATTGAATTGAAATTGTTGCAAATTTATTAGAAACATTAGAGATGTTCAGTAGGATTTAGGTCTGGGCTCTGGCTGGGCCACTCAAGGACATTCACAAAGTTGTTGTGAAGCCACTCCCTTGATATTTTGGTGGTGTGCTTTGGGTCATTGTCCTGCTGGAAGATGAACCGTCGCTCCAGTCTGAGGTCAAGAGCCCTCTGAAGCAGGTTTTCATTCAGGATGTCTCTGTACATTGCTGCATTCATCTTTCCCTCTATCCTGACTAGTCTTCCAGTTCCTGCTGCTGAAAAACATCCCTACAGCAACAGCATGATGCTGCCACCACCATGCTTCACTGTAGGGTAAAGTCTAGATCGGATACATGGCCGGCCGAAAGTGCGATATGCACATCAACATAGCAGCATTTTTTTTTAATGTATATTTTTACAGTACTGTGACGGTTGGGTTTAGGGTTAGGGCATTAAAAATACAATTCATTGGGTAATTTAATTGATAGCATAAATAATATTCAGTACAACTACAGTTTTTACATTACTGTGATGGTTGGGGTAGGGTAGACGTTAATAAAATAGAATAAATGGGAAATTTAATAAATAATATAAATAATTCTTGTTAACTTCCGGCCGCAACCATATCCTATCTAGCAACAACCTCACTGTAGGGATGGTATTAGCCTGGTGATGAGCGGTGCCTGGTTTTCTCCAAACGTAACGCCTGGCATTCACTCCAAAGAGTTCAATTTTAGTCTCATCAGACCAGAGAATTTTGTTTCTTATGGTCTGAGAGTCATTCAGATGCCTTTTGGCAAATTCCAGGCGGTGAGTGGCTTCCGTCTGGCCACGCTACCACACAGGCCTGATTGGTGGATTGCTGCACAGATGGTTGTCCTTCTGTAAGGTTCTCCTCTCTCCACAGAAGAACGCTGGAGCTCAGACAGAGTGGCCATCGGGTTATTGATCACCTCCCTGACTAAGGCCCTTCTCCCCCGATCACTCAGCTTAGATGGCCGGCCAGCTGTAGGACGAATTCTGGTGGTTCCAAACATCTTCCACTTATGGATGATGAAGGCCACTGTGCTCATTGGAACTTTCAGAGCAGCAGAATTTTCTGTAACCTTCCCCAGCTCTGTGCCTCGAGACAATCCTGTCTCAGAGATCTACAGACAATTCCTTTGACTTCATGGTTTGTGCTTTGACATGCACTGTTAACCCTGGGACCTTATATAGACAGGTGCATGCCTTTTCAAATCATGTCAAATCAACTGAATTTACCACAGGTAAACTCCAATTAAGCTGCTGAAACATCTCAAGAATGATCAGTGGAAACAGAATGTACCTGAGCTCAATGTAGAGCTTTACGGCAAAGGCTGTGAATACTTATGTTCATGTGATTTTTCAGGTTTTTTATTTTTAATAAATTTGCAACAATTTCAAAAACTCCTTAATCACATTGTCATTATGGGGTATTGTGTGTAGAATTTTGAGGAAATTGTATATTACTGTATATTCACTGTATATTACTGTTTTTACTGCAAGACATTTAGGTTGTGGCACCTACAGTACATACTGTAGTATTGCATAATGTACATTATACACATCAAATAAGCACCCAACTGACCTGAGCAAATGGCGTTACAATCATGTCCTCTCCATGACTGCAAAAGACAAGTTATCAACAATAATCATCATCAAATTATGAATTTAACAAATAATAAATCAATAGTCTCTGAATTTAAATGTTTAATGCTTTTTTTGCAGTTTGGTCTACCTCACAAATCCCTCTTTTGGGGATTCTTTCCCTGCTGAAAAAAAACAGAATATGCTGTTAAGGTATGTTTTGATGCTGGTCTTGCTGGTTTCAATGATGGTTTTGCTGATCTTTATGCTGGTCTTGCTGGTTTCAGTGCTGGTCTAAATGCTGGTTTTGCTGGTCTCATTGCTGGTCCTGATCAGCATTGAAACCAGCAAGACCAGCGTACCAACATCAAAACATACCTTACCAGCATATGCTGGAGTTTTCAGCAGGGTTTTACGTCACTGATAAAATCTCTGGCTGAATTGGAGTGCCATATTATAGATAAAAATAAGTATGAAAGAGTACAGAATGTACATGTCAAATTTCAGTATTGCAGACACATTTTATGATTTAGTAGGATTGCACTTGCCAATAAATAACTCATAACATATCAGATCAACCAACAAACCAACCAACATTATGAAAATATATTTGTTTGCATTGAATGTTTCATTCATTCATTCATTCATTCATTCATTCATTCATTCATTCATTCATTCATTCATTTTCTTTTTGGCTTAGTTCCTTTATTAATCAGGGGTCGCCACAGCGGAATGAAGTGCCAACTTATTCAGCACATGTTTTACGCAGCGGATGCCCTTCCAGCCGCAACCAAACACTGGGAAACACCCATACTCTCTTGCATTCACACACATACACTATGGCCAATTTAGCTTATTCAATAGCGCATGTCTTTGGACTATTGGATAAACCGGAGCACTCGGAGGAAACCCACGCAAACATGGGGAGAACATGCAAACTCCACACAGAAATGCCAACTCGAACCAGCGACCTTCTTGGCATTTCCATTAACCTTTTTTTAATGCAATATTTCAAAATGCACATAAAAAATAGGTGGATGGAAATATAGCTATTGACATATTTGGCTTAATATGTGATGAATGCTTACAGCTCGCTGGTGGTCCAGGAGTTGGACATCGTCTTGGGCGAGAGGTACCATAACGCCGCATTGAATGTTGAAGCATTAATAATTCATTCATTCATTCATTTTCTTTCCGGCTTAATCCCTTTATTAATCTGGGGTCGCCACAGCGGAATGAACCGCCAACTTATCCAGCATATGTTTTACACAACGGATGCCCTACCAGCTGTAACCCATCTCTGGGAAATGCATTAATAATGTTGATTGTAATTAGTGATAAATTTAATTAAAAAAAAATGTAATTGCTGTACTTCTAGTCGACCATATGCATAATGATTAACTACAACTCCAGCTGTTTTTGCCTGCTGTTTCGAATTGAACACATCTTTTAAGAAAGTTGGACATAGCCAAAACATTCCCTATAACAATATTAATAGAAATTTTCATGAGATGTAAAAACCTCTCTCTAATCAGCAGGCCTTGCACTAGCATTGAATTATGAGTCACTATTATTATTGGTGCATTACTTCTGAATGCTTAAATTAGTACTGCAGTGCTTCAATTGTCATTTAAGCAACAAATGAATGATATACATCTATTTAACTGACTTTCAGCTTCGGGTTTGACCTATTTCAAAGGCCGCCACGGAATGAACTGCCAACTATTCCAGCATATGTTTTACACAGCGGAAGCCTTTCCAGCCACAACCCAGTACTGGGAAACCCCCATACACACTCATTCACAGACACAAACAATTTTTGTTTTAACTTGATATATATATCAGTTACTAAAATAAATGTTCTGCAGGTTGTGAACGGTAACTTGATATTTAAACCGATTTGAATGTTATCACTCGATTGAATAGGCGTTATCAGTGGTTCTCGCTGATAGATATGGGCCAGTAGGGGCCTTCTGTGCCTACTAGTAGGCTCAGAAGGCTGTTATCATCCATTCACATGGTTAATCAACTATAGATCACATACGGCTGGAATTTAACGAGAATTATTTATATTATTCATTAAATTTCCCATTAATTGTATTTTATTAACATCTACCCCTACCCCAACCCTAAACCCAACCATCACAGTGATGTAAAAACAGATCTGGATCTGGAGTCTTCTCTATTAGTACAGCTGATTAACCATGTGGATGGATGATAACAGCCTTTTGAGCCGACCAGTAGGCGCAGAAAGCCCCTACTGGCCAATATCTATCAGCTGATAATCACTGATAACGCCTATTAAATCGAGTGATAACATTCGAAGCGGGTGGGTATTCACACATCTACAACACCTGCAAATTATTTTCACAATTCTATTCCATGTCCAAACTATGATAGTTCCAATTTTTATACAAGTGGAAATAAAATAACTCTTGTCAAAAGATTAAGTATTAAATAAGCAAGAAATCACATAAAAGGCAATAGCTAGTAGCTAGACAACAGATTCGAATTAGATTTATGCACAAAACTGGAATATCGCATAAAACATTTGTGAATAAAATGCAGTTTCCATCCAATAAGTCAATGCTAATGACTTCCTGATAAACTGGCACTAAATATCAAAAAGAAAAATGGGATTTGCTGTGGTTGGAGAGGCCAATGTGCGACTTTTTCTTATATAAAAAATTATTTTCACTTAGAAAATGAAGACAATAAACAATTGACGTGTGGTGGCTTTTGAAGGTATGAGTTGTTAAACACAGATCAAAACCATTTGCCAAAAACCATCGTTTTGCCAACTAAGGTCACAAGTTCCATGGTTACAAACATAGTTCGTTGATTTGCCATTTCCCAAATCCATCGTTCCAACGAACATTCGCAAACTGCGTCGCAAACTTGTGCACTTGCAACTACACCTCTGGAGCTGTAGTTAGAAACATAGTTCTTGGCTGTGTTCTATTCCCACTTATGCCCCCTATGCCCTATTCATTCAGAATATTCTAACATTTAAACTTGGAATGATTAAAAATAAAAAAGCATTAAGGTCATCTCTCTTAGGTGTAATTTGCTTTCAAAGTATGTTTACAGTTCAGTTTTAGCGATCTTCATGTTGACAATTGTGCTTCCTTCGCAGTGCACTTTGAAAACATTGATGTCAATTTGAACACAGCCTCATGAGGAAAGCTATAGGTGACCTATTATTTAAAAGCGGAATGTATGTTACGTCTCCAAAGCTTGTAAAAACAAAAAACATAGCATACTTTAATGCTTTTATTTTATAGTAGGTTATTTATTAAGTATCTGTACTGTATATGACATGGGCCTGTTGATTAGAACATTTCTGCAGTGGTTTGCATGTGTGAAATTGCAAAAGTAGACTTAAAAAAAAACAAAACAAAAAAACAATATCCTACTAAAAAAATCATCATCATTATATTATTAATATTATTATTAAAGTTGGATTTTTTTCATTTACTAATAAATATTAAATAAAAAATTTTAATAAATAGCCTCATTATTTATTTATTTATTTATTTATTTATATGATTTATATATGATATTAGAATATGTGTTAGCTTTTGTAAGTGATTTTATGTTTTAGAATAGGATATGTAACATTCTCAATAATATTTGTAAAGGAAATTTACATATATTTTAATTAATATGGAAACTGAGTGCATGTTTTTAGCAAAACTAATGTTGGATTTTTTTAAAATGCTTGTTTGTGTAAAACAATATAATTTGCACAAAGAAATGATGGGGTTCTTCTCTAAAGAAGTTGTTACTCCACCCCATTTAAAGCATAATTATGGGCATTTTACGTTATAACTAACGTGGTTGAAACAATGGATCTGCGACAGAGAAACTACGGGTTTTGGGAAACACTCGTCACTACATCGTTCTTTTCCCAACCGATGCATCGTACTATGATAGTTCAGCCATAAGTTATGTTGTTGTTTGGGAAACGCACGCCAGGTCAGTTCTATAAGGTAATAATACCGAACCACTTTGATGATGGACTTTGGCTGAGGCATTTTACAATGACCAAAACAACATTTCAGATGTTGTACAATGTGGTCGATCCACTGGTTTGTCCATTAATACCGTTACATCATGCACATTTTGGTTATCACATGATCTGCTAAAACAAAATCACATCACCTTTTTGATGCACATGCTGGAATTTATTCGGTAAAAGTGTTACCATATTTTTTCTTATCGGATAAAAAGCGTATCCAACATACAGTCCACATGTTCAAAATGCAGCATGTGCATCTTGGCATTTCATTCATTGTTAATTTTCTTTTGGCTTAGTCCCTTTATTTATCAGGGGTCGCCACAGCAGAATGAACCGCCAAATTCCAGCATAATGTTTTACGCAGGGGATGCCCTTCCAGCTCCAACCCAGCACAGGGAAACACCCATACACTCTTACATTTAGACTCATACACTATGGCCAATTTAGCTTATTCAATTCATCTATACCACATGTCTTTGGCCCGGGGGGGAAACACGGAGAAAACCCACATGAACACGGGTAGAAGATGCAAAATCCACACAGAACGCCAATTGACCTGGGCTGACAGTGCTAATTATCAAGCTTTTTTTAATGCGATATTCCAAAATGCACATAAAAAACAGGTGTATGGAAACATAGCTATTGACATATTTTGGCTAAATATGTGATGAATGCTTACAGCTCGCTGGTGGTCGAGGAGTTTCTGGACATCGTCTTAGGCGAGAGGTCAAAATCCGAGTCGGAGCGGTACAGGAAAGACTCTCGCCTCTGGCTGTTTGCCTGCAGGACCAGCCCGGAGCTCGGACTGGGGTCCAGTGAACTGCGACCCATCGACAACCCATTTTCCACATCGAAACTGTTACAGAAAAAAGGGCGACAAAAGGTTAGTTACAGTATCTGGGGGAATATTATCAAGAAACAGTGCAACATTAAAGGAATATTGGTAACAATTTACAACAACAGTACATGAATAATGATGTACTGATTATAAACTTTATTATGAAGTAATGATGAGTTAAGGAATGCATTTGAGAACTTTTTTAACTACAACATGACTTGAATAATGTGTGAATAATCTTAATTACTTGTTAGTTCATGTTTGTTAATGCATTAATTACCATGTTAGTTTAAGCTAAATGTAACCAACATGAACACATGACCTGTTAATGCATCTTTATGTTATGACTTTACTTGGAGGGGCACCTAATCATTAAATCAGTCTTAACTACTTATGAACTCCTTTCTTTAAGCTGTTCAATTTGATGTAGACAGGACACTTTTCTATTGTTTTAGTATTTTATGTGTAAACATGTACTAAATGGCCCTGTCTAACTGTTTTGTTTAAACACAGGAGTTAACAGGAGTTAATGATAAGGTGCCCCTCCAAGTAAAGCAGGCACGTGCAGAGGTGGGGGCTTTGGGTGCTTGAGCCCCTGCCCTTTTTTTCTCCTGGAGAGAAAGTGCCCTTTATTCCTGGGGATAATAATTATTTTTTAATACTACTAATAATATAATATATGTTAATGCATGCTCTATTTAAGGACCGCTTTCCCTGTCAAACAATAAAAAAAAACGAAACTTTAAAGTATCTTGGTTTTAGTCTATCGCTCCAAAGCGAGCCTCAAACCGACGATTTGGAAAGAAAAGCCACATGCGAGGCGAATGCTCTAACGAAGACTCTATTTACATTATTACTCTCGCATCAAAAGTAAGGTGTCAACAGTGGAGTAACGTCTATCAGCGCCTATGCCAACTCCTGCATCCGCATTGCACGCGGACTGCATCTGGCTAATGTAATGGAGAAACGACAGCTGGATAGTGAAAATATTGTCCTCTTGTTTTTGCAGTCACACAGAATATATAATGTCAATTGAAGCTATAAAACAAGTACATAAAGGCTAGCTATGGAAGTCAGTGGCCTACAGTCTTCAAAATATTTTATTTTGTTCAACAGAAAAAAAAAATCAAACAAATATAATAGATTGAAAAGGGATAGTTCACCCAAACATTTTAATTTACTCACCCTCAAGTGGTTCCATTTCTTTGTTTCTTTATTTTGGTGAACACTAATTAATAAAAGATTAAAAAAAGATATTTTAAAGAAAGCTATAAACTTGAAATCATCGACTTCCAGACTAGGAAAAACAAATACCATGAAAGTCAATGGTTACAGGTTTCCCGCTTTCTTTAAAATAGCCTATTACTTTGTGTGTTCAACAGAAGAAAAAAAAAAAGTCAAATGGGTTTGGAACAAGTAAAAGGTTAGTAAATGGTGACAGAATTTTCAGTTTTGAATTAACTATCCATTTAAGGGTGAGTATATGGTGAATTTAGGGTGAAATCTCCTTAATAATCTCATTATAATATATTTTATTTATTAAAGTACAATTTTTATTATTATTTAATAAAAAGTGCCTTTTTTCCATTTGAGCCCCTGCCCCTTAAAAGGTCTCTGCACGTCCCTGAAGTAAAGTCA
The DNA here is from genome assembly GCA_903798195.1 of Danio kyathit. Classification (NCBI taxonomy): domain Eukaryota; kingdom Metazoa; phylum Chordata; class Actinopteri; order Cypriniformes; family Danionidae; genus Danio; species Danio kyathit. The sequence continues at coordinate 9,059,665 of LR812529.1, read as the reverse complement.
TGACATAAAGATATAACAGGTCATGAGTTCATGTTGGTTACATTTAGCTTAAACTAAAGTGCTAATTAATACGTTAATTAACAAACATTAACTAACGAGAAATGAAGGTAGCCAGTATTCATATACAGTTGAAGTCAGAATTATTAGCCCCCCTGAATTATCAGTCCCCCTGTTTATTTTTTTCCCCAATTTCTGTTTACCGGAGAGAAGATTTTTTCAACACATTTCTAATCATAGTAGTTTTAATAACTCATTTCTAATAACTGATTTATTTTATCTTTGCCCTGATGACAGTAAATAATATTTCACTAGATATTTTTCAAGACACTTCTATACAGTACAACTTAAAGTGACATTTAAAGGCTTAACTAGGTTAATTAGGTTAACTAGGCAGGTTACGATAATTAGGCAAGTTATTGTATAACGATGGTTCGTTCTGTAGACTATCAAAAAAAATTTTAGCTTATAGGGGCTAATAATATGGACCTAAAAATGGTTATTAAAAAATGTAAAACTGCTTTTATTCTAGCCAAAATAAAACAGATAAGACTTTCTCTAGAAGAAAAAATATTATTAGACATACTGTGAAAATTTTCTTGCTCTGTTAAACATCATTTGGAAAATATATTAAAAAAAGTATTCAAAGGGGGCTAATAATTCTGACTTCAACTGTACACTGTGGTTGTTTCAGCTTAAAAAAGTAAGTGTTCGTGCTGCCTTAAAATTTTAAGTTTACTTCACTTAAATAGTGAAGCTGTCTTCACTCAGGTTGACAGGACTTGACAATACAAGTGTAATGGACTTGGTCTAAGTTTAGTTAACTTAAATAGATAAGTTGTAATTAAGAATGATGTTGATAGGACTTTATGATTCAAGTGTAATGGACATGGTTTACGTTTAGTGAACTTAAACATTGAAACTGACTCATAAATTTGATCCTATCCATGTCGTAAGGAATGCCCTTAAGTAATGTAGTTATTAGTTGTCTGCAAGCATCAGTGCTTATTAAGATTGAAATGAGATTAAAAAAAATTAGAAATTGAGATAAGAAATTTTGTTATAGCAACACTTGTGACTGCATTGGGAAATAACGCTCGTCATAGACGTCATGGGATGACTGATCGTGAAGGAACGTGTAGTCCGGCACATTTGTTACCCACGACAAGTCAAGTCTTTCGTAACCGACAATAAAAATTGTGTGATCTAACCGGGGCTTTAACTCATCATTAGTTTATAATGAAGTAACCTTTAATTTACATATTAGCACATCATTATTCATGTACTGTTATTGCAAAGCATTACCACAATATCAACAACTCCAATATTGATCTAATCTTTTATTTAAGTATAAACACATTCATTCTTGTAGCTAAAACAAAGACAAGTGTTATTTTTAACATCACTTCTGCGAGAATTCAACTGTAGAAAGAGAAGAACGTGTTTATTTTAATCCCGACTGGATGCAATAGTTTCATTCATGATAGCCAGTGAATTCAGACCTCTGGCCCACAACCTGTCAACTTAAAAAGAGAAGAAACAGGCCACTGCTGCGCTGCTTGTAGGTCTGAATTTAAGGACTTTCTGCTCTGATTTAGACTTGAGAAGAAAGTGAGCTAGGACAGCTTGTGGTTTATTTATATCTGTGGTAAAGGTTCCGCGGCTGAGAGTCTAATTTTAGTTCCTCAGGTAAAATATTGCTTCTCTCCATTCAGAAATATCAACACGTTCACATGTAGAGAGAAAACAGAAAATAGTTTGATAAGGGACGTTTACTTGCTGTTTCGAGTATCGTTACTATTGCTCATTGGTTCAAACCCTCAAACTTACAGTAGCATTTCTAAAATATCAATGATACGTTTCCTCAGTTCAAACTGATCTATTTCTAGATAATCACATGTATAATTTTGATGATTACAAATGTATTTAAAACAATCTATTTACTTACTGTGAAAGACGGACCTGAGCCATAGCTAGAATCCAAAGGGACTTACATGTAGATGTGGCCTTTTGTGACTCGGCCAGTATGTCACCCCCTAGACACCAACCAGCTCAGTCCCTCAGCCACCGAGTAATACTCTACAGTATGAAGTCAGAATGATTAGCCCTCCTGTAAATTTATATTTTCTGTTTTAAATATTTCCTACAGAGCAAGGAATTTTTCACATTATTTCTGATAATATTTTTTCTTCTGGAGAAAGTCTTATTTGTTTTATTTTTACTAGAATAAAAGCAGTTTTTATTTTTTTTTTAATATTTTACGGCCAGTATTATTAGCCCTCTATGCAATATTTTTTTTCTGATTGTCTACAGAACAAACCATCATTATACAATTACTTGCCTATTTACCATAACTTTAACCTAATTAACCTAGTAAAGCCTTTAAATGTCACTTTAAGCTAAATACTAAGCTAATAATATCTTGAATAAATCCAGTCAAATATTATGTACTGTCATCATGGCAAAGATAAAAGAAATCAGATAAACTATTAGAAATGAGTTATTCTTTGCATTAATGTTTTCCTGTGTTTGTATATGGACAAACAAATATTGAACACAATACTATTTTTTTTTTCTCATGACTTCATATTGTATAACTTTTTATATTTTTTAACATCTAACTCCTTTTACCACAGTAAAGCTCAAAGTGTCTTCTTTCCAATGATACCCAGTTTGTGTTTGCAGCTTACTGGAGTCAGGAACTGTTACTATTTAAAGTTAGGTATAGGTGTAAATCCCCAAAATTGAGTGCTGGCTAACAGGTTAAAACAAAAAATGTGTACAGTCATCACATGTGGGGTTGTGTAGTCTGCTACTGTTGTTTTGACTGTCGGGTACTGTACTGTAGACTAAGCACATGCAGGCAAGCCACCCAAAGTTTGCAACTGGTATAGCTGTTGAAATAAATGGAAATGTTCTGATTGCAGCATAACAATATATTGTACTGTCATTGAGTAAAATACATGCCACCTTTAAACAACGTCAAACAGTCTACGTCTTCTGTTCCACTAAAGATGACTTTTGCTGACATAAGTAAAAGATTTTGATTGACAATTACAAATTTGATTCACAATATATATATATATATATATATATATATATATATATATATATATATATATATATATATATATATATATATATATACAGTTGAAGTCAGAATTATTAGCCCCCTTTTGAATTTCTTTTTTAAATATTTCTCAAATTATGTTTAACAAAGGGAATTTTCACATGATGTCTGAAAATATTTTTTCTTCTGCAGAAAGTCTTATTTGTTTTATTTTGGCTAGGATAAAAGCAGTTATTAATTTTTTGAAAACCATTTTAAGGACAAAATTATTAGCCCCTTTAAGCTACATTTTTTTCGATAGTCTATAGAACAAACCATCGTTATACAATCTAATTACCCTAAACCTGCCATTATACAATCTAATTACCCTAACCTGCCTAGTTAACCCTTATTTACATAGTTAAGCCTTTAAATGTCACTTTAAGCTGTATAGAAGTGTGTTGAAAAATATCTAGTAAAATATTATTTACTGTCATCATGGCAAGATAAAATAAATCAGTTATTAGAGATGAGTTATTAAAACTATTATGTTTAGAAATGCGTTGAAGAAATCTTCTCTCTGTTAAACAGAATTGGGAAATAAATAAACAGGGGGGCTAATAATTCAGGGGGGGCTAATAATTCTGACTTCAACTTCAACTTTATATATATATAGGAATGGGTATTGTTTTGATTTTAGCAATAACAATACTGATACCAGCTTTAAATCAATACTGTTTTTACTATTTTCTATAATTTGATGCAAAAACATATGTTTCAAATTTCAAGTTACTTTATTCCTGTTTAGATTTAAATCAGTTTACATATACCTGTAAGCAAACAGAGGTAGAAATGACATAAATTACAGAGATTACAATTACAGCGGTAGAGGTGTGAACCTACACTGGTCTCACGGTTCGGTTCGGTTACGATTATCATGCCATCGATTCGGTTCAATTCGATATCTCGGTGCATCACGGTGCATTGACGATGCTTTCCATACACAGTTTTATATTTTCTTCACAGCACAGCAATTCTTGTATTAAAATGTATAAATATATTTATATACTATTTGTAATACAATTTTGTCCTTTAATACAAACAGTCAGATATATAAACTGTACCTTTAAACAACATGAGCATTTATAGCAAATAAACAAATATAAATAGCCCGCTCGCTTTCTGAGCCTTGTAGTTGTCCACCAAGTTCTTTCTTACACCCTTTGATTGGTCACGTGCTCAACAGAAAGGGCTGTGATTGGCTCTTACAACGCTGGCGCTCTTCACAGATGCACTCATGGGTCACAGTCTTCTGCTGTAAGTGTCAGTGAAACACTGTCCAGCAAACACACACGCAGTGAAATTGTGCACAGTTTCTGAGTTAAGTAGTTGGTTCGCGCTCGCCTCCCTCGCTATAGTAAGCTACGGAGACATAGTGCATATGAGATAAATGACGTCAGTACATAATAACCGGTTATGATTATTACTGAACCGATACCGAATTGTCCACGTCTGCATCGCGGTGCACCGAAGAAACAATTAATTTTGACACCCCTATACAGCGGATGCCCTTCCAGCTCCAACCCATCACTGGCAAACATCCATACACTCTCATTTACACACTTACACTACGGACAATTTAGCTTACCCAATTTATCTATAGACGAATTACCAACCTACGTCACTCATGATGTCACACGGGTCCGCGGTTGAAAAAAATCTATATGCAATAGCATACATGTCATGTTGTGCAGTAGGATGCCAAGTTCGAAAGTCCAAAAATAGAAAACTTAACTTTTACCGTACACCACACTGCTTTATTGCCAACTGCAGACGTCTTTGGCTAAAAGGGATCTGAATGAAGTGACGACCTAATTAGAAATGCTGGACTCTGCAGTTCTCATGTTATATCAGGTAAGTTCAGGCTATGCTGAATCATACACATTACTCGTTTATGATTGCAGCAATGATTTCAGCAAATACTGTTAAATATGGTGAATTAAACTGCGGACACTGAATGCTACGAATGAAACGTGAAAGTGTAAGTTATTAAAGTTGGTTTTATATTCACACATTCATTCAATGACAACTTGTGACACACTCCCTATATTGTTTACCACGGCACTTTGAATATTCGGTCTGAAATAACCTGCAAGTGTGACTTGAAAACAACATTAACACTGTTTATTTGACTGTGAACAATGTTGTACTTTGATAGTCATTGGCTGCTAATTTGATTTCGCTGTTTAGAGTTTGCTAATAATACTTTTATGAAATTATATTATTAAGGAGAAAGTCCAAATGTGCGATATAAAAACTTTATAAAACCAACTTTATCTCTATGTGTAAGTTCACATACCCTGCCATACAGGTGCAAGTCGCTGTCAGAATGCAGTTGTTTTGCTTGTTGATGATTATCCAGGCCTTGTATAGCTCCTTCTTCTTTCCTTGTCTTTGGCTAGGCAGAACCTCGGTTTTTAGCACTACAAAGTTTTGAATCTGGTAATCATGGAACATTATTTCTTGCACATGACCACACAGAACACAATTGTTGGCATCCAAAGACTTGTAGGCCTTTAACTTCTCTCTTGTAAAATCCCTTGGAGCTTCAATGAGATTGTATATTTCGGGCTGGATGCTTGGTCATTTCGTCTCATCCAATATCCATTGGGAGGGTGCTATCGCAAATGGACCTGTCAGACGAATGCCGCTCACTTTAACATTAATTTTGTTGATTCAAAAACAACATTTAAGATGTTCTACAGTGTGCTCAGCCTACTGGTTTGTCTATTCGCCCACATTTTCATCATCATCTTTTATAACAAATCTTTTTTTAATGCTCATACTGGAATTTGTTCGGTAAAAGTGTTTTCATTGCAATTTATGCGCATCTTTTCTTATCGAATAAAAGTTTCTCCTACTCAGTTATTATGCGCATGTTTTTTTTTAATGCGTATTTTCAAAAGTTATGTGCATCATGACGTTTCCATCAATTGTTTTTATGCGCATATTCAAAATGAGCATTAAAATAAGTGTGTGGAAACGTAAGGCTATGAGAAATACCAAATTCGTCTTTAAAAAAGGGGAGGAAACCGACATAAACTCAGAGTTTCGAGAATAAAACCTGCTCCTGACCAGGTTAGGTTCACAGAGTAAGTTACCACGGTAACTGATTCTGAGTTAAAGTTACCTCTCTTTCAGAAACAGGCTTGACTTTTGAAACGGAAAACCCAGAGTTTCTCTCATTTCAGGGTTAAAATACTCTGAGTGTTCACTTAACCTCCTTTCTGAAACAGGCCCCGGAGCACCCAGAGGAAACCCACGCAAACGCAAAAACCACACTGAAACGCCAACTGACCCAGCCGAGGCTCGAACCAGCAACCTTCTTGCTGTAAGGCAACAGCACTACCTACTGCGCCACCCCGTCGCCCATTATTTCATTACAGCTTTGAAAAAATACTTCTAAAGCCTGGTTTATACTTCTGCATCAAGTGATCGGTGTGACCCACGGCGCAAGCCTTGCGCGTAGCCGTGCATTTATACTTCTGTGCGCTGTTTCTGTTTCTCTGCAATACACTTCCGAAACGCTAGCTGGCCATAGGTGTTTATATTCCTCTGTGTCGAGTTTCTTCGCTGGTGTTTTGTTTTTTTCTGAACGCTTCCTTAATGTACAAGTGGCTCAAATTCGCTCATTTTGAGGCGGGAACCAGCAGACGTGCAACAACTTTAATCATGAGGTAAACGCAAAACAACAGTCTCCATCCGCAGCTCCTTCATGGGACTCCACACTTGTAAACACTCGCTGCATCACGCTCGCACAGCACTCACCTCCGCCCACACTCGTCAGCGATACCAAGCTGACCAATCACAGAGCTTGCGCTAGGTGTACGCGTTACATTTTTTGAGAGGTGCGCATCAACGAGGGCTATGCGTCCAGCATAGGCTATGCGCCGTAGCATACGCTTGCATTTGACGCAGAAGTGTAAATCAGCCTTAAATAACCACTTCCTGCCTTTTTATGAGCACCACCTACTGTTACAAAGTGGATTTACAGTTTAATTAATTAATTAATTCAATCTCTTTGGCTTAGTCTCTGAGGTCGCCACAGTGGAATGAACTGCCAACTATTCCAGCATATGTTTTTTTAACGCAGTGGATGCCCTTAAATAAACACCCATACACTCTCACATTCACAAACACTCATACACCACGGCCAATTAAGTCCATCCTATTCACCTATAGTGCATTTCTTTGAACTGTGGGGGAAACCCACACGGACAGGGGGAGAACATGCAAACTCCACACAGAAATGCCAACTGGCCCAGCTGGGACTCGAACCAGTACCATTCTTGCTGTGAGGTGACAGTGCTAACCACTGAGCCACCGTGCCGCCTATTTTCATAATTTCTGTTCACCTTCCTCCTGCTGTTTTGGATATACTCTAATCAGCTGGGCAACACAAAGGCATTCATGAGAACCCCAGAGAAGTGAATTGGCACTGAGACACAGATGTTATCATTAAAGAACACTGTCCCTGGAACAACAGAGAGCTTCTTCGAAAATAAAGGCCAAGCACGACCCTGTTCTTTCTTCTAAGTAAAGTGAAAAACAGGTTGTATGCATTTGTCCTGCCGGGCCCTGTAGCCTGACCTTGGCACTTCAGAGACGGGGGCCCAGATGAAAAAACAAGTGCCACAGGAAAAAAACAGGACGCAAGATGAGGCATAAAGTGCTTGGGTGGTGCACAGAAAACACTTAAAACTAGAAAGTGCAGGTCATATAAGCCAAAGATGATGCTATTTTGGTGCCTGGTTCAAATAAGATTTGTCACACTTTTCAAGATTTCAAGTCCCACTTTTAATTACTGGTTTATCACCTGTCTAGGATTTATTAAGATATTGTGATTACTTATAGGATTAGCTATTATGATATTGGCTGTTTAATAGTATTTATACTGTAAAAAATGATATGTACTGACAACATATGTTTTATGTTACTTGAACATATTTTATTAAGTTAATCAGGTTTCGACGTAATTGTTTTAAGTAATGCAAACTTATGTTTTATGTTGATGTAAGTTAAAGTGACTTGATAAGTTCATTTGATTCAACTTAAAAATTTAAAGCAGCAGCAGTTTTTTTTTTACAGTGGATAAAGAGATTACCTTATTCTACATCCCTAATCCTACCCAATATCTAAACCTAAGTGCTACCTTACTAACTAATCAGCAAATTAGTAGTTTATTGAGCTTATTGAGTCGTATTTAATGATTTTTAATAGCAATAATTTTACCTTAAATAATGTGAGACTGTGATTTTATATACAAACTATTTTATAAAGCAATTAGTTGACTTTACTTTAAAAAGTGAGTAATTTCCTTGTTTTTAAAGCAATTAGTTGACTTAGGCCCAATCCCAATTCTACCCCATAGCCCTTCCCCTTAACCGTGAAGGGGTAGGGTGTCCCAATTCTCTTTAGCTTGAAGGTGTAGGGCTAAGGGGAAGGGGTAGATAGCCCTTTGAATGAAGATTTTTCAGGACCACACTCGAAACCAAGGGGTAAGAAAATTTCCCAGAAAACACCAGCCACAACGGCAGTTTCGCTGCACCCGGAAGTAAGGAGAACCACAAATTAGTATTTTTTGTCATTATTATGAATTTTTACAACAAACAAACACATGTTTTAATATATTCATAACCGCGTTCATGTTTTACCGTCATGCTTTTAAAAAAAAACAGCTAAAATAAAAACCGCAAAATTTCGCAATCTATAATCCATAATCATAACTCCTGCACAGCAGTCCCACAACATTCTGACACTCGATGACACTCGAATAACCTGTCAGAAAAGTCTAGTGGCTGAAAATGAGCTTTTTACGGTGTCTGCTATAATGTTAATGTTGTTTTTGGTGTGTTTACATAGATGAATATGGTCACTGTGTAAATACACAGTACAGTTACGATCTTATTGCCACATTAGATCGTTATGATAACATAATATATCCCTTCAGTGATTACCTGAAGATAAATACCAAAAAAATAACACAACTGGAATCACTACAGCAGTCGCAATCGTCTGATATGAAGCAAGATATTGCGATGACATATGATGACGTGTGCAGGTGCTGTAGTGCTCTCCCATTTCTTAGGGGTAAATTTTGAAGCCCTTCCCCTTCACATTCGGTTTTAAGGGCCAAGGGGAAGGGGAAGGGGTACAAAAATAGAATTGGGATTGGCCCTTAATATAAAAAAAAATGAGAAAACTGTTGCTTTTAAAGCAATTAGTTGACTTTACTTTAAAAAGTAAGTAAACATTTTGCTTTAAAAGCGATTAAAAGCAATTGTTTTTCTTGCATTTTAAGTAAATTCAACTTCTACTAAAGTAATTAGTTGGCTTTACTTTAAAACTTTTTTTTGCAAAATCATTGCTATAAAAATATTCAGTAAATTGACTGTACAAAATTATAAAAATTGAGTTGTCAACTTAAAAGTCCAAGTTACAATAGCTTCACTCACTTTTTAAAAAGTTAAATAACCCTTTTTTTTTTTACAGTGAAAAGATTGTTAATTTCAATTCAAGTGTGTATTTTAATGTTTTAAATAACTATTTTAATAATTAAAAATGTTAATGTTTCAAATAATGTTTCAAATAACTAAACCGGCCTGCATGTACTATTTACAAATAAGTGATCATACGACATTTGATCTTCTTTTTACATTAAAAACTTCTTCTCAACAAATGAGTAAAACTAAGCTTGTTTGAGGGGTTTACCTCTCAGATTTTGAAATGACCAACAATTTGTATTGTGGGTCTTTTAATAAGTAATTTGTGTTCTAAACATGCTTGACAAGACTTATTGGTCTGCGCAAACAATATTTAAACAGACTATAAACCTAGTGTCTTTCGTAAATCATCAAAACAATATTCTATCAATTAAAAGTAATGATAATAAAGTGCTAATATTTTTGATGCCATAAGCTGTGTCTCATTTCAGAGGCTGAATTCTCCGAAGGATGCATTAGAAGGGCGCTACGTCATCGCGCCACGACGAAGGCTGTCTCATTTCAAAAAAATTCGAAGGCACCTTCTAATGCAGCCTCAAAATGCTTCCTTAGTTTCCCCAACGCTATCTCACGGCCAATTCGTAACTTTTTGATTAGTGGCTAATTCGTATGAATTCGTACGATCTAATTCGTACAAATTAGTACGATTTGCTCATCACCCAATGACGGTTGGGGTTAGGGGTGGGGTTAGGTGCCACGCCTCCTTTTTAAAATCGTACATTTTCGTACGACTGAACTCGTACGAATTCGTACGACTTAGCCACTAAACTGACAAAACGTAAAATACTTACGTTTCCTCGTGAGATCAGGCTGGTTTCCCAGGTAATGAAGGACACAACCGGTGGATCTTTTGCTGCCTCGAACATCCCAAGATTCATTGCGCGCTGATAACGGCAGAACGTTTTTAAAAGAAAACTCCGGATTAAATGAATGAATTAGGTTTTATTTTACTTGGATATCTAAATACATGTTAAAAAACAAAAAGTAAGACGTGTCTTACTAAAAAGTGATTTTATAGACAGTTTACAATTTTATGTGTACATGAATGGATCAACGAAAATATATTTCAAGCTTTTGTAAACCTTGCTTTGCCTTCAGATCGCTTAAAATAAGTTTTAAATTCACTATGGGAGAAAGTCATTACAAATTTTATTACAGCTTATTACCGGCAGCTGTTATGCTAAGGGATGAGATCTGTCCTCTGTAGGCTAGACTGTCTCATTTCAAAATGCTCGGTTTGGCTTGTGTAGACTTCGAAGGACTCACCTATGAAGTCTGCACCCTTCGGAGGATGCAGCCTCTGAAATGAGACACAGCTATGAAGTTGTTTAAATCAAAACAGCCGAGGCTAATTTGAAATACAAGCCTCAGCCTTTGTTTCCGTTGTTCCGTTTATGTTTCATTTCACGTTTAAGATGGCAAATCCACTAGAGGGCGCTTTCTACATTTTTGTAAATCTGAAATGCATTAGGGTACGTTTTGTTGTACGTTTTAGATCCTTCTTCTATACATCCACAAGATGGCAGCGCTTGTACAGATCACCTAGTGAACCACTTGAACTAAACCCAACCAATAGTGTTTTAAAAAGCAAAGCGAAGAAAAAATTGCACGGCGAAACAAAATTACATTGCTTTATCTCTTATGTGTAAACTATTCGATTCCAAATCTCTGTTAAGTTGTTTTGTGGTATTTATTTGGTGTTGTGCAAAACACTTCATGAAAATGATCCTTTATTCATTGATAATAAGTCCCTGGAAATATCCTTAGTGTGAAAAGGAACACATTTTTTGCCATCATACTGCCCCATAGCATTAATTTTCTCTAGAAACTGCTGTCAAACATACATTTTTGAAGTTTCACTATTTCCAACGAGCATGTGTTATAAAATAATCACACCTCAAATAATTTTAATATTCAAGTCTTAATTATTATAATCATCATCATAACTGCACATTTACTGTTAACATTTTATATGATGCAGAAGCATCAGAACACACTGGTATTAAATATAATAAGTCTTGTTAACATGCAGAACAAGCTCATTTATTTACATTTAGTCATGTAGCACACACTTTTGTCCAAAGAGACTTACAAATAGGAGTATTCACATGGTGAGACAGATGATAATATGAATTATGCTGATGGCAAGGTACACAAGATGACAGAATATAGTACAATTAAAAACTACAGGATGTTTTTTTTTCATTCTCAGAGTTTCAGTATCATGTAGAAAAATCTATATATTTCAACAGCGAGGGAAGAGCAAAGTTCAAATTACAAATCCTGAAGAGCAGTCTGATAAAATGCCTCGGTTTGTATAATGTGGCAAATGTCAACAATGAACTTACCACAGTACGTGCTTTTCATCAGATCTCGGTCTTGTCCGCAAGCTGATTGCCATCCTAACTCTCAAGACTTTTAGTAAGAGACAAATCCAATGCCAAATCTCATTATATCAAATCTTTTTTTTTAAGACATATCTCTAACGTTTCATTTACTATTTTGGTTTGATATTTCTTATGAAGACCATAAATGGAAGCTAAAATCTGTAAACCTTAAAGATTAATACAGTGTTTTTACCATAAATACATCCAGTCCTCTCCTTTTCCTTCGTACTCTGGCTGCATACACACACACACACACACATACACACACACATTACTGCTCTTTGCCAAAACACAAGTCACAACATGCAAGTAGAAGTGGACAGATTTATAGAATACCACAGTAACACACGTCACACAGCTTCAGGATCAGACACGCTTTACAGAGGAAAAAACAAACATATAGAGTCATATATTTGTATTTGTTTGATTGTTTTATCTGCATCATTATTTTATTTACACTTAAATAATCCTTCAACAGCTTCTTGGCATTACTGTAAAAATGTATATTTTGTAGGTAATTAATAGTAAGTTAATTTAATAAACTCAATAAGTTAATTGAAAATAAATAAAAACATATATGCAGTGTTCAGCATAAATAAGTACACCAAATTTTGAAAATTTAATATTTTCATCCTTTTATCAGTGAATATAGGGTATATATTTTGGTGCATTTGAAGAAATAAAGTGTTATTCTAGATAAATTTGACTAAAGAGATATATTTATAAAATTAATAATTTAGTCACAGAACTTCTGTTGAAATAGACAGGTAATACTTTTCAATTCAAGCGAAATATTGCAAAGAAAATTACAAACTGCTAAATTTCAACTAATTTTTTTTGTTTCTCTTGATTTTTCCTTGGTTTTAAATTTGTATTTGATATTTTTTTCGGTAACACTTTATTTTGATGGTCCATTTGAGTATTAGTAGACTGTCTACTTAATATCTGTTGACACTGACATTTAACAGTCCTTCAACAGACATTTAACTGACTATAAGAAACTTTGCAATTACATGTCAACTTACACTAACCCCAACCCACCCTAACCCCAACCTAACAGTCTACTTATAATCTAATGATAATAAGTTGCAATGTAACTTAAATTCAACAAACGGACCGTCAAAATAAAGTGTGACCTTTTTTTCTAACATATAAATTTGGGCTATTCATTTTTGGACCATTTATCATAAGTTATGTTGTTAGATTAGCTCCAGATATGGCTTCAGTACTGACTAAACTAATGTATATGCACACATATATATGAGCAAAATCACACGAGAATGGCTGTATATCAGCTGTGATGATATACAGCCATATGGCACTACTACAAGTGTGATATTGCATTTATACAACAGTTCAACAGAATAATTGTGTATATAAAACAAAAACTCAAACACAGAGAGTCTCAAAAACCATTTTGTATGAGGAAACACTTTCTTCGCCACTCATTCACATGTACAGCTGACGTCAGAACAGCAGAAATTGTTGCTAATTTACCAATGTCACTTTAGAGAGCTAGTGTTTGAATCATTCTCTAGCAAAATGTCTAGTGAACAGGTGATTTGGCTGACATTTTAAGACTATAAGGCTGAACGGCATGAAATGCCATCAGTCTACAGAGATTTCCAAGTATTTCTCTGTTGCAATCGGGAGATCACAATAATTAACCCCAGAAAGCCAAAACAAAGCAAACACTACCAGATTACTATGGTATAAATACAGCACTACAACATACAAAAGAGAGAGATGAACTTACTATGTCACTTACCTGTTTTCTAATGATTTGATCAGCTGTGGTTTGAAATTTACGCTGCGTTTTTCTCCCCCAAGGACTTATTATGCGGTCTCTGTCGCCATCTTGTGGCGGAACATCAACCGTCAAACGTACATTATGTTGTCTAACAGCTGCAATATTTGTCCAACTGTGGTGAGTTTATTCATCTGTTGTCACTGGGCGGAGTAATACACAAGAGTGAAGAGGCTGTATGAGTGCTGTTATTACGGGAATATCGCATGGCTATCAGCCAATATATATATATATATATATATATATATATATATATATATATATATATATAATATATATATATATATATATATATATATATATATATATATATATATTATAGGTGGGCATAGATAAATTTTATTTATCTAGATTAATCTAGATTAATTTCAAAATTAATCTAGATTAATCTAGATTAAAATGGCTCATTTGAATTCTGCCGAAGGCATTCAGAATATGTGTGCTACCCAAATAATAAGTCTTTGAGAACGGGTTTCTCAAACCAGGTAACGGATTAGACCAGGGGCTCATCTCCTGTGTCCAAAATGCATCACAAACTGCTTGAAAAACTGTTCTACCATGATAATTGGTGATGAAAATAAATGATGTTCAATAAGATGTACTTGTGTTTACTAACTGTTTATTCAGTTAAACATGAATGTTGAACTGTAGGCCTACATAAGCTCCAAACAGTGATTTCATACTTGCTTTTGATGTACGCACATACAGAAAATGCTGCTTCACAAAGGCAAGTTCACAGAGTATGTTTACATGGGCAACAATACTTTAATACGATTTTAATATGATTAAAACAATACTCTGATTAAGAGTCTACCATGTAAACAGCGATTTTTGATTACTTAATGCAACTAAAATCATAACTGAACTAAACAGAAATGGAATTGAGACGTGGAGTATGCAGATATTAGTGGCAATACTGACAAACTATTCCCGTCATGTAGGACTTTTCGCCATATTTTCCGACAAGATCCACACAGGCGGCTGTCAGTAAAGGACCGCACAGACACACAGACGCACACACACAAACACACACATCGCGAAATGCGGATATTTTTTTTCTTCTCATTTGGCGTGCGTTATTAAATTCCATAACACTCTCACCTGTCCTTACTCATTTATTTGCGTCTAATACCCCAGTTTGTCACGAAGGCATGAATTAAATGTTCGCGAGTTAAAGTGAAACTGCTCAACTGCAGTTAGAGTCAGGCATCCTGCTGATTTGATTCAGAAGGGCACTTCTTTCCCAGACGGCTCACTGGTCAGGTATACATCTGCGCTAAACTATCAAGGTAAAAGTCATCATAGCTTGCGTAGAAAAGACCCAGCTCTCACCCAACTTTGAGAATAGATTAACGGCGATATTTTTTTTATCGCGCGATAAGAGTCTCGCGTTAACGCAGCACGTTAACGCCGATAACGGCCCTCCACTAATATATATATATATATATATATATATATATATATATATATATATATATATATATATATATATATATATATATATATATATATATATATACAGTATTTATAGTGTTTTAAAATATTGTATATTGTATAAAAGTGTATATATATTTTCAGTTGCCTTATTAAGCTTATTAAATTACCTTCTTATTATATATATATATATATATATATATATATATATATATATATATATATATATATATATATATAATAAGAAGGTAATTTAATAAGCTTAATAAGGTAACTGAAAATATATATACACTTATACAATATACAATATTTTAAAACACTATAAATAAAAAAAAAAGATTCACTTTCATTTTCTTTGTTGTTGGTTTATTTTCTTCATTATTATTGATCTGCTTTCACTTTGAATGTGAGCCAGATTCCCATGTCATGAATGAATTAGTATTGTCTATGTTAAAGAACTTGGTTAGCTGGAATGATTAGTACACAATAACAAGTAGGATGTTAGTACATATTGTTTACTTAAGATATAAAGCAAACTACATGCACAAATATTGTACGTGGAAGTTGGTAAAATATGTAGAGACGATTAGTCATCCAGATTATCATAATGTGGGAAGTTCCCAGTTGAGTTCCAGCACTCATATTAGATGACAGCAGTTTTAAGTCTTAACTCAAGTGTATAATGCTTAATAATAACATCTTTAATGCATGTATAATTCATTAACAGACTCATAACTGATTGCATATTTATACTGTATATTTAAATGTACTGAATAAGAACAAAAACAAAAAAATAATGATTAGATAATAATAAAAATAGATGACTTGATTATTTGACAGTGTTTGTTAAAATGGGATTATGTTTTTTTTTTTAATCCACAAACAAATATTTTAAACCTACATGCCTTCTCTTTTATATGTATTTAATTCGATAAAACCTTGTAAATATGTTTTTGTAAGTAAAACTAGTTTACATTGTAAATATATTATTCCTTTGTACTTTTTCACATGAGAATCAGCACCTCAAAATTCGAGGCCATGGTGCTCCACTGGAAAAAGGTGGTTTGCCATCTCCAGGTTGGAGGAAAGTCCTTACACCAAATGGAGGAGATCAAGTATCTTGGGGTTTTGTTCACGAGTGAGGGAAGGATGGAACGTGAGATTGACAGGCGGATCGGTGCAGCGGCAGCAGTAATGCGGTCTATGTACAGATCCGTTGTTGTAAAGAAGGAGCTGAGCAGTAAGGCAAAGCTCTTGATTTACCGGTCAATCTACATTCCTACTCTCACGTATGGTCATGAGCTATGGGTCATGACCGAAAGGACAACATCTCGGATATAAGTGGCCGAATTTAGTTTTCTTCGCAGGGTGGCAGGGCGCACACTTATAGATAGGGTGAGAAGGTCGAAGTAGAGCCACAGCTCCTCCACATCGAGAGAAGATAGCTGAGGTGGCTCGGGCATCTGTTTCAGATGCCTACTGGACGCCTACCTAGGGAGGTGTTCCAGGCATGTCCCACCGGGAGGAGGACTTGGGGAAGACCCAGAACATGCTGGCAGGACTATGTCTCTTGGCTGGTTTGGGAACGGCCTCAGGATCCACCCGGAGGAGCTGGAGGAAGTGTCTGGGGAGAGGGAAGTCTGGGGTTCTCTCCTAAGATTGCTGCCCCCTCGACCCGGCCCCAGAAAAGCGGTTTAAAATGAATGAATGAATGAATGAATGAATGAATGAATTAACTTTTTTACAAAATTATTATTATTATTTTTTTACTTTATGATTATAATCATGAAATCTTATGGCTTTAAAAAAACAACAACAGCAAATTTGATTACTAAAGCTGACAAGCACCATTTAAAAATATAATGTCTAACTATTAACTTTGACTTTTGCCTCAATAAACTCCTATTAAACTCTCTAGTACTTGCTAGATGAAACATGCACTTTACTATATAAGGTCTAACAGCTAAACAAATGAATATCAGAGCAAAGCACAAGCCATGAGATCAAAGCAACGGCCTGTAGAAACAGATCTGGGGAAGACTGCAAAAATATTTCTGCTGCTTTGAAGGTTCACAGGATCACAGGTTTACAGACCTCCACAATCCTGAATGGAAGAAAAATTCTCTCTAGTTCTGAACTCCTGGACAAAATGAGGAGAAAGATGCTAATGACCAAGATGCTAATGATGATGTCCGTGATCATTAATGAAGATGAGAGAAACTTACAGAACATTTCTGAAGCACTTCACCAGATTGGGCTTTATTGTAAAGTGTCTAGACAAGTGCAGATGCTTGGAGTTAAAAATACTTTGAGAATGAAGATTCTCTGGTTTGATGAACCTCAATGCAAAGCATTATGTCTGGAGGAAACCATGACACTGCTGATCACCTGCACAATCGCAAATAAGCTAAATGTCTGAGTCAAAATTACCAAATGAAATAATTTTACTCAAAATTTACTGGAATTTCACTGAACATATTGGAAAATGGTACATAATCTCAGCATTGACAGCAGGTTTTCATAAACTAATCCTCAATCAACACAACAATCACTTAATTATCGCATTAACTTCAACGCAAATGAAGTATTGTAGGTTTGTCATTTAACCCTTGTACTGTTGCGGATGTTTTCATCCACTCTGGAGTGATTTTGAGTCCTAATTTGTCCATAACATTTTCTGTGTTTCAGCTAGCAGAATGATTTTTGGTGACAAATCTTATTTTGACACATCTTTTGAGAAAATGCTTTGAATTTTTTAAAAAACTTAACGATACACTGTTGGCAAATTTACTACCCTTTTGTTATGTTCGGAATGAAAACATCCACTGAATTAAACTGCTGTAAAAATGCATCAGATAAATATATTTTTTTAATTTTTGTGCATAAATTTGTTAATCAACTTCAGTCCTGATCAAAACTACTAAATTGCTAAGTAAATTACAGGATTTTAACTCTTTAATTGTCAAATTCTTAAATGATGTCACTGATTTGGTGAAAAACACACACAAACTGACATATTTTCAATATAAAAAGTAATTGTGGATTGGATTTTTAAAATCTTTTATCTAAAAATAGGTCTGAAAATAGCAACACATCACACCAAACACGTCTTGTGCCTTATTGTGCTGGGTGCATGATAGGGCCCCTAATCCCATCCAAATTCTCTACGGCCTATAAACCCATTTTTCAAATAAATCACCTTTACTGCAAAACCTTTAACAAGTTCAGACACCTAGACACACTTTAAAATCATCTTTTTACGAAAACAGTAACCACAACTGAAACGCAACTAAAACTCAGTTGGCATCTTTAGCACAAAATGGGCCTCATTGAGAACAAACTTGTGCGTAAATTGTTTGTGAAGCTGTTCTGACTTCAATTTTTAGATTCATGAAAGTGCTCATATTTTTTAAATGCTAGATAACCACATCTATGTAAATGGTGTGTAAAAATTTACAAAAAACTTCTGACAAACTAATTATACTGAATTCAGATGTAAGAATTTTCTTTGTTGCTGAGAGTAACTCCTTGTGAAAAAAAAAGCTCATTACTGGAGGAGTGAGAAAAATACCTGGTGTATTGTACACCAACTGAACAACAAAAGAGTGTATATTACTGCATTTTTATACTTCAAAATTAGATACTAGAGTAATTATAAGTTACTTCCATGGGTTATAAATCATGGCAACCAAAACATCATCTGGAAAAATACTATGCCAGAAAGGCTTTCTCACATTTTTTGAAATGTATGAAAAAATGTATGTTTGCTGTTTGCTCAAACTACTTATTTTAAATCAGCCTAGTTAACTAAATTTTGTAAGTTTTTTTGGGACTACTGTTTTATGTTTAATCCACTTAAGTTTGTAAATATAATAAGCTAACTCAATTTCTTAATGTTGTCCCAAAACAAACTGATTGTGTGGAACCCAGCAGTTTTAACCGTGTAGTCTTTTTATTGCGCTGGGTGCATTATAGGGCCCTTAATCCCATCCAAATTCACTACGGCCTAAACCCATTTTTCAAATAAATCACCTTTACTGCAAAACCTTTAACAAGTTCAGACACCTAGACACACTTTAAAATCATGAACTCTTTTTACAAAAACAGTAAACACAACAACTGAAACGCAACTAAAACTCAGTTGGCATCTTTAGCACAAAATGGGCCTCATTAAGAACAAACTTGTGCGTAAATTGTTTGTGAAGCTGTTCTGACTTAAATTTTTAGATTCATGAAAGTGCTCGTATTTTTTAAATGCTAGATAACCACATCTATGTAAATGGAGTGTAAGGGTGCTTTCACATATGTAGTTCGGTTTATTTGGTCCGGACCAAAGGCAACAAATGATACATTGTAGCATTTTTCTGCCGTTTTGGGTCCCTTTCACACCACACTGATTGCTTTGGTCCGAACCAGCTGAAACGAACCAAAATGCAGTCATGTGACAAAATCTACATCACTCACTGGCCAGATGTTATTGAACGCATTTCCTAAACTGCTTTTCAATTGGTCAGAATTCACGTGGAACTACCGCAAATAAACAAACCGGCAGACACACAATGTCGCTGCGCTGGCTGACGCAGTATCCCTGGTCATAGTATACTATGTAGTTTGTATGCATCACTTTAGACAAACTATACATTTCGAGAATGAAGGGCGGCTGGGGCTGGAAAACAATGTTTTAATGCATTGCAATCAGCGAAAGCATTAGGAGAAGGCGTGAAATAATTTAGCTAAACTGCAACATGGTCATCTTTCGGAAATATCACCAATGATCCATCAGATAATGTCCCCCCCCCCCCCCCCCTCTCTCTCTGTTTAAAACTGTTGGTAAAGCGCTGTCAACAAATATTTTTCCTCCAAACCCCATAAGATAAACAGCATTTAGCACTACGGCAGTTGGATTAGTCCAAAAAGGCGCAGTACTTTTTGCGGTTGGGTCTGTTTTAGTTTGGATCACGTTCTCACCACAAACGAACCGCTCCAGGGTTCGTTTGAAAGCATACCGAGACCACCTCTTCAAGCAGGTCTCGGTACGCTTTTTTGGTCCGCTTTTGGTGCGCACCCGAGTGCGATTGCTACGTTCTCACCTGCCCAAACGAACCGCACCAAGAGGGAAAACGAACTCTAGTGCAATTTGACCGAACTAAATAATGCAGGTGTGAAAGCACCCTAAAACTTTACAAAAAGCTTTTGACAAACTGATTATACTGAATTCTGATGCAAGAATTTTCTTTGTTGCTGAGAGTAACTCCTTGTGAAAAAAAAGCTCATTACTGGAGGAGTGAGAAAAATACCTAGTGTATTGTACACCAACTGAACAACAAAAGAGTGTATATTACTGCATTTTTATACTTCAAAATTAGATACTAGAGTAATTATAAGTTACTTCCATGGGTTATAAATCATAGCAACCAAAACATCTCATCTGGAAAAATACTATGCCAGAAAGGCTTTCTCACATTTTTTGAAATGTATGAAAAAATGTATGTTTGCTGTTTGCTCAAACTACTTATTTTAAATCAGGCTAGTCAACTAAATTTTTTAAGTTTTTTTGGGACTACTGTTTTATGTTTAATCCACTTAAGTTTGTAAATATAATAAGTTAACTCAATTTCTTAATGTTGTCCCAAAACAAACTGATTGTGTGGAACCCAGCAGTTTTAACCGTGTAGTCTTTTTTTTTTTTTTTTTGCCTTTATGAAATATACTGGATTAAATCTTTTAAATGGGAGTCCAGAATATTCCACTGTGTTCCACAGTTATAGTTGGGGATTGTAAATTGTGTTAGATCATGGACACCCTGCCTATTTACAAATAAAACTAACAAACAAGTTTAACTCTGATGTTTACGAAGCATTCTGAGGTGAGTTTTCGGGAAGGTCTCTTTTACACACAAATTTACCAAAATGTACACCTATTTGCATATGTTTCGCTAAACCCAGTGACTCAAAATTGTTTACGCTGGTTTGTACTGATGTGTTCAAGCCAGCTGTGCAAAATATGAGCCAGTTCTGTACCGACTGTTAAAAAACATCTGCCAAAAATATGCACAGGTGGCACTGAATATTGATATACGTGAACAATGGACTGAGATAATCCGAGAAGGACAGCAGAAAGAGAATCAGAAAGGGCAAGCTGTGAACTGTTGTCAAAGCGGGATTTATTTGTGTGTTTACATTCTCCAAAATTATTTTCTAAAGTTGTAAATAAAGTAAAGATTTAGGAACACATTTTATAATTAAATACTAATTGTAATTGTGACAGTCATTATAACGGTTAATGAAAATGAATCCGTTCAGTTGATCTGGGGTGTGTTTCCCAGCCAACAACGTAACTCATGGCTGAACTATCACAGTACAATGCCACAAAAGACAGAGGTAGTACCCGTGACGTCACCCATAGGTTTCTGAAGAACGCAAAAGAAGCAACCAACAGGCATGGCCAACCGTCGCCATTTTGTTCACGAGTCATCGCACCGACCGGGGATACCCAAACAAGGGCAATGAGGTGGAGTGTGAGCGGAGCTACAGACGCCTGCTAGCATTTCGCTTAGACTGGCTTTTCTTTGGGAGAAATGCTTAATACTTTATTACCTGTGACTCATTTGTGTTCTGACCACATGTGCTTGGTTGTAAACTATATCAATAAAGTCTTTAAAAAACACTGTTGTAATACATTGAGCCACTAAGCATTGTTCTTATGACGTTTCTCTACAGCAGGAAAACTCGAATTACATCCAAACAATTAAAATATAGTCTGTTAGTAAATGCAAGACTATTTATGAAATGCAGGCATAACACTGTGTGACAATGTTTCAGATGAATGTTCTAGAGCCTACAGCTAATCAATCTGTCCGATTCTGGAGTGCATTACAGGTCTAAAGAAAAATATAAATGATCTTAAATAAAACAAAGACATTTATAGAGATGGTATAAGTATATAATTTTACTCACCTGGGAAATGGAGGCCACGTGAATGGTTTGTGAGCAGAATTAAGTGCACACAGCATGCCATATCATCTGATAATTGCAGGAAATAATTCCAAAAAGCAACTGACTGTGTAAAGCCACATAAAACAAAACAAAAATGCGATGTTTATCCCGAGTTCAGCGGCTAATCAGCCGGAATCAGCTGAGGTGAAGTGACATCAACCAGCGAGACCTAGCTGTCACTCAATTGGCCACGCCCCCTAATTATGCAGACTTAATATAACCTAATATACAGGAAACGGATGAGTCATAAAAAATTCACCCCCCTCACAGTTGTCATGAAGGGTAATATTAGCTATATGAACAAAAATCCTTCTTTGTACCAGGCTGTAAACACCTTTTTTTCTGCTGTAAAGTTGGCCATTTTAAAAGTGGGGTCAATAGAAATATGTTCTATTATGGAGCTAGGGGCAATGCAGTGGCGCAGTAGGTACTGCTGTCGCCTCACAGCAAGAAGGTCGCTGGGTTGCAGGTTTGAGCCTTGGCTGGGTCAGTTGCCGTTTCTATCGAGTTTGCATGTTCTCCCTGCATTCGCGTGGGTTTCCTCCGGGTGCTCCGGTTTCCCCCACAGTCCAAAGACATGTGGTATAGGTGAATTGTGTAGGCTAAATTGTCCGTAGTGTATGAGTGTGAATGAGTGTGTGTGAATGTTTCCCAGAGATGGGTTGCGGCTGGAAGGGCATCCGCTGCGTAAAACACATGCTGGATAAGTTGGCGGTTCATTCCGCTGTGGCGACCCCAGATTAATAAAGGGACTAAGGCCAAAAGAAAATGAATGAATGAATGGAGCTAGGACTAGTGGAATTTCGATGAATTGCAATTTCAGTTACTTCCGTATTTGTTTTACGAGGGAGAGCGGGAGGTTGGTTATAACGTAAAACGTCCACAATGATGCTCTAAATGGGGTGGAGTAACAACTTATTTAGAGAACATCCCCATAGCACCTTTTCTGTGCACATTGTTTTACACGCACACACACACACATTAAAAAAAAAAAAAAAAATCCAATATTAGTTTTGGTAAAAACGTGCACTGGTTCTCCATATTAATTGAAATATCTGTAAACGGCACATATAAGGCCTGTGTTTCCTTTACAAAAGATATTGAGAATATTCCATATTCCATTCTAAAACAAAAAACCACTTAATTAAAGCTATTACGTATTCTAATCTCATATTATATCATCACGTTAATGGTTTTAATTTATAGTAGGCTATTTATATATATATATATATAAAAAAAAAACAATATCCTACTTAATAATAATAATAATAATAATAATAATAATAAAATTTACAATACAATACATTGCTTAATAAATAGCCTAGGTTACTATAAATTAAAAATATTAACATGACCTATATATTTTGTTTTCACGAGATTTGGAAACGTAACGTAGATTCTGCTTTCCATAGGTCATCTATTCACCTTATTCTCTGCGTACAAGCGGGCGCAGCCATTTGAATCATTTTGGCTTGAGACTTCCGGTCTCATTCACTTCCATTCATTTTTAGACGTTAAAAACAGCTTGTTTTGCTGCTTGATGTTGCAAACTGATATTTTACTATTATATTATTCTATTCTGTCTGTATAATCATGCAAACAGTTGTTTGTAGAGCAAGTAGTTTGACCGTTTTTGTTGTTTATTATTCCTAGTCATTTCTCCCATAGGCGACTGAATCGGAAGTTCTAAAACAATCGCCAAAATGAGCGCACTTCCGCATTTTAGAATAAGGTCAATGGCTTTCGTCATGAACCACGGCTGCGTTCAAAATGGCATAACTGATTTCAAAGTGCACTATGAAGGAGCACAATTGTCAGTATGAAGATTGCTAAAACTGAACTGTAAAAAAACTTTAAAAGCAAATTACACCTAAGAGAGATGACTTTGTTTAAATGTTGGAACGTTCTAAATGAATAGGGCTTATGAGGAATAACTGGGAATAGACGCCAATCAGGAACTTTGCTTCTGACTACAGCTCTAGAGGTGTAGTTGCTAGCATACAAGTTTGTGACGCAGTTTGCAAATGTTCGTTGGAACGATGGATTTGGGAAACACCAAATCAACAAACTATGGTTGTAATGACGGAACTTGCGACCTTAGTTGGTCAACGATGGTTTTAAGGGAACGCACCCCAGTATGGTTTGTTAATTGAACAATATTTGGCCAATATACAATTATTTTAAATGTGGAATCCGAGGGTTTGAAAAAAGTCATATGATATTTTGATGGATATTCATTTCATCAAATATACATGAGCAGTTTATCATTACATATATGTTTTTTCTACCTCAAAATGCCATGATCAAATTAAAGTTCAGATTCAAAAACCTCTAAGTGCCATATAAAATTTGGTCACACTTTATTTTGATGGTCCATTTGTTGAATTTAAGTTACATTGCATCTACATGCCAACTAATTCTCATTACATTATAGATATACTGTTAGGTTGGGGTTAGGGTTAGTGAAAGTTGACATGTACTTGCAAAGTTTCTTATAGTCAGTTAAATGTCTGTTGAAAAAGCAGTATCAACAGATTTTAAGCAGACAGTCTACTAATACTCAAATGGACACCAAAATAAAGTGTTACCAAAATTTTCTGTCTAAAGTTAGCAACTGTATCAGTTGCTTATGTTTGTGTTGAGTTATTTCATGTTAAAGGCAATAAAAATAAATGCAACACTGAAAATGGTCCATTAGTTCATATTAGTTAATGTATTTTACTAACATTATCAAGCAATTAGAAATACTTTTATTATGGTATTTATTCATCGTTGCTAACATTAGTTAATGCTATTTAAGTTAAACAACGTTCATGTTCAAGTTCATGTTAAACTATGATTATTAAATCTTATTAATCACTTATTTAATGTTAGTAAATACATTAACTAACGCTAAGTAATGGACCATTATTCTAAAGTGTTACCAAAGTGAATTATTATTTGCCATAAAAGTGAAATTACAAAACCTACAGACAGGAGGCTAAGAAAAATAATCCGTTTAGAAGAAAATTTCACTTATAGAAATTTTGGCATCTTCAGTTGTATCAGAGAGTAATTGTTCCAGGCTAATACTGAAATGCTAAAATTAATTTAATCACTACACATTATAGAATGAACCAACTTTCAGTTAACCCCTTAAAAGACTCACCCACATTTTGAACATAGACATGAAAATAACGTTCAACTTAAATGATTGCCAATCATCAACACTTTGGAGCATAGATATAAGGTTGGTTTTATTTTAAAGAAGATAGATGATTGATTGTAACTGAATTAACAAAAGTTCAAAAAGTTAAATGAAACAAAAGTTATAAGCCTTTATGTTTATGAAAACGATAAATGCATATTTTATTATATTAAAATGTGGATTTTACAAAACCTGTTTTAGCCTAATTTAGCTTTTATAAATTAAAGCTAAATATCTGACCAAATTATATTCCAAATTTGAAGTTGATATCATACCTGCCAACACTCCCGTTTTTCCCGGGAGTCTCCCGTATTTCAGACCCGTCTCCCGTATTGTTCTGTCTCCCAGTAAACTCCCGGAATTCCCCCGCCCCCCGCTCCCCAGCATTTTGGTACAGTCCGGGCTGCGCGCCCCCATCTCCCCAAACCTCTCACTCCTCCCGCTCCCCGCTCTTCAGTTTGCGCCAGTGTTGCCAACTTAGCGACAAATTTTAAAAAAAGCGACTAGCGACAAATCTAGCGACTTTTTTGTGTGTTACTGGCGATTTTTATAGACTGTCGTTTGTCCATTACTGTACCGTCCCTACTTTTCTCAACGAGCCTCCCCTGCAGCCTGAGAGCAGAGCACCTCTCAGCGTACCGAC
This sequence comes from Danio kyathit, assembly GCA_903798195.1. Taxonomy (NCBI): domain Eukaryota; kingdom Metazoa; phylum Chordata; class Actinopteri; order Cypriniformes; family Danionidae; genus Danio; species Danio kyathit. The sequence continues at coordinate 9,033,603 of LR812529.1, read as the reverse complement.
GGCAAATGATTTAGAACAGGTGGCAGTTTGAAGGTACTGTATTTCCCTTGTACAGTCAACCCGATCTGCTTCTCCTTTATTTTAACAATTTAATTTGACCGTTTATTGTTGTTCACAATCAGAGATGTTTTAAGTGAGAGTTTCAGAACTTGTCTGATTATATTACGTCTGAGAGATTACTGCAAATTCCCTACTCATCTATAATGATATACTGTATTCAAACAGCAATAAATTTAGTTAAATTGACTAGCTTACATAAAGCGTAGTGCGAATATAAAATACCCTATTTATTTACCATAGGCTGTTAAACAAACAGAAATGGTAGAACGCGATGACGTCAGTAATATGCAAATTAGCGTATGACGTAATACCCCCCATCCCCCCCGGAGGGGTCTCCCGGAATTTATGAACCAAATGTTGGCAGGTATGGTTGATATCTCAAAAAAATGAGCTTTCAGTAAGATGTGTATGAAAAGCTCAATGAGCTTTTCAGGGTGTAGTACCAAACATGACCACCACAGGAACATTAACTATATTTTTTCATACTTTTTTACAATATTCCTAAAGTAGACATCATATTCTTAAGTAGCAAGTGTAGTTTGGTGGTATTTGATCTTAATGTAGCCTCTAAAAATGTGTACATGTTGATTGCTGTAGCAAAGTAATGCTTTACAAAGAGTATACTTGTCGCAAATTAATGAAGAACTGTTGCTCAGTAACAATTCTCAAAAATCAATCAACAGATATAGAAAGTAGACATTTTAAGCTTTCAAATGACATATAGTTTGTCAAGATTGCTTTATGTTTAGACTACAATATTATGGTTTAAATATGTAACCCGCACGGTTGAAGAGTCACAGTAAATTCAACCTAACACTCTCCCTACATAACACAAGCTAACAACAATTTGTATTCATAAAACTTAGATTGTCAAGATTAGATTAGGATTTGATTGCAATCTAGTGAAGGGAACTTAAGGGTTAAACATGGCCAGAGTCATCGCTGTGGTCTGTTTTCTGCTCATGTGTGAACCCAGATCAATAAGCTCTTGGTGTGAAGAGCGCGATGAGAGGTCTGCAGTAATAGAGGGCAGTTCTTCTCCCACAATGCACTTGTGACCTGATTCACCTGAAGCCCAGCTGTATTCCAGCGCTCTGACTCTAGTGTCTCTGCTGGCACTGATTAGGAATCGGTCTTAATTTGGAACATTGCTTCGATCGTGACAGGACAGGATGCATCAGTTACTGAGCAGAGGCAATTAAAGTGCTCAGTGGCCAGTCATACAGACGCAATGCATGACGGGATGAACGGCCGAGAGGAGCTCTTCCATTCTGAGTGGAACAGCAGATGTGGACGAAATTGAAATGTTTCAATAAATGAGTAATTCTAGCATGGTCGCTGCCACTTCCTACTCAAATTAGGTAAAATCACCCCAAAAACTAAGAAGAAAATATGAGTCAGTTGTCTCATTTCTCAGATTAGCCACATCTGAGATGAGCCACATTTTCTTTTCTTCATACATTCACTTTCTTTTTGGCTTAGTCCCTTTTATTAATCAGGGGTCGCCACAGGGGAATGAACCGCCAGTTATCCAGCATATGCTTTACGCAAAACTGGGAAACACCCATACACACTTGCGTTCACACACATACACTATGGCCAATTTTCATTCATTCATTCATTCATTCATTTTCTTTTCAGCTTAGTGTCTTTATTAATCTTGGGTCGCCACAGCGGAATGAACTGCCAACTTATCCAGCACATGTTTTACACAGCGGATGCCCTTCCAGCTGCAACCCATCACTGGGAAACACCAATACACACTCAATCACACACATACACTATGGCCAATTTAGCTTATTCAATTCACCTGTACCGCATGTCTTTGGACCGTGGGGAAACCGGAGCACCCGGAGGAAACCCACGCGAACAGGGGGAAACATGCAAGCTACACACAGAAATGCCAACTGACCCAGCCGGGGCTCGAACCAGCAACCTTCTTCAACCACAGTGGAATGAACTGCCAACTTATCCAGCACATGTTTTACACAGCGGATGCCCTTCCAGCTGCAACCCATCACTGGGAAACACCCATACACACTCATACACTACGGACCATTTAACTTACCCAATTCACCTGTACTGCATGTCTTTGGACTGTGGGGGAAACCTGAGCACCTGGAGGAAACATGTAAACTCCACACAGAAACGCCAACTGACCCAGGCAAGGCTCGAACCAGTGACCTTCTTGCTGTGAGGCGACAGCACTACCTACTGCGCCACCACGTCGCCTGGAATAGCGCTATTTACTGATGTTTTGTTGTTAAACTAAATCAAAATCTACCATTATCGATGCGGTTAAAGGACCCTTCTGAAACTGAAAATAGTCACATCAATCTTTCACCGAAAGATTTCAGTGGCTGAACAACACTTCTGTGCATATAACCTATTCGTAAAACAACAAAATCTACATAAGCTTTGCGTGACTAAAATAGTTTTAGACCATAACATTACCTGTCTGAAAGAAATACTTCAGCCATGGTGTCAACCTTCCTCCAGCGTGCACAACTAATTCTAATATTGATTCAGGATTTTGAAAAGTTTTGATTGAGCATTTGTTCTTACCGCTGTCACTCTCTTTCTTTCTCTTGTGTGCATGTGCACGCGCAAACGGCGATCTGCGTGAACGAGTGTGCAAAAGTACAAATCTACATTCTACGCTCTTTAAGATCTCAAAACTTAGGGCTTCTGGTAGTACCTAGAATAGCAAAGTCGAGTAAAGGAGGTCGAGCCTTCTCATTTATGGCCCCTAAACTCTGGAATAGCCTTCCTGATAGTGTCCGAGGCTCAGACTCACTCTCGCAATTCAAAACTAGATTAAAAATCTATCTTTTTAGCAAAGCATACACTCAGTGCATCACTTAGCGGTATGACGGATGAATGTGCCCCACGCAGGTTTTTTGCATCTCGTTTGTATACACTATGAACAGCAGCTACGCTAATTATTCTCTTTATTCTGTATTTCCACCTGGGGATGCTCATCCTGAGACCCTCAGACTATGCAGCACCACTGATGCGATCCAAGACCAGCGACAAGATGATCCCAAGGTTTTCATAATCCTGGACCAGGCCGTATCCTGAGCAGCTGCTGTGGTGGTCATGAAGGAGTGGAGAGCTTGAGACCTGTGATGCTCCAGGGACAGACGAGTCTTCGCTGAGGTCCAGCATTCTCCAGCCTCCGGCGCCTAGACTGCAGCTCTGCACAAGACGTTTGGCCATAGGAGAAATGGTCGTGCCCAACTGAACCTGGTTTCTCTCGAGGTTTTTTAAATTCTTCACTTACTTCACTTGGTGAAGTTTTTTCCTTGCCGCTGTTGCCAATGGCTTGCATTGTTCGGGATCTGTAGAGCTGCGCATCGATGGAATTGTTCTTCAGTGTTTGGACTCTCAGTAGTGATTATTAAACCACACTGAACTGAGCTAAACTGAAACACTGAAAACTGAACTGAAACTGTTCAATTTACTATAACCTTCTATAATGTGAAGCTGCTTTGACACAATCTACATTGTAAAATCGCTATAGAAATAAAGGTGAATTGAATTGAATTGAATTTGCTGACAGATACTTATCAGAATTATGGGAATTGTCGGCCTGACAAATTTTAATTAGATGAACATTTTTTAATCTTATGCCTTACCCAGAATAAAAAAATACATATAAATACATTTAGATCATTTACTTAATCATTACTATTGGAGGGCTGCACGGTGTTGCAGTGGGTAGCACAATTGCCTCACAGCAAGAAGGTCGCTTTTTCGAGCCTCGGCTGGGTCAGTTGGCATTTCTGTGTGGAGTTTGCATGTTCTCCCCGTGTATGCGTGGGTTTCCTCCGGGTGCTCCGGTTTCCTCCACAAGTCCAAAGACATGTGGTATAGGTGAATTGGGTAAGGTAAAATTGTCCGTAGTGTATGAGTGTGAATGGTTGTGCATGGATGTTTCCCAGTGATCGGTTGCAGCTGGAGGGGCATCCGCTGCGTAAAACATGCTGGATAAGTTGGCGGTTCATTCCGCTGTGGCGACCCCAGATTAATAAAGGGACTAAGCTGAAAAGAAAATGATTGAATAAGTAAAAAAGTAATCCCTTATATGTTACTTTTTAGCAGAAAAGTAATTTAATTACAGTAACTACTTAACACCACTTGTTTAAATTAAAATGTAAGAAAAGGGTTATAAGCAAGCTAAAGTTTGACTGGGAAAAAACAAATCTTTGTTAAAACAAGATTTCTAACTGTAGATTCTGAACTATGCCATGTAAACACACACACACATTTCTTTTCAGGTCACTAGCAGAGGCCGATCATGGCAGACTGTGTTGCTGTGCACGACCATGAGTGACGTGAATTTGCTCTGAGATAAAAGACTAGTAGATGTTTTGCAAATAAAGACCCGCATCATATTTCATACCTGCATTACATATAGTATCAGCGGATGCTTTGACTGAATGTACGTCTAAAGTTATGTTTTGATTTCTCTGCTCTCATTTCTTGTTTCAGAAGAAAAGTAACTGGGACTGATTTCATACATGGCATATACATCTTTCATATCTTTATACTGAATGCTTATCACAGGCTTCTCCGAGGAACTTCAAACAATAACATGGACTTTTTGAAGCATATTCGTCATGATGTAAATACTTTCCACTGCATTTCATTTTAAACATACTGCACAGTAATGTAGCATATAACCAGAGCCAAACAGAATCTGCTGACATTTGTTTTGCTATTTCTGTGCAGAATTTCATAAAGAAAAATAAAAAGCTGCAGATTTATGCGGAATGATTTTGGGAGTAGTAACTAAAAACGTAAAACATGAAATAACTACCGTTTAAACTTTTATTTAAGGTTGACATTGCAAATCCACACTGTAAAAATGTTGACTCAACTTAAAATTGGAAGGCAATTTGCTGCACAGTTTTTTGTTGTTGTTGTTCACTAGACTTTTAATCAAGCACTGCACTTGACTCGATTTCAGTTGAATATATACCGTTTAAATATATATTTAAATATTAACAAAAGTAAATAAACAGACTCAATGATGGGCTAAAAATCTGCAGATTCCTGCGATGTTGGCCTACCTTTAACCAATCTAAGAAACTTGATTCTATAGCTCCATTTACAAAACCTCAAAAATTATATATATATATACAGTTGAAGTCAGAATTATTAGCCCCCCTAAAGTATTAGCTCCCCTGTTTATTTTTTTTCCCCAATTTCTGTTTAACAGAGAGAAGATTTTTTCAACACATTTCTATTCATAATAGTTTTAATAACTCATTTCTAATAACTGGTTTATTTTATTTTTGTCATGATGACAGTAAATAATATTTTACTAGATATTTTCAAGACACTTCTATACAGCTTAAAGTGACATTTAAAGGCTTAACTAGGTTAATTAGGTTAACTGGGCAGGTTAGGGTAATTAGGCAAGTTATTGTATAATGATGGTTTGTTCTTTAGACTATCGAGAAAAAAAGTTTGCTTAAAAGGGCTAATAATTTTGTCCTTAAAATGTTTTAAAAAAAATAAAAACTGCTTTTTATTCTAGCCGAAATAAAACAAATAAGAATTTCTCCACAAGAAAAAATATTATCAGACATACTGTGAAAATTTCCTTGCTCTATTAAACATAATTTAGGAAATATGTAAAAAAGAAAAAAAATTCAAAGGGGGACTAATAATTCTGACTTCAACTGTATATATATATATATATATATATATATATATATATATATAATATATATATATATATATATATATATATATATATATATATATATATATATATATATACACACACAGGGTGACAATATAGATGATACTAGAGGCTAAATTCAAATCAAATAACACCAAACTTCCCATACTACTTTTATGCCCACTTTAAAAATATTGTCAAAAGTATAGAAATATATGGTTTATATTGCTCAAAACATGCACAGAAATAGGGGCGCCGTTGTATGTTCACCAATGTAAACTGAATGACTGGTGGTCATGTTTGGTACTGCACTCAAACTAAATCTTACCGAAAGTAAAAAATTTTTGAGATATCAACTTCAAATTTGGAATGTAATTTGTTTAGATATTTAATTATTACATTTCTGTCGATTTTAGGGTAAAACAGGTTTTGTGAAATACATATTTTATGCAATATAATTCATTCATTTCTTCATTTTCCTTCAACTTAGTCCCTTATTTACCCGGGGTCGCCACAGCAGAATGAACTGCCAACTATGATGCCCTTCCAGCCGCAACCCAGTATTAGGAAAAACCCATACACTCTCACATTTGCAAACTATGGCCAATTTTTGTCTTTGGACTGTGGAGGAATTCGGAGCACTCAGAGGAAACTCACGGCAACACGGGGAGAACATGCAAACTCCACACAGAAATGACAACTGGTCCAGTCGGGACTTGAACCAACAACTTTCTTGCTGTGAGGTGCCAGTGCTAACCACTGATCTATGTGATATAATGAAATATACATTTATTGTTTTATTTATTATTCTTATGATTTTTTTTTCCACTTCAGCTACAATCTGGCATTTGTCTTCTTTAAAAAGACAAGAAGCTTAAAATTCTGCTGCATCAAAGCATTGAAGATTGGCAAGTTCAATGTTATTTCGTGTTCAAAAACTGGGGGCGACATTTAGAATTTTCATATCAGTCTGTACTTACTAACTAGTTATTACACCTACACTGCAGAGAGCAATGAATGCAATGCAATGAATTTAAATGAATATGTAAACGTGTATTTTTACACTCACTCCCTTACTAGTCCCTGATTTATCAGGGGTTGCCACAGCGTAATGAACCGCCAATTACTCTGGCATTTGTTTTATGTGGCTGATAAAATTTTCCTTTTAATAACAAAATAAGAATATAACTGCAATTAAAATGGAGAGAAAACAGCAACAAATGTTTTATTCATATCATTTAACTGTTAACCTACATTTTCAATTCATTTGAAGAGAGGTTTTATACATTTTTGAAATCTTCTTTAAAGAAGCCATATGATATCATCTAGAAACCTACAGTAAAACAACTAAGTCAACTGCAATAGAATGTAATTTCTCTCAGTTAAATGTTTTACTAAACCACAATATAGTAAATGTACACTAAAACATGCTAATAATTTTACTATACACCATAGAGGTATGGACAAAATAAAACAACAGTCTGGTCATTATACTACCATCTTCAACCCCTGCTATTGGTTAGTCAAACAAGCAGCCCCACCCCAAACATACGCAATTGGTGGAGCCAGAAGTTAAAATGTCAGACTGCTCAAATATTTTAATAGTGCCACAGAACCTTGTTGTCCTCCTTTTTAGTGTAAATCCACCTACATTTTTAAAACAAAATCAGAAGAAAAGTCTCTTTTAAAGATGCCAAATGCTAGTTTACTAACAGTAACATGCATAAATGACTTGGGTAACACTTTACATTAAGGTTGTATTAGTTACTAACATGAACAAACAATGAACAACACATTTATTACAGTAGTTGTTTGCCTTTGTTAACCTTAGTTAATGGAAATAAATTTGTTCATAATAACTCACAGCACATTCAGTAATGTTTTGGAATTTGGATATTAATAATGCACTGTAAATGTCTATGATTATTAAATACTGTACATGTATTGTTCATTATTAGGTCTTGTAAGTAAATACATTAACTAACATTAACCAATGAAACCTTATTGCGCCCCCCTGCCTCCATCTCCTTTTGGCTAGTCAAACAAGCAGACTCACCCCCAAATAAATGCAATTGGTGGAGCCAGAAATGTCAGACTGCTCAAATAAATATCCTGATAGCACCACAGTCTCCCTTTTAGTGTAAATCCACTTAAATCTAGCTTAAGGAGTCTGATTAAGGTGGGATTAAAATAAAATCAGAAATAAAAGTTAGCATTTAAAGATGCCAAATGCTAGTTTACTTACAATAACACGGATAAATAATTTCAAACACAACTTATAAAATCATTTCAAAAGCCCCTACCCCCTTCTGATATTTGATAGTCAAACAAGCAGCCTCACCCCCAAACATATACAATTGGTGGATCCAGAAAAGTCAGACTGCTTAAATAAACATTCTGATTGCGCATCACAGTCTCCCTTTTAATATAAATCCTCTTAAATTCAGCTTTAAAAGTCTGATTAAAGTGGGATTAAAATAAAATCAGAAATAAAAGTTAGCATTTAAAGATGCCAAATGCTAGATTACTTACAGTAACATGCATAAATTATTTCAAACACAATTTATAAAATAATTTCAATCCCCCTACCCCCATCTCTTATTGGCTAGTCAAACAAGCAGCCCCACCCCCAATCATATTCAATTGGTGGAGCCAGAAATGTCAGACTGCTCAAATAAATATCCTGATAGCACCACAGTCTCCCTTTTAGTGTAAATCCACTTAAATCTAGCTTAAGGAGTCTGATTAAGGTGGGATTAAAATAAAATCAGAAATAAAAGTTAGCATTTAAAGATGCCAAATGCTAGTTTACTTACAATAACACGGATAAATAATTTCAAACACAACTTATAAAATCATTTCAAAAGCCCCTACCCCCTTCTGATATTTGATAGTCAAACAAGCAGCCTCACCCCCAAACATATACAATTGGTGGATCCAGAAAAGTCAGACTGCTTAAATAAACATTCTGATTGCGCATCACAGTCTCCCTTTTAATATAAATCCTCTTAAATTCAGCTTTAAAAGTCTGATTAATGTGGGATTAAAACAAAATCAAAGATAAAAGTTAGCTTTTAAAGATGCCATATGCTAGATTACTTACAGTAACACGCAAAAATGATTTCAAACACAACTTATAAAATCATTTCAAAATCCCTTGCCCCCATCTCCTATTGGCTAGTCAAACAAGCAGCATTACCCCTAAGCATATTCAGTTGGTAGAGCCAGAACTGTCAGCCTGCTGAAATAAATATTCTGAGCACCACAGTCTCCCGTTTAGTGTAAATCCACTTGAATCTAGTTTGAAAGTCTGATTAGTCACATTAAAACAAAATCAAAAATAAAAGTATGTGTTTAAAGATGCCAAATGTTAGATTACTTACAGTAACACACATAAATGATTTCAAACACAACTTATAAAATTATTTCAAAAGCCCCTGCCCCCATCTCTTATTGGCTAGTCAAACCAGCAGCCACACCCCCAAACATATACAATTGGTGGAGCCAGAAATGTCAGACTGCTCAAATAAACATTCTGATAGCACCAGAGTCTCCCTTTTAGTGATAAAGTCCACTTAAATCTAGCTTGTAAAGTCTGATTAAAGTGGCATTAAAACAAAATAAGAATTGAAAATGAGCTTTTAAAGATGCTAAATGTTAGATTACTTACAGTAACACACATAAATTACATAACATAAAAGTAAATAATATAAAATTCAGTTACCGCCTGCGTTTCTGCACAATGTCAATTGGACAGTTGACAGCACACGGGGAGCCGCACAGATTGACACTCCGAACTTTAAAAGTGCGGTCAGCCGGTGGAAGAAAGACACAGCCGGTTGGCAAACTCATATTTTCTGCAAGTTTTCCCTCCAAAAATCAGCTCTGTAGTCTGAAACGCATGCTTCCCACCGCAGGTTTACTGTCGTAGAAGAGTAACGAACACATGGAGCCACGCACACATGACTGAACTCCAGTAAACATCTCGCATTTGCCTAGTCCTCATCCTTCAGTTTAAAATCCCATTGACTCATTTTAATCCTCATATATACAGTATGTACACTTTTTTTACAGTCTGGAAAACTGCTGGTAAATAAATGTACAGCTAATGATAATACACAGGCAAAGTTTCAAAGTCACTAAGCTCCAGAGTACTCTCTCTCTCTCTGTCTGTCCTCCAGCAGTTTAGACAGCTGAACTCATATACATGCTGCATGCTGGCCTCATAGGGGTGTGTGTGTGTGCGTGCGTGCATTTATGTTTATGTGTGTTTGTGGGACTGGCAGCTGAACTGTGAGTCACAGCCCATGAAGAGGGCGGGACACCCAGATGACTGTCTCTATGTTAACTCTTTACTGGAGACTACACTTGGAGGCAATTCATAACACAGTTGGATTTGTATAGTAATTCCCTGTACAGATAATTTACCTCGAAGTACATGAAGATAGGAATGTACTATACAACATCTAAAGTAGGGAGATTTGTTGTGTTTTAGCATGTTAGTAAATGAAATAGTTTAATTTCTTTAAAGTATGACAAGGGATTATTAAAGTATAATGATTACAATTTCACTTTAAAAACTTTTATTTAAGATTTAAAAGTGCATATATATATATATATATATATATATATATATATATATATATATATATATATATATATATATATATATATATATATATATATATATATTTTTTTATATATATACAACAGTTTTGTCTGGTTCTCGAATCTGATTGGCTGATAGCCGTGAGATATTAAAGCAATATCAGCACTCGTACAGCCTCTTTACCCTTGTGTATTACTCCGCCCACAACAGGACTTGAGGGCTTACTCACACTATGCTATCCAAACCATGCCCAGGCCCGTTTCCCGGATCGTTTGAGAAGTGTGAGTGCTCTGAATCGGGCTCAGGCACGATTCACTTGGGTGGCCCAGGCCCGGTTGGAAGAGGTGGGCCACAGCGTGGTTCACTTGGGCTCAGGCGCGGTACGCTTACAGTGTGAGTGCAAGCGTGCTTGAGCCCGAAACTGTAAGCGAGACGTAACTTTTAAGGGACTGTTTCATATGGATTAATTAATCATTCGTACTGTTCAATGAACGCAAACTGTCGTAGATTATTAAAGACTCAAACCCCTCACTGCACGTCAGCTGCGCCTTCAGCAAACTTCCTAATTCCTGCAGCACGAGGACTTTATGATTGTTTATGAGCGTCAAAAGAGGCTGATCTGTTCGGCGAAATATTAGACTGCGTGTCACCGCATATCAAACGACTTAAACGATATAACTAAAGAAATATCCACTGTGCTGAGCGAGAGCGCTTACTGAACAGCGCGTCATCGATGACGGAAGAGTGCCCAGGCCCGAATGTAATGTGAGTGCGGGCCGTCGGGGGAGATGGGAGGGGGGACAAGCGTGCTTTGGCCCGATTTAAGGCAACTGTACATAGTGTGAGTACGGCCTAAGAGGGACTAAGGGCGTACTCACACTATGTACAGTTGCCTTGAACCGGGCCAAAGCACGCTTATCCCCCCTCCCGTCTTTGCCGACGGCCCGCACTCACATTACATTCGGGCCTGGGCACGCTTACGTCATCGATGATGTGCAGTTCAGTAAGGGCTCTCGCTCAGCACAGTGGAGTCTTCTTTAGTTATATCGTTTAAGTCGTTTGATATGCGGTGACGCAGTCAAATATTTCGCCGAACAGATCAGCCACTTTTGACGCTCATAAACAATCATAAAGTCCTCGTGCTGCAGGAATTAGGAGGTTTGCTGAAGGTGCAGCTGTCGTGCAGTGAGGGATTTGTGTCTTTAATAATCTACGACAGTTTGCGTTCGTCGAACAGTAAGAATGATTAATAAATCCATATCAAACAGTCCCTTAAAAGTCACGTCTCGCTTTCAGTTTCGGGCTCAGGCACGCTTGCACTCACACTGCAAGCGTACCGCGTCTGAGCCCAAGTGAACCGTGCTTAGGCACACCTCTTCCGACTGGGCCAAGGCAGCCCAAGTGAACCGTGCCTGAGCCTGATTCAGAGCACTCACACTTCTCAAACGATCCAGGAAACAGGCCTGGGCACAGTTCGGATAGCATAGTGTGAGTACACCCTAAACCAGTGGTTCTCAACTGGTTTGGCCATGGGACCCACATTTTTACATGGTCATCAAGCCGCGACCCAAACTTTTAGGAACTATAATATAATTTTAGGAATTATAATTAATTTGTATTTATTTGTTAACATACACAAATAGTGACAGATAAATCACAAGTCACCAATATTTACAAATAAACAATATTTTATTGCTGTCATTTAACAAAATGTATCAAATTATAGAAATATTACAAAGTAAGGGTAAGAAAAGGTTCAGTTACCATGAACTGAACTGTTAATAAAACATTAACACTGATCCTGTTGAACAGAACAAATCAGCAAATTACAGTAAAATTATTAAAACAATCATAACCATTTTTACATCTAATATGACAGCAATTACAAACATCTGTTTCACTTAACAGTAATTTGGGAAGCTAATGAGATGTGCTTTACTCGTGAGTTTCAAAGTCTGGGGTGATGGTAGACCCGAAGATCGTGCTCTATGTCCAACCTGTTCCTTTGCTTTGACTTAAGCTGCACCAAGGAAGAGAAGCCACTTTCACACAAATACGTAGTGCTGAATGGTAGGATGGATTTGATCGCACGAATGGCAAGGGACGAATACTCAGAAAGCACTTTGCGGCACCAAAACTGGGAGAGGCTTTACTTCACTGAATTTCTTTTTCAGCGTCTTATCACATGACGGCTCCACAAGCTGATTCTCTTTGTTGCTCGGCAACGTGACGCTTTCCACGTCGATTCCAAAGGGATTGCTCATCCACGGATCATCATAATGTTTATCGGGAAGTAGTCGGTACGGTTGTCGCGCGCGCATTTCAAAATAAAAGTCCGGTATAAGCAAAATAAGTTAAAAAATGACTTGAATTGTTTTTTTGACCACACACTCCGCGACCCACTGAAAATGTTCCCGCGACCCACTTTTGGGTCGCGACCCACCAGTTGAGAAACACTGCCCTAAACAACTCACTACAGCTTGACAAATATTGCAGCTGTGAGACAACATAATGTACTTTTTTGTACAACATATTGAGGCTTTTTTTGGCAAGAATATGGTTGTTTAGATTGCAACTATGCAGTTTATTCACAAGGATAGTGCCTAATTTAAATATTTATAATTTCAGAGATTTAACAAGTTGGTGGCCAACAGCTTGTCATACTGAGCAGAGCAAAGATGGTTGACGTTCTGCCACAAGATGGCCACAGAGACCGCTTTGTGAAGTAGCACCGTTTCTGCTGTTCAGCTGCAGATGTGAATGAAGGTGGAAGAAAGTAGTTCCTCTTACAAAAGGCTTTTTAGACTTTGTGTTTGATTTTCTTTTTTATATACATGATTATGTCATCAAACTGTTGTATAAATGAGCAATATCACATGAGTAGCAGTGCGATATGGCTGTATATCGTCACTGGTGGGACACTTAGGCACTCGGCCTGCGGTCTTGAGCCAACGCATGCCTCCCACCAGTGCCAATATACAGCAATATTGCACTGCTACTCATGTGATATTGCTGTATATATATATATATATATATATATATATATATATATATATATATATATATATATATATATATATAAATTTTACATTCTTTTTTTTATGTTTATATGTGTATTATGTTTTTAATAAATACACTTCTAAATAAAGGCTATATGACTTACAAGTACAATTGTTTCATTTTAGAATGTTAGTTAACATAACAAAAATGTAACTGTAAAATGTTACTTTGCACAATACCATTCCTTTGATTTTTAGTTTCTAATGCAGTGGCTTTCCTTTTGAAGATCAAATATTCAGGGGCCGAGGTTCATTCATATTTATACAGTATTTATATTTCAGAATTTCATTCATAGCTAACCCTCATCTCGTTTCTGTTCCCACAGGACCGAATCTGATCTCTGCTCAAATCAGGGTAAATATTTACTCATGCAGTTGTGAGGGCATGAGCGTTCAGCTCTCTCACAGGCCCTCCACACACTGCACTATATGTGCACTAGTTCAAGTCACATGCAGTTGAAGGCAAATTTATAAATTAAACTTTTCTGTGATTTTTTTTAAATTCTCTTTCCAATATTTCTTACATTAGGTGCTGGAGGAAGGACATTTTTACAGTATTTCCTATAAAAAATATTCTGAATTTTTATTTTTTTACTTTAGTTTTGTTGGAATAAAGGCAGTTTTAAAATTTCTAAAAAACTATTTTAAGTTCATTATTATTAGCCCCTTAATATTTGTTGGTCCAACTGGCTACAGTACAAACCACTGTCGTCCAGTTTTGTCACAGTCACCCATGCAGATTGCTGGAGAACTACAAATCTGCCAGCAAATCAACTACATATCCAGTCATGCACCACTCACACACCTGGCCTAGATCCCCATGATTGCAAACAGACACAGCTGAAGCTATTCAGAATTAATTACACAGACTATTCCCAGATAGCATACAAATGTGGGCCACTTTAGGCAGTTATGCGGCACTGGTGGTCTTCCTTCGGCCCAGACAAAATGAATGTGAGCCTGAAGTGGCCCACCTGTACAATGGCAAAGGAGGCCTGAAGATTCAAATTCAAAGATTTGGCACTTATGGCAAAATGTAATCTGAATGTGAGCCTAATGTGGCCCATGTGGAAAATTATAAATTTGGCCCAAATGATGGAGAACAAATGTGGGCCACAGTTGGCAAAAATGTGGCCTAATCATTTAAGGGTAATCTGGGTCTAAACCTAAAGTGGCTCACATGTGTTGGTGCAAATGTGGCCCAGTTATCTTAAGGCATATGTGGGCCACTTTTGGCAAATATTTGGCACAGTAAGCTCTCGCTAATGCGGCTGTGAGCCTAATGTGGCCCAGAGAAGATATGGCAAATGTGGCCCAGTGATTTTAAAACATATGTGGGCCACTTTTGACAAATATTCGGCACAGTAAACTCTGGCTAATGCAGCCGTTAGCCTATAGTTGCCCAGAGAAGACATGAAAAATGTGGCCCAGTTATTTTAAAATATACGTGGGCCACTTTTAGCAAATATTCGGCACAGTAAGCTATGGCTAATGTGGATTTGAGCCTATAGTGGCCCAGAGAAGATATGGCAAATGTGGCCCAGTTATCTTAAAACACATGTGGATCACTTTTGATGAATATTTGGAACAGTAAGGGGTCATAAAAGGGGTGATAATTATAGGGGTCAAACCATAGCTCTTTGACATGGCAGATATGAGTATTAACTGTAAAACCTTTTGTTGTAAATGTACAGAATAATACTGACAGTTGGGTTGTCAGCCACACTGTGTTTTAACAGTCCACTCCTGTAGTTTACATTCACAGTATATTAATGTAAAAAATACATTTTTACAATGTGTTTTCACAGCTCAAACCTTTAACCCTTTAAACCCCACAGCAAAGTTTAAAACGAACACTTCCATGTGTCCACACTAAGAAATAGTGAAACACAGCTGAAGATAATGGGTTATAAAACAAAGAAACATAGACTAAAATCACCTTCATAGAGAAAAGTGTTGGCGTTAGTTGGGCTCCTAGCCCTGAAGCTCTTAATATAAATTTTCTTTTGGGCTGCTGTGCCTTTTAAGAACTTTGCTTGAAAAGTTTATTCATTACAGCAAACAAGCCAAGTAAAAAAAAAAAACAAACAATAAAATTAAGTGAGGCACAACCTGTGATGAAATAATATAACTCACTGATGTTAACCAATGTTTAATCTATTATTAAAAGTAATGTAATAACATGCTTGCATGTGCCACATAATTATGAAGGTTTTTAAGCAAAAAAACTTGCTCACAGAGACATCAATAATCAGCGTATGAACCTCAACAACTGTGACAATTAACAAAAGGAACAAAACTCACAAACATTACAAAAACGATACTAAAAGTGACAAAATCAACAACGTCAACATAAACAGCAGAATCAAAAGCAAAAAATGAAAACTGTAGCATCAATAAGCTATATAATGTATTCATACTGCAATGCATGCTGGGATTTTTGTACTTTGCCACACCCAGCAAGTGTAAGATCTGGCAAACAGGAGCGGACCGCCCAAGTGCCATCATTCCATGCGGTATGTGGGCCGAATTTAAGTGTCTGGTATGGGCCGGATTTGAGCCACATGAATATTGCTAGCTGGGTTTATACACCTCTCAAACACACACATTGCTGAGTCTTGTTATACTGTTTGTGAACATTACGATGCGGTTTCCTTTGCCTTGCCTTTCCGTGTTTGACGCTCGCCTTGTTTGTTTGTTTACATTGTATGCTGCCTGCCTTTTGACCATTCGCCTGTGTTTTGACCACGCCCCTGGATTCCCTGTATACATCTGTTTGCCGCTGTATTGACCGTGGCTTGCCTGACCATCATGTTAATAAACCCTGCATTTGGATCTGCAGCTCTGTTGTCAGCATCCCTTCACATTACACATTTAAATTGCACTTTAATAAATAATTATCTTTAACTTCCGGCCACAGCTGTATCCCTTCTAGTAACAACTCTTCTCAGGGCTTAACTTTCTTTCATAATCAGCTGCAACTCATTTCTGTATTTCCTCTTCGTATATAATGACTTGTTGTTAACTGGTAAAGAAAATAAAGGTTATATTGATCTTGTTTGCTTCTGGAAGCACATCCACTTGCCTTTATCGTTCTGTATTCTATTGGAGCTGACTTGAGAGAAGAGTTCCAGATACAAACAGAAGACACTGAGTTTCTGTCTCTGTTGACTGTACTCATGGTAGTGGCTTTTGTAGAGCCCATCCCAGTCTGTAATGAACTGCAGCTGGCCCACCATGAGGGATAAGACGAACCCTCTCTGTTGGAGCCAAAAAGATTTGAATTATCAGCACCAAGATCTTTTAGATGAACAAATCATTTCAAGGCTTCATATGGGATAAGATTGTTCAGGAAATCAGTGCCAATATCCTTGTGGTTAGTACATTGACACATATGGTGCACATGGTAACCAGAGTTAAATTCCCAGGTTGAGAATCCTTTCTCTGCTCCACAAACTTTCCTGACTACACTCTCCACCATTCTCGCCTTAAATGGTCAGAAACCCCTAAAAATACAGTGCATCCGGAAAGTATTTATAGCACTTCACTTTTCCACATTTATTTATGTTACAGCCTTATTCCAAAATGGATTAAATTAATTGATTTCCTCAAAATTCTATACACAATACCCCATAATGACAATGTGAAAAAGATTTTTTGAAATTGTTGCAAATTTATTAAAAATGAAAAACCTAAAAAATCACATGTACATAATAATAAGTATTCACAGTCTTTGCCGTGAAGCTCTAAATTAAGCTCAGGTACATTCTGTTTCTACTGATCATTCTTGAGATGTTTCAGCAGCTTAATTGGAGTTCACCTGTGGTAAATTCAGTTTATTGGACAAGATTTGAAAAGGCATACACCAGGGTTGAGAGTGCATGTCAAAGCATAAACCAAGCATGAAGACAAAAGAATTGTCTGTAGACCTCTGAGACAGGATTGTCCCGAGGCACAAGGCTGGGGAAGGTTACAGAAAAAAATTCTGCTGCTCTGAAAGTTCCAATGAGCAAAGTGGCCTCCATCATCCGTAGGTTGAAGATGTTTGGAACCACCAGGACTTTTCCTAGAGCTGGCCGGCCATCTAAGCTGAGTGATCAGGGGAGAAGGGTCTTAGTCAGGGAGGTGATCAATAACCTGATGGTCACTCTGTCTGAGCTACAGCGTTCTTCTGTGGAGAGAGGAGAACCTTACAGAAGGACAACCATCTGTGCAGCAATCCACCAATCAGGCCTGTGTGGTGGAGTGGCCGGATGGAATCCACTCCCCGCCTGGAATTTGCCAAAAGACATCTGAAGGACTCTCAGACCATAAGAAACAAAATTCTCTGGTCTGATGAGACTAAAATTGAACTCTTTGGAGTGAATGCCAGGCGTTATGTTTGGAGAAACCAGGCACCGCTCATCACCAGGCTAATACCATCCCTACAGTGAAGCATGTTGGTGGCAGCATAATGCTGTAGGGATGTTTTTCAGCAGCAGGAACTGGAAGACTAGTCAGGATAGAGGGAAAGATAAATGTAGCATTGTACAGAGACATCCTGAATAAAAACCTGGTTCAGAGTGCTCTTGACCTCAGACTGGGGCGACGGTTCATCTTCCAGCAGGATAATGACCTAAATCACACCGCCAAAACATCAATGGAGTGGCTTCACAACAACTTGGTGAATGTCCTTAAGTGGCCCAGCCAGAGCCCAGACCTAAATCCTATTAAACATCTCTGGAAAGATTTGAAAATGGCTGTACACCGTCACTTCCCATCCAACCTGATAGAGCTTGAGAGGTACTGCAAAGAGGAATGGCCAAAAATTCCCAATAACAAGTGTGCCAAGGTTGTGGCGTCATATTCAAAAATACTTGAGACTGTAATTGCTGCCAAAGGTGCATCAACAAAGTATTTAGCAAAGGCTGTGAATACTGATGTACATGTGATTTTTCAGCTTTTTTTTTTTTATTAAATTTGCAACAATTTCAACAAATGGGGTATTGTGTGTAGAATTTTGAGGAAATAAATTAATTTAATCCATTTTAGAATAAGGCTGCAACATAAAATGTGGAAAAAGTGAAACGCTATGAATATTTTCCAGATGCACTGTACTTATAGGAAAAAAGACAAAATATATTTCAGATAACATTCAAGCCCAAAGCAGAATCGGTGATGTGATTCTGCACGCTGATTTAATTTTCTCAAGTTAAACAAAACTAAAAACTGAAAATAAACTTTGGCAAAATTGCAAAGATTATATTTAGCCATACACACACAAACCCACATTAGACATAAGATAAAAGAGCTGTCAGAGTGATCAAGTTCTAATGAAGCAGACAGACACTTTCATTTCTGATAGATCGAAAGCAAATCTTATTTGTTGAAATCAAAACATTAAGGATTTTAACATAAAAGTGTGAAACTCTGGATGTGATCTACAATATTCTCTTCTGCAACTACCAAAGAAACAGAACTATGTAAACACACACACACCCACACACACATGGTACAAACGTTTATCTTTCCACATGCAATAAATTCCAAAAAGACTGCTCTTTCTCATCAGTGTGTGTGTGTGCGCCTATCACCATATATTAGCCTGTTACACTTTTGACTAATGGTGACCAAAACTGTCAAACCAAACCAGACAAAACTCTCAAAACAAACAGACGGGCTAGTCCAAAGCAAGAATTCACCATTCAGCCAGATGGGGGCAGCCTCACATTGAGAATTGATAAGAAATTGATTTGCACCAATTCAATGAGGAAACCTGACCCAGAGAACGATCAGGAAAAACACAATGACATGCTAGAAAACTAATACAATGGTTTATGCAGAGAACTAATCAGCGTGGAAATAAAAAACAAATGTAATAATTATACATACTTCATACTTCAACATCAGTATACTACAGATCACACTTGTTACTTTTGACAGAACTAAGTTTACTCTACATATACCTCTTTTTCACCAGAATGACTTGCTTTCTAGATCAGAGCCTAGGCTAACTGGAGCCTGTAGTGAACTGGCCATGTGCTTCCTTGAGCAACAAATCATGATGTAATGCTGCTATGTGATGTTTATGCTATAAAAGGGGTTCTAATGACGGAGCAGAATTAGCATTTCCTTTCATTCGCTCAGCTGACATACTCACCAGAGCTGTTGTTCAGAGCAAAGCGTAATAATATAGTTTAATACCAATTCATGATTGCGTCTAGCAGGGATGCTGGAAAATATTCAGTTGGTGGGCTGAACCATGCAGATCTAGCCCACTGATAGGTGCACTGGAAGTGTTCAAAAGACACTTTTCTTGTAAATTAGGTGTTTGTATGTACATAAAGCCTAAAAGTTAAGTCAAATAAACCCTTGTGTTGTATTAGAATTGTGTATACAACTTTTGTCCTTCAGGTAAAAAACAACCTGCCTTTACTAAGCTCTAAAATAAAGCAAATAGATTTCATTTCAATCCTCAAACCTATTTTGCACAAAGAATCAACATCATCTTCATCACACACTCTGAATGTTTAGGTTTTCTCTCGTCAGTGTGGAGTATATCAATGTTTAATCAGAGGGAAACACTCGTTTTTGATTAAAGTAAATATTATATTTTTTAAAGCTAAAAGTACCTGTATAAGTGTAAAAAGCAAGAAAGTATTCATTAAAGTTAAATCAGCAGATTCTTGTAGTGTGTGTGTGTGTGTGTGTGTGTTTAGTGTGCGTTCCAGTAGTTTTTGTGGAGTCAAAAGTGACCCAAAAGAAAACTGTGGTACCCTAAATGTGTACAGCCTTAATGAAAATAGAAAATGATTCATTTTTTGTAACGTTGGAGTCAAACTTCAAGATAAAAAAAACATTATTTCGTTTTTTTCTGCTGTATAAATGCTACCTGGGTCATTTTTGACCCACAAGTCAAAGGGGGTAAACTATAGTGTGTATTTTAATAGATATCTATGTCCGAATATGGAAGTTAAAGGTAAACAGTAAGTACAATATATTATGATCATCCATTTATTGGTGCAGGGATGAAATATTATCTCCATTCTGGAGTTTTATATCAAAAGCAAGTCATCTTTTAGAATCGCTTGTTAAAGGGTCATGAAGCCCCCCTCTTTCGGTTCAAGTCTACCTCAGAATTTTTTCAAAAAATGCTTCATGATGGGCGTGGAGCGCTGCGAGCAGAGGGAAGAGTGGGCGTGGCCAGCAGAGCAGGGGAGAAAGAGGGGAGCAAACAACTGTTGTCAGTCGGCTCACAAAATGAGACAAAAACCGTGAGGAGACCCATGCTGTTATAGCTTACAAAGTTAAAATGCAAAGAAATAAACAGTAATTTAATGTCCTGCTACATTTGTTATTCGTAATTTCATATACACAAAACCTCAATTTGTTATATCATTATTAAGATAATCATTTAAACACTATCAATAAGGAGGACTTCTCTCCTCCTGAATCCCTGGGTCTGAATGCAGACACAGTGGACAGCAGTGCAGCAGGTCTCTTTCCCTATCTATTACAACCATTAGCCCTGCCAGTAATCTGGTGGATTTTAAACATAGGCAAACACAGCAGCATGGATAGGCGATGTGACTGAATGGTAACAAACTCAACTAATAAAAGATAAAGTCCGCCATTCTCCAATTCTCATACAGCTCACTCAACTAAAATGCTTGCTACAAACCAACAGCTTTGCTGTACTGGCCCTGACAGCATTGCGGAGAAAAACATGCAACAAACCCTGTGGATCATGGAAACAAACACATAACATTATGACCCTTCATAAACGGCTAAATACTGCTTGCCATGCGCAGATGCGGTCTCACCCAGTCATTGGGTCTCACAGCTTGGCAGGTCTGCCTTGCCTTCGGAAAGCACATGCTCTCATGAATAATTAAGAAGCAGGGTCTTCTCATAGGATAAGAAAACTCCGTTATGAATAATAATGAGAAGCCATCGAGTCACTGATTTTGATCCCGCCCCAAAAAGTATTTTAAACCCGAAAGATGAAATTAGCTGACTAAAGCTCCAAATTATCCAATTTTTCTCACAATTAAAGCTGACAGGTGCTAACGTTGTTTTAACTGATGCTCAACACACTCAAATCTGTTAAAATCTCAAAAAAAAGTACTCCAGTGTGTCTTGAACGTTTAAAATAACCCATAACAGGTTACTGTATGTCAGAATCCAATAATTATTTATAAAACTGTGAAAATAAGTTTGATTAATAGATTAGATTGAATTGAAATATATGAATTACAGACGACGCAGTGGCGCAGGACGTAGTGCTGTCACCTCAAAGCAAGACGCTGGTTCGAGCCTCGGCTGGGTCAGTTGGCGTTTTTGTGTGGAGTTTGCATGTTCTCCCTGTGTTCGCGTGGGTTTCCTCCGGGTGCTCCGGTTTCCCCCACAGTCCAAAGACATGCAGTACAGGTGAATTGGGTAGGCTAAATTGTCCTTAGTGTATGTGTGTGAATGAGTGTGTATGGTTGTTTCCCAGAGATGGGTTGCAGCTGGAAGGGCATCCGCTGCGTAACACATGTGCTGGATAAGTTGGCGGTTCATTCCGCTGTGGCGACCCCAGAGTGATGGAGGGACTAAGCTGAAAAGAAAATGAATGAATGATACAAACTACTGAAAAAAAGTCAACCCTCACACACTGCTCTCTCTCACTATTTCTAACTTATACCAAGACTTAAGTGTCATGCTGATGATACACAGGGCAACTTTTTAACATTGTTGCCGGGCAATATTGCAAAGCATTGTTCCTTGGGAACTTTCCTATTGAGAATGGGCAAAAATATTGTATCTGTATCCCACTGGCCTAATTAGTTGTCCTGTGTCTCACGTGGTTTTCCACTGAGCGCATCATTTCCCCAAAGTTGCCTGGCAACATTGTTCAAAAAGTTCCCCTAAGTATCATCAGCATTATATCTCTATTTGATTGGTTATCTAAAGCTCCCTTATAGTTTCTGTGAAATAAAAAAGTTTGTCATCAAAAGCACATCAACAATTGATTATAGGACAGTCCTGTAAAAAATATTTACATTTTTTTTTGACGCCAGTGTTAGATGTCAATTTGATATAGTTTTGACTTCAGTGTAGTTAACATGCATTGTAGGGATACAAAATCAAGTACAAATTTGTAATTCCAATGAATAAAACTTTTCTTATGTTATAAAACTTTTTGTGTCGTTATTTTGGTGGTCAAAAGAACATCATTCTATGGATTTCAAATAGACTTCAAGGTTTTGACATCAAATTGATTAACATTTTTGAGGGTGTTTTTTGACGTCCTGGGGTGTGTTTACGAAAACCATCGTTAGCCAACTAAGGTCGCAAGTTCTGTCGTTACAAACATAGTTCGTTGATTTGGTGTTTCCCAAATCCGTCGTTCCAACGAACATTCGTAAACTGCGTCGCAAACTTGTACGCTTGCAACTACTCCTCTGGAACTGTAGTTAGAAACATAGTTCCTGGCTGTGTTCTATTCCCAGTTATCCCTCCTAACCCATATTCTTTTAAAACGTTCTAGAATTTAAACTTGGAATAACTAAAAAATAAATTAATTAAGGTCATCTTTCTTAGGTGTAATTTTCTTTCAAAGTATCCTTACAGTTCAGTTTTAGCAATCTTCATATTGACACTTTGAAAACATTTATGCCAATTTGAACACAGCCGTGGCTCAAGACAAAAGCTATAGGTGACCTATTATTTAAAAGCCTCCATAGATTGTGAAAACAAAAAATATACAGCATACGTTAATGTTTTTAATTTATAGTAGGTTATTTATTAAGTATCTGTACTGTACTGTATATGACATGAGCCTGTTAGAACATTACTGCAGTGGTTTGAATGTCAAATTGTAAAAGTAGACTTACAAAATCTAAAATAAATAAATAAACAAATATTAATAAATAAATAAACAATAGTCTACTTATTATTATTATTCTAATTATAATAATAATAATTATTATTATTATTAAGTAGGATTTTTTTTCATTTCTTAATAAGTAGCCTACTGTAAATTAGGCCTACAACCATTACCAATTTATATGATTTATATATGAGATTAGAATACGTGTTAGCTAAGTAATTTTACATAGAAATAGTCTCAATAATATTTGTAAAGCAAACATATATACATATGTGCTGTTTACATATATTTCAATTAGTATAGAAAACGAGTGCATGTTTTTACCAAAACTAATATTGGATTTTTTTTAAATGTGTGTGTGTGTGCAAAACAATAATTTGCACAAAAAAATGCTAGCGTTTTTCTCTGAAGAAGTTGTTACTCCACCCTGTTTAGAGCGTCATTATAGGCATTTTATGTTATAACTAACGTGATTCAAACGATGGATCTGTGGCAGAGAAACTACGGTTTTGGGAAACACTCCTCACTACATTGTTCTTTTCCCAAACGATGCATCATACTATGATAGTTCAGCCGCGAGTTATGTCGTTGTTTGAAAAACGCACCCCTGCTTGATGCAAGGTGCAGTGTGTAAGTTTGACATCCAGTGGTTGAACTAGGTATTGCATTCCTGGATCAAACACATGCAAGCGCAAGTTGCCAGATTGAGGACCAACAGAAGTGTGCCTAACTATCGAGCCTAAAGGCTGATTTAAGGCTGATTTAAATCGTGTTCTAAATAAAAGCAACGGTACATGATAGAAGGAATATTTTCATATTAAAAGGAGTTTTTGTCCTAACCAATAGCTGGAATTTATCATTTTGAAACGGCGTTTATTTCTTGCAGCTAAACAACAGGATAAACTGTGATCACCTCAGGTACACCTCATGTGCTTTATTCAGTGTTAAATGCTAATAATGTGAGTTTGAATGACATTTCACATGATATTTATTGCCATAATACTAAAAGCAGCAGCAGATAACTCACCTCAGATCATGAAAACAAAATACATTTTTTGAAATGGAGCTTCAGAACTGTGAAATAATGCAAACCAACACATATCAGTGATTCAGCATGTACATTTAATATTGTTGAAGAGGTTTAATATGTATTAATTAGATTATAAACCTTACCATATCATGAGTGAGTGCATATTCTGTGCTTCTGAATGGCTGTATTTAAATTTATGTCTGGTGCAAACAGCCAAATTGCTCATCACTGCAAATCTTGTCATGTAGCATGCTGTTAGGACATGCGGTTACAATGTAACTTTCTCACTAGGGTTGGGCCGATAGACGATGCCATCGTCCACCGCCGATGGCCGATAGACATCACGATGCTGAGCCGGCATCGCGATTCATCGTCCTGCCCCTGTCGCAAACCCGCTCGTGAAAAATGCACACTTAGGACCCGTTTACACTAATACAGCCTACTTTTAAAATGGCATTTTAGAACGAAAATGACCGACGTCCACACTGGCGTTTCATCTAGCATTTCTGAACAGCCCTCCATCCACTGAAAACGCACATCACGTGACCACACTCACACCCACACCCACACCCACAGCCACACACACACACACACACACACACACACACACACACACACACACACACACACACACACACACACACACTGTCATGCGCTCGTCTGAGCTCCAGAGAACAGTGTACGTCGGACAGTTTATCAAGGATGATAGTGGATCGTGTCTCACTATAGTTGTTAAACGTGATATTTAATTAATCTTGTCTCTATTCAGGGCTTAATTTGTGTCGGAACACGCCGGATCCGGCACCTCATTTTATCGATCTCCCTCCTCAAATGCCCACTGTTCATTTTCACTTTGTTCCGCGACTCCCCAGCCCTCTTAACTTTCGTCCGCGACACCTCAGCACCGCTCACTTTTGTCTGCGAGCAACCCCCGCGCCGCTCACTTTTGTCTGCGACACCCCTCCGCCATCCACCGCACCAATCAAATGACTAACAGATCACTCTGCCTACTTATGTCAGAGTCCCGCGGAAAAAGTGATTGACAGGTGGTCATTTGTGTGTAACTTTTCTTTATTTATTTATGATTTGGTTATGGGTAAAACAAAGACCAGGTAGTTGAAACGGTAGGCTACAAATAATTCGTTATGAATTAATTAATTATTCATAGATAATTTATTCACCTCCGCCTATGAAGACGATTCCATCGTCCATCGCGATGTTTCACATTAGACATTGTACGATGCTAAATTGGTCAACATCACCCAACCCTATTTGCTCACCAAATATTTAAGTTTGTAATGTTTATATTATTTGCTAATAAATAATCTAATGTGGAACTCTGAATCTGCGTCTCATTTCGGAGTCGTTTACTGTCCACTGGAGGTCACATTTCGGTCACGGACACATGCTTTGAAAGCCTTTCTGACTAAATGAATCAAATATGCGGTTTTCCATCAAGCCAACCTGGAGTGCTGAAATATAATTGGCTAAACTGGCATTGAGCAGGTTTAAGAGACCAAAACAAAGACAGACGTTACGGCACGTAACGCACATTTTTAAAGCAGAGTATCTGACTTCAGCATTGTTTTTCAGATATACAAGAATGTTCACTTAGCATGTTTCTTAAATATCTGCAAACATATTATGGTATTTTTATGCTTTAGAAGAGTCAAAAACTTACATACAGCACCTTTAACTGCTAATAACTCAACTTTTGTAGCTAATTTCAGCCAAGAACTATTTACTAAACAGGAAGCAGCTCACTGATGGAGAAACCCAGATAATTTGAAAAAATCTGATAGTAAAATAAGCTTAGACCAACATAAGACTTGCACAGTATTGCAGATTCGCAGCTTTCAAGTAAACTTACTGTATACAGTTTATTGGTTTTAAGAATTCAAAGAATTTCTGTCCATCAAAAAGTAATAAGCATGGACTATTTCAAACATGACACAAAACAAGAGTGTTTCTAATTCAATATGACAGCATTATTAAAACACAGTGTCCTCAAACACAGCCTGAGTTCACGTGCACTGGAACGTCTGCACATCTGGAAGAAATCTAAGTTCACAGAGGAGTTTAGAATCACACTGGCTCTAAAAATAGATCTCCGCTGTTCTGAGGTTGCAGTAATAACAGGAGGACTCCTATTAGACAGTGTTTACAATCTTTCAGCGTTCAATGTATTGTCAAAAGGGTGTTCATATTATCAAAAGACAGACCCTGTTATTTCAGATAGCTCAAAACGAAACCTGCTTATTCTGCATGTCAGCGCATTGTTTACATATTTCCATCACACACAGCAGGAATTTGCATTTGTTTTGAATTGCACAGGGCTACAAACAGGCTACCAAAGATCCCTACATACTATAAATAACTATAAAAGAAATCCACCATCAGCACACCTCAAATATGTACAAACTAAAAGGCATTTCGTTCTCAAATACATACAGAAAACTTCAAGTATTTGAACTATTATTAACCACAGTGACTAAAAGTTATGCATATTTGGTGCACTGAGCACAGAATTTTGACACGCACTGAAGAACTTCATGAATTAAACATCATTTAAATAATTACACTTTAACCAGCATGAAAAAAGCTGTTCAATAAAATATCTATTTATTTATTTATTGATTGTTATTTAGCACACTGATGAAGAATCAGCTATAGTGCTGTAGTGATACACAAAATACTCAAAGTCATTCATTCTCTTTTCAGCTTAGTTTATTAATCTGGGGTCGCCACAGCGGAATGAACCGCCAACTTATCCAGCATATGTTTTAAGTAGCGAATGCCCTGTCAGCTGCAACCCATCACTGGGAAACACCCATATATTCACACACATACACTACGGACAATTTAGCTTACCAAGTTCACCTATAGCGCATGTCTTTGGACTGAGGAAACGCACGCGATCATCAACATGCAAACTCCAATCCTAAAGGGTGATTTAAGGCTGATTTAAGTTGTGAATAAAAGCAATGGCACGTGATAGAAGGAATATTTTCATATTAAAAGGAGGACAAAGTTTTTGTCCCAATCCCTGGAATTTATCATTTAGAAACGTCTTCTATTTTTTCAGCTGAGCAACAGAAAGGCGTTTCTGTGTGGAGTTTGCATGTTCTCTCTGCGTTTGCATGGGTTTCCTCCGGGTGCTCCGGTTTCCCATACAGTCAGCCCATCACTGGGAAACACCCATACATTCACACACATACACTACGGACAATTTAGCTTACCTAGTTCACCTATAGCGCATGTCTTTGGACTGTGGACCCAGAGGAAACCCACGCGATCATCAACATGCAAACTCCACACAGAAGTGCCAACTGATCCAGCCGAGGCTTGAACCAGCGACCTTCTTGCTGTGAGGCGATCATGCTACCCACTGCCCCACCTTGACGCCCTACTCATAAAGTATTTATAATAATAAAACATAATAATAATAATGGCGATGCAGTGGCGCAGTAGGTAGTGCTGTCGCCTCACAGCAAGAAGGTCGCTGGTTCAAGCCTCGGCTGGGTCAGTTGGCGTTTCTGTGTGGAGTTTGCATGTTCTCCCTGCGTTCGCTTGGGTTTCCTCTGGGTGCTCCGGTTTCCCCCACAGTCCAAAGACATGTGGTATAGGTGTGGTATTTTGGTGGTCAAAAGAACATCAATCTGTGGATGTCAAAAAGACTTCAAGGTTTTGACATCAAATTGATTAACATTTTTGAGGTGTTTTTTGACGTCCTGCTTTATGTCAATTTAACATCAAGGTGTCTGCTAGGAAAACAAGGTGTCTGCTGTTTTTCCATGCATCTCACATTGATAAACCTTTAAAGGTGCAGTGTGTAAGTTTGACACCTAGTGGTTGAACTAGGTATTGCATTCCTGGACCAAAACACATGCAGGCGCAGGTTGTCAGATTGAGGACCCTAACTATCGATCCTAAAGGCTGATTTAAGTTGTGAATAAAAGCAATGGCACGTGATAGAAGGAATATTTTCATATTAAAAGGAGGACAAAGTTTTTGTCCTAACCAATCCCTGGAATTTATCATTTAGAAACGTCTTCTATTTTTTCAGCTGAGCAACAGAAAGGCGTTTCTGTGTGGAGTTTGCATGTTCTCTCTGCGTTCACGTGGGTTTCCTCCGGGTGCTCCGGTTTCCCCTACAGTCCAAACTCATGCGGTACAGGTAAATTGGGTAGGCTAAATTGTCTGTAGTGTATGTGTGTGAATGAGTCTGTATGGATGTTTCCCAGAGATGGGTTGCAGCTGGAAGGGCATCTGCTGCGTAAAACATATGCTTGATAAGTTGCTGGTTCATTCCGGTCTGGCGACCCCAGATTAATAAAGGGACTAAGCCAAAAAGAAAATGAATAAATGAATGAATAATAATAATAATAATAATAATAATAATAATAATAATAATAATAATAATAATAATAATTCCTTACATTTATATAGCGCTTTTCTGGAAACTCAAATCGCTTTACACATTTTTGGGGGGAATCTCCTCATTCACCACCGGTGTGCAGCATCCACCTGGATGACGCGACAGCAGCCATATTGCACCAGACCGCACACCACACTTCAGTTGATTGGTGGAGGGAAGGCAGAGTGATGAAGCCAATTATGATATGGGGATGATAAGGAGGCCATGATGGACAGAGGCCAATGGGCAAATTTGGCCTGGATGCCGTGGTTAAACTCCTACTCTTTTTAACAACCACAGAAGGTCGGGATCTCGGTTTAACGTCTCATCCGAAAAATAACGCTCACTGAGCAGTATAGAGTCCCCATCAATATACTGGGGCGTTAGGATCCACACAGACCACAGATTGAGGGCCCCCTGCTAACACCACTTCCGGCAGCAAGCTAGATTTCCCATGTGGTCTCCCATCCAGGTATATCTGACCCAACAATGAGCTACATCAGCATTTTTAGAGTGTAGTATTAGGACATGAGGCTTATTGATATCAAAATGACTTTAAAAAAACAGCAAAAATGCTAATTGTTTTGATGTCAATTGTTTACCTTGATGTCAAAACAATATTGGCGTCAAAGACACATCAATAACAATATATCGTACATAATTTGTGTTTTTGATGCCAGTGTTAGATCAATGACATCAATGTACACTCCATGACAAAAGTCTTGTTGTTGATCTCAGTTGTCAGAGCAACAAATAATAACTTGACTTCTAGCAGATCATCAAAAGTGGCAGAAGGTAGATGTTTTAGATGAATCATCTGTTGAACTGCATCCAAATCATCACAAATACCGCAGAAGACCTATTGGAACCCGCATGGACCCAAGATTCTCACAGAAATCAGTCAAGTTTGGTGAAGGAAAAATCATGGTTTGGGGTTACATTCAGTATAGGGGCGTGTGAGAGAGAGTGGATGGCAACATCAACAGCCTGAGGTATCAAGACATTTGGGCTGCCCATTACATTACAAACCACAGGAGAGGTTAATTCTTCAGCAGGATAGCGCTCTGTCTCATACTTCGGCCTCCACATCAAAGTTTCTGAAAGCAAAGAAGGTCAAGGTGCTCCAGGATTGGCCAGCCCAGTCACAAGACATGAACATTACTGAGCATGTCTGGGATAAAATGAAGAAGGAGGCATTGAAGATGAAAACAAAGAATCTTGATGAACTCTAGGAGTCCTGCAAGAACGCTTTCTTTGCCATTCCAGATGACTTTATTCATAAGTTATTTGAGTCATTGCAGAGATGTATGGATGCAGTCGTCCAATTAATTCTTTTCCACTGCACCATGACTTTATATTCTATACTGTACAATACTTCTGTTAAGTTACAAGACTTTTATCTAAGCAAAGTCAGACCTTACAGTCCTAATTAAATAATTAAAAATCAAGGCATGATCATATTTTATTTTGGTAAAATAAGCGTAATCTAGAGGGCTTTGCCTTTCATATAAGCCACTTCTGATACCAAATGATTACCTGGAAGTCAAGTTATTATTTTTTGTTCCTAAAACTTGGATAGGCGACAAGAGTTTTGTCAGGTAGTGTAGTTTACAAGCATTGTAGGCATACAAAATACAGTGTAAATTTGTAAACTTGGTGGACAAAAGGTCATCAATCTGTGTATCTCAAATAGACATCAAGGTTTTGACATCAAATCGATTAGCATTTTTGACAGTAGTTTTTAACGTCACGCTTGATGTCAATTAGATGTCATTTTGACATCACGGTGCCCGCTGTGATGTAAAGTAGGATGTCTGAGGTTGTCAATCTATTCTGAAAAGTGCCAAAGTAATAAATCTCCACTTCACTCCACTTCACTCTTAGTTATTACATTCACACTTCAGTTGACCTTCCTGATACGACTTTAGCAACCAAACTAAAACACTTTGACAAAGCACACCCTATGACACTTGGCAGAAAAACATTTTCTGTCACAACGAACAGTAAACATCCAAACATACCCAATGCAAGAGTGCCGCCTCCGAGTTGAGCCACAATTAAAGAGTGAATTCCTTCTGAGGACTCGAGGATCCTTGTGCGTCATCTCAAAAAGCAGTGGAAACAACTTTAAGTCTTGGTCTTATCGGCAAACAGTAAAAACAAACATCCTCAATGTATTTCGGTCTCTTCCAAAGACAGGTAAAACAGTATGCAAACAGAACAACATCTTAGGACGGTCTAGTATCCAGTTACAGAACTTCATCCTCAATGTCTGCTGAGCAAGAACGTGAAGGTTAAGTTCATGTAGGTCCTCCTTTCCAGCTGATATCTCTTCATTAGGAACTCCGTCTGCTTTCTAAAACTTGTGTAAGTCATAACTACACTATAAAAACTTAAATCTGTTATCTCTCTCTCTCTCCTGTGAGCAGTAAAAACAGCACTGCACAAGCCAGTAAACGGATTCTGGGGCTCCCTAGAGGCTAAATTTAGGGGTTCAAGGTCCAGCTAAGTTTCCATATTAGTGTTTCTTAGGCTAAATGTTGGCTGGGCGGGAAGAAGCAAAAGAAGAGAGGAGAAAGAGAGAGGGGGAGGTACAGTCATTGAGCCTGGAGGGTGGTGTGCAGTCACACGCTGCAGCGCTTTGTTTGCATGTGTGTTGTGATAGTTTGTGATGGGTGGCTCCTGTTTCCCCGCCAACACCATCAGAGTAAGATGTGAACACACACAGCATGAAGTGATAACAACACACTCTAGCGCCGGGTGCTGTTCTGACATGCATGTGTCGCTGCCTACATACTCGATTTTCAGCGCACACTTCTTTCCCCCATTTAGCGAGAGAATGACCCATCTGAACTTTTAGAACTATAGCCTTGCAAAGCGTCCAATCAGAAATCTAGATTAGTGGCATGTCTGATCAGTACCCTAATCATGTCTGAACAGAAGTTAAAATCTCACTCACTCACTCACTCACTCACTCACTCACTCACTCACTCACTCACTCACTCACTCACTCACTCACTCACTCACTTTCCTTCAGCTTTTATCAGGACTCCCACAGTGGAATGAACTGCCAAATACTTTAGCATATGTTTCATGCAAAGGATGCCCTTCCATCTGCAACCCAGCTCTGAGAGTGACTTGTGAACCCTAAGTGCTGGGAAACACCCTTACACTCTCTCATTCACATACACATTCATACACTGTGGCATTTGTGTCTAATTATGAATTATTATTATTATGATGATGATTATAATTAATATTATAATTTGGCATTGTGTTCAAGTTTAGTTTCTGATATTAATTGGAGTCCTCCACATCAGTGGTCCCTAACCCCTGGGCCGCAGACCAGTACCGGTCCGTGGCTCAATTGGTACCAGGCCCCACAAAAAAAATCATTACTTATTTGTGTTTTATTTATTATCTGAGTCTGAACGATCTTTCATTTTGAAAAATGACCGTATTCACTTGGTTACATTTCAGGTACTTAAGTGCCAAAACTTAACCCACATGCTAGCAAAATGTAAGTAAGAAACAGACGTCTTTGGAAAGTTTCTTTGCTAAGGGGAAAAGGCCCAGTGAAGGAACAGTGCCAAGGAATGGATCTGCAACCCATTTGTCAACAAATCAGGTGAATCCAGCATGTCTGTGCAAGAAGATCACTCAGACAGCATACGAATGTGGGCCACTTTAGGCAGTTATGCGGCACTGGTGGTCTTCCTTTGGCCCAGACAAAATGAATGTAAGCCTGAAGTGGTCCACCTGTACAATGGCAAAGGGGGGGCCAAAGATTCAAATTCATATATGGGCCATTTAAGGCAAAGATTTGGCAAAAAGTAATCTGAATGTGAGCCTAATGTGGCCCATGTGGAAAATGATAAATTTGGCCCAAATGATGGAGGACAAATCTGGGCCACAGTTGGCAAAAATGTGGCATAGTCACTTAAGGGTCATCCGGGTCTAAAACTAAAGTGGCTCACATGTGTAAGTGCAAATGTTGCCCAGTTATCTTAAGACATATGTGGGCCACTTTTGTCAATATTTGGCAAAGTAAGCTCTGGCTATTGCAACTGTGAGCCTAATGTGGCCCAGAGAAAATATGGCAAATGTGGCCCAGTTATTTTAAAACATATGTGGGCCACTTTTGGCAAATATTTGGCACAATAAGCTCTGGCTATTGCAACTGTGAGCCTAATGTGGCCAAGAGAAAATATGGCAAATTTGGCCCAGTTATTTTAAAACATATGTGGGCCACTTTTGGCAAATATTCGGCACAGTAAACTCTGGCTAATGCAGCCGTTAGCCTATAGTGGCCCAGAGAAGATTTGGAAAATGTGGCCCAGTTATCTTAAAACATATGTGGGCCACTTTTGGTGAATATTCGGCACAGTAAGCTCTGGCTAATGTGGATTTGAGCCTATAGTGGCCCAGAGAAGATATGGCAAATGTGGCCCAGTTATCCTAAAACAAATGTGGACCACGTAGACTTAAGTCACCATCATGGAGAAAAGTGTTTGCTTTAGTTGGGCTCATAGCCCTGAACTTCTTAATATAAATTTTCTTTTGGGCTGCTGTAACTTTTAAGAACTTTGCTTAAAAAGTTCATTCATTACAGCAAACAAGCCAAGTAAAAAAAAAAAAAACAAACAATAAAATTAAGTGAGGCACAACCTGTGACCTGTGATTAAATAATATAAAACAAACAAACAAAACAAAACTCACAAACATCACAAAAAGGACACTAAAAGTGACAAAATCAACAACGTCAACATAAACAGCAGAATCAAAAGCAAATAATGAAAACTGTAGCATCAATAAGCTATATAATGTATTCATACTGCAATGCATGCTGGGATTTTTGTACTTTGCCACACTTAGCAAGTGTAAGATGTAGGCCAGATCTGGGCCAGAATAAAAGCAAACTGTGGCCCAGAATAGGGTCAGTTCTGGTTCATTTGGTTGAATTCTGGCTGATATGTGATATTGCTGTGGCTTAATTGTGGCCCAGATCTGGCAAACAGGAGCGGACCGCCCAAGTCCAATCATTACATGTGTATGTGGGCCGGCTGTAAGTGTCTGGTGTGGGCTGAATTTGAGCCACATGAATTTTGCTAGCTGGGCAACTGCTGTAGATCGCAAATAACGGCGACCTTGTGCAATATAGAGGTGTGCAATATAGAGGTGAACGACTTGTGTGCACATATTGGGAGCAACGCGTGGAAGCGGCGCAACATGCTCACCTCGCACCTTCCAGGCACTCACAGTTGAAAACATCTTCAGAATGCTGCGAGTGCACCACGAGTCACATGACAAGAACTGACTGGTCAGCTTTCTATTTTGCATAGAATATACACATTTCAATAGACTAATGACAGTATCTTAAACACTGCAGTGTTTTAATTTTCATAAATAAATAAAAAATAAATAAAACGTGTATCTGAGTTGCAGCAATGTTTTGTCAGCTTGTCATCTTCTGAGAAAACGGTTGATGGTTGTCTAGCAATCTACGTACACCTACCGACGCAGAGAGGAGTTGACCATGACGATGGGGTTCGAGTCTGGTGAAGAACGATTCCAGAAATTGGGTAGGACATAAACAAAAGCCAAACAATAAAGTAAACTAGTAAATAACAGGGTGAGCATGTGGTAAATCTGAAAACGTGGTAAAAATCATGCGAGAACTTTTTCTCGATTGCTTTTTAAAACTGTCAGTTGGGTTTAGGGAAGTGTGTATGCGGGAAAATCGGGGCTTTTGAAAACACTATTGGTTAGGTTTAGGGAAGCAGGAGGGTGGGTCAGTCAATCGGTCAGTCAGTCGACAGCGGCCCCTGGTGGATTTACATGAGAAAAGCAGGCACGAATGGCACTCACAAGAGTAATTTGAGATCTCAAAAATCGTACACAGTGGCCTCTGGTGGATTCGCAAAAACAATAACTGCAAAAAATGTACCTCCTGGGACATATTTGGTGCTCTCTCTGTATATAGCATTACGGTATGTTTTCAGAATGAGCCTGGGTTGGTATTTTGGCTTCTTGCTTGTTTGCATATATTTTGTGATTTTATGTACAGTACTTTGCTACCCGTTGTAGTTGGTCAAGAAATAAATTGAGCTGAGTGTTCAAGAGAAAAAAAAAACAGTGAAGAGTGAGTAAATAATTACAGTATTTCATTTTTTTGTGAACTATCCCTTTAAGTGAAGTTAGTTTATTACGTTCTGATTTGATTGAGTCCACTACTGAGTTTTTCTGGCACTAAGTGATTCTTTACTTTGGTACTTTCCAATCAGGGAGTTTCCAGAAACTATCATTAACCAACAATGGTTACATGTTCTGTCCTTACTAACATACAGTAGATCAGTGGTTCAGTGTTTCTTGAATTCATCATTCCTACGAATGTTCACAAACAGCATTGTAAACTTCAGTGGGTGGAACTGCTGAACAGATCTCAACTTGCGGTTAGAAGCTTACCTAAATTTCCTCCTAAATATGACACATACTGTAGCT
This sequence comes from Danio kyathit, assembly GCA_903798195.1. NCBI lineage: Eukaryota > Metazoa > Chordata > Actinopteri > Cypriniformes > Danionidae > Danio > Danio kyathit. The sequence goes on along the minus strand of LR812529.1, from coordinate 8,998,382 downwards.
TTAAAAATAATAGAATAGGCCAAAGCAAACACACTGCAATACAATCTACTGTATATATATATCATTATATACACATACACATATCATTCTGCGGTTTTTACTACATTAGGGTATTTAAGGTGCCATGAAATGAATAGCTGAATAATAAGTTGCAAAAGCATAACCAAATAATGAGTTCGGAGAATGGAAATAACATAACATGAGCCTCAAACAGCACTGTTTTCTCATTTAGGTAAATCTTGTGAGTGTAAAATCTCACCAGTTGGAACAAAAAACTGACTGTGATGATCCACATGGAAACATTAATACATTACATTAACGCCACAGGTTAGCCACAACGTTTCCTGGTGATATTAAGATACAAAATATATTTCTTTCACATTTTTAAGTTTATCTAAGCTTATATACTAGGTTATATAAAGTTCTGTTAAGGTCCTTTGCTGCGTTCAAACCAGATGCGGAAGAAGCATCAAGCGCAAGTGATTTACATGTTAGGTCAATGCAAAAACGTGAATAGACATCCTGTGGCGCAATACGCTCAAATGATGCAATTCGGGCATTTCATGCGAATCGCTCGAGTTGGAAAATCTGAACTTTAGCGGACATTCACACGGCGTTAACCAATCAGGAGCTTGCTCCTGTAGGGGCGTGATTATGGGGCGTGATTATTATTTAACAGTTCATCAAACTGGGCACGGCTCAGTCGGAAGCACCGCTGAAAGCTTCCACCATCCATGTATAGTTTCTGGGAGAGTTTATGAGCTCACAGAGCTGGGTGCACCTCAGAATGAATCTAGTGAACATGGCTCCAAACAAATCGACGCTGTTTATCAGCCTTCCTAAAGCACATAAACACAGCTATTCTCTCAATAAAATCCATGTTAGCCCTTTAGCAATGAAGCTAGAGTCACTGGGCAGACAGAAGCCCTGCCCATGACACAAATCCGCGTCTTATGTGAAGTGAATTTGACATGCGAATGAAGCGGATTTGATGCGCGAATGAAGCGAGTAAATTCAAAATGTTCACGTGTCTAGTTACGCACGAACCGCGATATTTGCACGTTCCGTGTCTGGTGTAAACACAGCATAACACTTATATAAGGCATAAGGTCTGTTTAAATCAACCCAGGCTCATCATTCATATGTTCCCCTATATATATTTCTGGAGATCGCAAAATACGTCACAGGAGGTACGTTTTTCGCAGTTTTTGCGAATCCACAAGAGGCCGCTGTGTTCTCACGTAAATCCACCAGAGGCCACTGTCGACAGACCAACTGACCAAAAACTCCCACCCACCCCCTTCCCTAAACCCAACCGATAGTGTTTTCAAAAGTACAGATTGACCCAATCACCCCCTTCCCTAAACCCAACTGACAGTGTTTTCAAAAGCAATCCAGAAGAAGGAAAACCCTCGTGGCTGCCTGATTTTTACCACCACGTTCTCACCCTGTTATTTACTTGTTTATTTTATTTTTGCCTTTTGTTTTACCTGCTTTCTGCAATCGTTCTTCACCAGACTTGAACCGCATTCACACGAAGGTAAGCAGTCAGCGGTAGGCAAAAAGAAATCAGTTGGCGGCATCATACCACCCCGTAGCATTTTTTTAAAAGATGAAATGCAGCCATACGTAGCTCTGGTTACATAATTTGCGCTCTTCAGAAATGTATACAGGGGTACGTATTCACAATGAGCCTGTGTTGGTTTAAATGTATATTATGAAATGAGTATTGATGAGTATGTTTGTAATGAGGCAACAAACACATGCAATCTTCTGAATATAGGTTAAATGTACATTTATGCACCGTGTCATATCACTTAGCTCTTACCATCATTTTTCTGGAGTGAATGATTGCCAATAAACTTTAAAGCTAATCTGTTAATGCAGAGGTTGATATTAATTCCTGCCTGTGTTTACATATATATTAAAACAACAAAATACAACTGTAAATACATCTTGGCCCCTTTTGTCATGTAAATTATAGGTAAGCCTATATTTCAACCTCAACACAACTCAGGAGCAAACTATGTTTCTCTGGTCCCATGAAGATAGCTCACTCACTCCTAAAAATAAACCTCTTTACCACTTTCAGTTTCATTTAAAAGCTTCTTAACGGACAGGCAGCAGCTGGTGAAGCTGGGAAAATTCTCATCCAGTATCCGCACAATCAGCACTGGTGCCCCCCAGGGCTGTGTCCTCTCCCCACTGCTCTTCTCCCTGTACACGAATGACTGCACTTCAAAAGACTCTGTCAAGCTCCTGAAGTTTGCAGATGACATAACATTTATCGGCCTCATTCAGGACGGTGACGAGTCTGCTTACAGACAGGAGGTTAAGGAGTCGGCTGTCTGGTGCAGTCACAACAACCTGGAGCTCAACACGCTCAAAACAGTGGAGAAACCCCCCTGCTCTCCCCCCACTGAGCATTATGGACAGCATTGTGGCAGCAGTGAAGTCATTCAGGTTCCTGGGCACCACCATCTTTCAGGACCTGAAGTGGGACACTCACATTGACTCCATTGTCAAAAAAGCTCAACAGAGGCTGTACTTTCTTCATCAGCTGAGAAAGTTCAACCTGCCACAGGAGCTGCTGAAACAGTTCTACACCTCCATCACTGAATCAGTCCCCTGCACATCAATAACTGTCTGGTTTAGCTCAGCTACCAAATCTGACCTCCGAAGACTACGTCGAACAATTCGGACTGCTGAGTGAATCATTGGTACAACCCTCCCTACTCTCCAAGAATTTTACTTATCAAGAGCGAGCAGAAGGGCTGCCAAAATCACTCTGGACCCCTCACACCCAGCACACTGCCTCTTTGAACTTTTACGTTCTGGTTGACGCTACAGAGCACTGCGCACCAGAATAGCCCGACACAGAAACAGTTTCTTCCCTCAGGCAATCCATCTCATGAACACTTGATGATAGTAATTGTGGAACCAACATCACTACTTGCTATACACCTTTATACACACATACACTTATTTAACAACACACTCTACATGCCAATTTGCACATGACAGCTGCACATATAATGTTGTATATAGTAATATAGCTGTACATACACTTGTCAATTTGTATATTTGCATTCACTACTTTTTAAAATATATTTATTATCTGTTTTTTGTCCTGTCTCTGTAATTCTGTTTTGATTCTGATTCTGATTAAATTTTGGCTTCATGCTTTATTTTAAATTTACATTTCACGCTATTAATAAACAATAATTTAAGACTATTAATTCAATAAACTCCTTATTTGCTGCTTATTAACAATTATTAAGGTAGTAGTTGGGTTTAGGTATTAGGTATAATTAGGGGTGTAGAATAAGATTGTACACTACGTCGATCCCAGTTGTAAGAGCAACAATAGAGACTTCTAGTTGATCATTTGGAAAAATGGCAGAAGGTAGATTTTTTTTCGATTAATCATCTGTTGAACTCCATCTCAATCACCACAAATACTGCAGAAGACCTATTGGAACCTGCATGGACCCAAGACTTTCACAGAATCAGTCAAGTTTGGTAAAGGAAAAATCATGGTTTGGGGTTACATTCAGTATGGTTACATTCAATCTTGAGTCCATGCAGGTTCCAATAGGTCTTCTGCAGTATTTGTGATGATTGGGATGCAGTTCAACAGATGATTCATCTGAAAAATTTACCTTCTGCCACTTTTCCAAACGATCAATTCAAAGTTATTATTTGTTGCTTTTAAAACTGGGATCAACGACAAGACTTTTGTCAGGGAGTGTACCTTCAGTATAAAAATGCTTTAGATTAGAACTACACAGTTCAAGTGTGTGGTTTGTAATTATGGTGGCTTGAGAAAGCCACCATTCTGATATTCTACATATACTTCTTCTTCTTCTTCTTCTTCTTCTTCTTCTTTTTCTTCCATCTTCTGAGACTAATTTTAAAGTGTATCTCCTCCTAAGCCTTTTAAGCTACATACTTCACACTTTTGTCAGACCTTCAAACTGGTCTGACTCGGGTTGCTATTTCTTTTCTAACTGATCCGACTTTTGTTTTTCCGAAAAACGACCCAGAAAATTTCCAAAAGTCCCGTTGACGTAACATTGGGTCAAACTTTGTGAGCTCATAACTCTGCATCAGACTGTCCTACAGACTAGAGTCTGGCCTCATTCAACTTAGTCTAGCCAGCAGCCAATCACTGATGACCTTTAAACTCCCTAACCACTCCCTAGCAACCAATTTCAGCACCATAGCAACTGTCCCATAGACATCCATTGTAAAAGACTGTCATTGACTCAACATTGGATCAACCTTTGTGAGCTAATAACTCTGCATCAGACTGTCCTACTGTCACATCCCCGGCTCGTCCTCACTCACCCAATCCAGCTTCACCACCTCACACTAGTCCTACCCAATCCCGAGAACCTTCCCCTGATTACTGATTACCCGCACCTGTTCACCATTAGCCCGGACACTATATATTCCTACCTCCTCCGTTCACATATCGTCCGGTATTGAAGTCGTATGGTTGTCTTCACCCCAGCTCCCTCGTCTGCGCTTCTTCCATGGATGTTCCTCCTGAGTCTTCGTGATCATCGCACTGATAAAGGGAAGTGTCTTTATTGTCATTCCATATCTGAAGATCTATATGCACCTGCCTGCACTTCGTGCACACTGCCACCAACGGAGGTGTGAGGATTGTTAACCCAGTCTTGACTGTTGCCAGGTTTACCCGGCGAAGACGTATGAGGTGTTCCTCGGACGATCTTCCACTGCCCAGCACTGTGTGATACCTTTTATGATTTACGTTGAATAAACTAAATGAAAAGAGAACCATCTCTGACTTCTTTGTATACCAGCTTGACACCTACAGACTAGAATCTGGCCTCATTCAACTCAGTGTAGCCAGCAGCCAATCACTGATGACTTTTAAACTTACTAGCCACTCCTTAGCAACCAATTTCAGCACCCTAGCAACTAGCTATTCTAACACATGCTAATAGTTTTAACATCCTACTAAGATATGCTAATCTTTTTAGAAACATGCTAGCAACACGCTAGTGACATGCTAGCACATGCTAATTCATGCAAACAACATGTTAATTCATGCTAGAAACAAGCTGATTAATGTTAGAATCATGCTAGTAACACGCTAGAATCATGCTAGTAACATGCTAGAATTATGCTAACAACATGCTTATCCATGGTAGAATCATGCTAACAACATGCTAATTCATGCTGGAATCATGCTAACAACATGCTAATTCATGTTAGAATCATGCTAACAACATGCTAATTCATGCTAGAATCATGATAACAACATGCTAATTCATGCTAGAATCATGTTAACAACATGCTAATTCATGCTAGAATCATGCTAACAACATGCTAATTCATGCTAGAATCATGTTAACAACATGCTAATTCATGCTAGAATCATGCTAACAACATGGTAACCTATGCTAGAATTATGCTAACAACATGCTAATTCATGCTAGAATCATGCTAACAACATGCTAATTCTAACAACATGCTAATTCATGCTAGAATCATGCTAACAACATGCTAAGCCATGCCAGAATCATGCTAACAACATGCTAATTCATGCAAGAATCATGCTAACAACATGCTAATTCATGCTAGAATCATGCTGACAACATGCTAATCCATGCTAGAATCATGCTAACAACATGCTAATTCATGCTAGAATCATGCTAACAACATGCTAATCCATGCCAGAATCATGCTATCAACATGCTAATCCATGCTAGAATCATGCTAACAACATGCTAATTCATGCTAGAATCATGCTAACAACATGCTAATTCATGCTAGATACATGCTAATAACATGCTAATTTGTATTAGAAACATGCTAATTCATACTAGAATCATGCTAACTCATGGTAGTATCATGCTATTACAAACCTCAGACACAGGGATCAACTTTAAAGCTTTTTATTGGCTTGCTTCACTCTTTACAGTGGTTGCATTGTTGACTGCAGGGATCTTAAAACATTCTTTTAGCCAACTTGATACTTTTTCAAACTAAACAAACTACTTCCAACAGGCTTTCTCAAGCCACCATAAAGTTTGTCCTCAAACTTTAATATCTACTTTCCTTCTGAAGCCACGTTGACATTTTTTGTTCTGATCAGAACTCACCTACTGTACAGTAGGTAAAGCATTCTTTCCTTTAATTAGGTTCCATATCTCAACATACTGTAGTTTCTTGCTCTGTCTAAACTGGCCGTCAGTTTTGATATCACCACAGTTATGCATCATCAAGCACTGCAATAATTCCTGTAGGAACATGACTGCACAACCTGGATCTGAGCCATCTCTGATCTGCAGTTTTAGATTTCCCCTTTCTCACAGAGACTGGAATTTACAGATTACTTCGGTCTGCTTTATCATTCAGGGAACCATCCGTCCAACTTATTCTAGGGTGTGGGGATGCTGGTGCCTACACAGATGTACTCAGGGGAGACACAGCTCTTGTGAACCAAAGTTTTTACATCAATATCAACCAATTTTCCATTCCACCAAACGGTGGTTAAGAAGGAACATTCGTTATAAAAGCATTTTTTTGAAGAGTCAGGGAAATGTGCATGCCTCATCAAACAGGATGATAATGCTCTGCCCTGCTTATTACAAACAGCTATATCTCTGTTTGAAGAAGAGAGAACAGCCATTCACAATTTAAAAGTAATTTTCCTCAGCTGGTCACGACCTTTCAGTGGAAAATAGCCTGACGTCAGAATCCAGAAAGAATTCGTGCACTCTGTTTCGGCAGATTGGGGCAACGGAAATGTTTACATGAAAGTCAGAGTCACGAACATTTGCGCAGCTCACTCACTCCAGCAGTCTGTTTTCATGAATCTACTGCTTTTTCAGAGGATCTCTCACATATGGATCCCATGAAGAAACAAACAAACAAAGAATAATAGAGAACAAACAAACCCTCAGACCCCAGAGATTGTCTTTCAGAAGAAAAAAAAGTTTTAGAGAAACACTCTGGTCAGAAGTAATATGGTGCAAGATACAGCACCTGGGGCAGAGAAGATCTAAACCTGAAACCAACAAAAGCCTCCTTTCAAAGCCTCCATGCATCTGCTCTTGTGTTCTGGCATATTTTATCATTTAAACCCTGGTTAACCCACAGAAAACTGCAGACTCTTGAGTCCGGAGGACACCGCGTGATCCACAGAGGTGGATGATGCATATCAAAACAAACCAAAATGTGACTACCAGCATACACAAATATCAAATCTGTGACACAGACAGTCATCTCTGCAGAGGAAAGCCCACAAGTTCCAAAATCAAGCAGTGTGTGCAAAGTGTGAAGGATCCTATAGAATATAATAATACAATATACCAGTGGCGGCTGGTGTTAAAAATGTGAGGGGGGCGCATTTTAAAAGCCATTAAAAGACATTTTTCAGGTGATGTACCAAAAAACAAAAATGACTAAAGCATACAATAAATGCATCACAAATCAGTTCATTTTAGTTCAATTTGGGTTTATCATTAATGAAGTAATCAAGATAATCAGTAAACATGCGCACACACACACATAAATGTTGCCTAATCACTGGCCAGTAGCACTACTTAAAAATTAATTTTGCTCTCCTTTCTTTCTCAGTCACCAGCATACCTGCCAACATTTGGTTTGTAAATTCCGGGAGACGGGGGACGGGGGGGTAAGGGGGGGGGGGATTACGTCATACGCTAATTTGCATATTACTGACGTCATCACGTTCTACCATTTCTGTTTAACAGCCTATGGTAAATAAATAGGGTATTTTATGTTTGCACTACGCTTTATCTAAGCTTGTCAATTTAACTAAATGTATTGCTGTTTGAATACAGTATATCATTATAGATGAGTAGTGAATTTGCAGTAATCTCTCAGACGTAATATACTCAGACAAGTTCAGAAACTCTCACTTTAAAACATCTCTGATTGTGAACAAGAAAAGAATAAACGGTCAAATTAAATTGTTAAAATAAAGGAGAAGCAGATCAGTTTGACTGTACAAGGGAAATACCTTCACACTCCCGGTGCTAAATCATTTGCCGTTGGTACGCAGAGGAGTGATCTGCAGTCAGGCTGCAGGTGGGAGAGGCTGCTGTACGAGGACTGGGCCACCTGTCAGTGCTCTAAGGCGGGCATCCGCAGCTCGTTGAGAAGAGTAGGGACGGTACAGTAATGGACAAACGACAGTCTATAAACATCTCCAGTAACACACAAAAAAGTCGCTAGATTTGTCGCTAGTCGCTTTTTTGAAAATTTGTCGCTAGGGGGTTCTGAAAAGTCGCTAAGTTGGCAACACTGGCGCAAACTAAAAGCATGGAGCGGGAGGGGTGAGAGGTTTGGGGATATGGAGGCGCGCAAACTGTAGCGCGGAGAGGTTGCGCGCGACCGGAAGAGCACGCGCACAAGCACCAGGTTTCAGCCCGGACTGTACCAAAATGCTGAGGAGCTGGGGTCGGATTCCGGGAGTTTACCGGGAGACAGAACAATACGGGAGACGGGTCTAAAATACGGGAGACTCCCGGGAAAAACGGGAGTGTTGGCAGGTATGGTCACCAGTCTCTTCTCTATTGACAGCATGGCCAATGCATTCAGCCTCTCTTGCGTCATGCTGTTTAAAAACAGCAAACATGGAAAACAGTAAAAGTCATGACTTACATCAGAACCTGCCAGCCAACTCCTTTTGTCAAAACAAGTGCTGGAAAAGTGCTGGAATCGCGATCACTTGACTGCTGGTGAATTTGTTTTCATTAGTTTTGCAAGGAAGGTCGATCTGGTCCAAGCTCCTTGATTCTTTTTTTTTCTTCACCCAAACGCCTTGTGAACGGATATCTTTGCAAAGATACAACAGAATTTTCCTTCATCTTGCACTTGCTTTCACTATATGAATAAAGGTCAGCAGCACAGCTAACTGACGAGCTGCTGCTGAGTGAACGGTCTAAGTGAGAATGGTCCAATCACATAAGGCCAATCATATAAAAACAAACATAATTCGTTCTAACAACAAAATGGGAGGGTTCGGGGCGCAGAGCGCTGCGCCCTAAGGACAATTTAAAACCGGCCAATTAGAGCTTATCGTCATATCACATGCTTTGCAAAAGTTCGTGTACCCACATAACTAGACATTGGAGTATGAAAGATTTTTAGTAGGGATGCACCGATACCACTTTTTTACAAATCAATACGCGTACGAGTATTTTAATTTGTGTACTCGCCGATACCGAGTACCGATACCGATACTGCATAGATTTGGTTTCAATTAAGTTTTTTTTTTTTTTTTTTGCCTGTAGCAAGGATGAACACAAAAATCTTTAACAGAAGGCTGTTCCAAGCCAAAAAATATACACACATTGTTGATAACCCTGCAAATACAGACCTTATCTATTAACGATTAAGCATGGACATTTAAAGGATGAGTTATCCTTGCCCTTACATGCGTCCACGACTTCACACATTACACAAAGTATGTGCAATGTACGTTACCTCATGGAGTCACTCTCATTGCATATAGGGGATGCATAAAACCCTGTTATGCGCGATTCTTTCATATTCACGAGTCCTGCCTTTGATCCGTGGGTCAGGTAATCAAAAAGTACTAGATGTTTAACTATGGGTGGGTCACGAGTAGATAAGATTAATAGCCATAAATACGCAACGCATACTCTCATTTTAAAAATCACGCGACCATCATCTCACAATGTTTATTAATAAATAATCGTATTTTTTATTAAAACAAAAGTGATTAAGCAATGCCGTGCCATTGACAAGCAAACTGCAGAGAAACAAAGCAACCATCGCTGCAACCGCAGTGATAACTTTTTCCGAAGTTCAGCTGTCCTTTTTTGCACTTGATTATTATGCGTTAATGTAAAAAAAAATCAATAATGAATAGGCCTACAAGAGTGTATCCTGTGTGTATGTGTGCGTCTTTTATCACTGAAGCCGCTCTTTTCCAAAACCGAAAGTTGCTTCGTCTGTCTGGCAATATTTCGGCTTTTAATCGAATTTCAAGAGTTCACACTTAGCTGATAATTTATTTTATAGCTTGTTTGGCATGCTGTCCCGGGAGAGAGCCCTGAGCTCATAAGATCCTCGAGCCCGGGGCTCCCTCCCGGTGCAAGGCGAGAGGGGTGATTGATCTCAGGTAGATCTCGAGAACTCCCCTGTCTTAGTGATTGAAGAGCAGATAGTAGTTCTCTTTAACGAGATAGGTACTAGGTAGGGAGCAAGTCTATAGTGTTGATTAGTCAATAACTTAGGTTGCATGTTTTTAAATCGGTGGGAGGAAACCGGAGAACCCGGGGGAAACCCACGTGAGCACGGGGAGAACGTGAACTCGAAATTAGTTTATAAATAAACTTCACGAAAAGTTAATTTAGATATGCCAATATTTAAAAATTGCAGTAAAGTAACTGTGACGTGCGGCCGCACATCGAACCTGAGGTCTGATCTCATCTCTCTCTCGCTGTCGTCCAGACATCGATAAGAAGACACCACACAAGTCAAGTCGCAAAACGGAGGCTGGTACCAGCTGAAGCCTTTGCGAAATCTGTCAAAATACAGCACTGAAATTAACAGGCATAAATGTCTTTGAGCCAAAAAGTCTGTCTGTAGGATTTCTGTAAAAATGCAATCAGAGCTAATGTTATGTAGAATTTGTGTAGCCTAATAATTATATTAATTCTAATAAAATGAAAACAAAAATCCACGAAAAAAAATCAAAGGGTGACTAGTTTGTATTAATTTGTTTTAATATGAAAAAAATATGCTTAGCCTATTTAAGCTTAAAGGGCCATGAAACCCCCCTGTCTCAGCAGGGAGTTGTCACACCTCTAGTTTGAAAAGTCAGGAAAGTTGGGCGTGTCCAGCTCTGGGAGTGTGGGAGTGTCGGGGGAGGGAAAGAGGGTAAGATTTGCATAGAAGGGAGTTTCCATTTGGCCATGTGCTGATCACAGGCAAAAGAAACACAGAGGATGATTTGATACCGCACGGCGAATGGGAGAAAAAAAAATCCTCCGCATTTCTCTGTAACTTATGTACTCAGTAGGTAGCGTCAGAAAGCCGTGTGTGTATAGACTATCCTGTCACAAAATGCGGCGAAAATCCTGCACAACGGGAATAATTTGTGTTTATATGTTTACACTCGGAGAGCAGCATTAGCGGATCTTTCAGTCTATAATATTGTACTGTAATATTGCAGTGATATTAACATACTGTAAACTTAGTAACTAAATCATTTTGACTGAGGTATGTCTTTAAAAACTAATAAAGCACTGCTGACAATACGACAAACTTTGCAATCTGGGTTAAACAAAGAACACTGCACACACTTACCTAATCTGTAGCGACAGGACAATCAAACTGGAGCCGTGTCTTTTTATTAAAAGGAGACGAGCGGCAAATCCGGATTTCACCATTTCCAGATGCGAAAAACTCTCGGGTAAAAATGTTCCTTACAAACGCATTTCTGTCGCGTGCACTGTAATCCACACGTGAGTCCAGCAGCTCTCTCATAGAGGGAAAATGAAAACAAAACCTTGTTGCAGCACACCGACGACCCATGTCTCCAAATTCTTGTTCTTTCACTTGTTTTAGCAACACAACGTGGCGTCTCTCTGCCGTCTGTACAGTGTATACAGTCTCCGGAGCTATCATGCATATTAATGAAGTTTCACGTCATACACAATAGAGCGCGCTGATTGGTTTGAAGCGCGTCTTCTCATGAATTAATGCCGCACACTCAGATACGTCAGAATGTCCTCGAAAAGACAGACAGCCACTCTCCTGGCTGGATTTACACCTAAGTATCTCATGGCCGTGACGTAGCTTCAAAAATTCGCTTCAAACCGGAAGAACGAATTTGCTCAAAATATCGCAAAAACAACCAATTTTCACTTTTTAGTGCAATATATGTGTCCTAATAGTGTTTATAGCAGCGTGGGACACATATATGACTGTCAACAGCTCAAAAAAAGTGTTTTGGTGTTTCGTGACCCTTTAACGGTTATATATGCTGTCAATAGGCAAGCCATTCAAATAATATTATTTTACTGTGTACTGGGTTATAATGTATATTTTACAATAAAAACTAAATGTAGCATGTCTCGCTGTCATTTAAAACATGCAATTCATAACACACCAGAGCTGTAGGCCTGTGTATGCAGTGTGTAAACTTACAGGGTACGGGTAGATAGTCATACTGCGCACCACGTTATTGAACTCCAATATCTCTGAGGGAAATTATGTTACCCGATAGTCAATATTAACTTTAGAGATTTAAAAATAAAAGGTATTTTAAAAAAGGAACAACACGCAAATCGGCAACAAATAAAACTGGTCCCGTGAAGTTCAGCACTTGTCATCTTGCCAGTGTATTGCTGTGTAGTGTGTATAGCGCCGCAGTGCGTGTCAACTGGCACTGGTGAGAGAGAGAAAAGCGCGCGTGAGAGCTCAAAGCCAGTATCGATATAACCAAAAGCAAGATCACAGCCTTTGCCATAAAGCACTAAATTGAGCTCAGGTACATTCTGTTTCCACTGATCATTCTTGAGATGTTTCAGCAGCTTAGTTGGAGTTCACCTGTGGTAAATTCAGTTGATTGGACATGATTTGAAAAGGTATACACCTGTCTATATAAGGTCCCAGGGTTGACAGTGCATGTCAAAACACAAACCAAGCTTGAAGACAAAGGAACTGTCTGTAGACCTCAGAGACAGGATTGTCCCGAGGCAAAAAAATTAGAAAAATTTCTACTGCTCTGAAAGTTCCAATAAGCACAGTGGCCTCCATCATCCGTAAGTGGAAGTACCACCAGGACTCTTGCTAGAACTGGTCGACCATCTAAGCTGAGTGATCGGGGGAGAAGGGCCTTAGTCAGGGAGGTGATCAATAACCCGATGGTCACTCTGTCTGAGCTCCAGCGTTCTTCTGTGGAGAGAGAAGAACCTTCCAGAAGGACAACCATCTGTGCAGCAATCCACCAATCAGGCCTGTATGGTAGAGTGGCCAGACGGAATCCACTCTCCACCTGGAATTTGCCAAAAGACATCTGAAGGACTCTCAGACCATAAGAAACAAAATTCTTTGGTCTGATGAGAAAACTGAACTCTTTGGAGTGAATGCCAGGCGTTACGATTGAAGAAATCCAGGCAACCAGAGACATTCTTGCTGTGAGGCAACAGTGCTACTCACTGGACCACCTCTGGAAAGAAGGAGGAGTAGGGGGGTGTGGGGGGTGATAATCTTCAAGACGAAGATACTGAGATAAACTCTGGTTACTTAAAGTGAGTTACAAATCATCTGATTGGTGACTCAATCGTGAGTAAAAACTAGTAAAAAAGTAAAAACTTTCCCAATGATTATTTGATGTATTTGTTGTGGAGTTATTTCAAACCTTTCAATGATTCACACACAACGTCGTTAGAAAGTTCACGCACACACAGCGTACGCGTTTAACTTTGCACTGTTTTTGCACGGCAAATGTGACAGGATACATGTTAATATCCACTGCTGTATGGATATCTGTTATGTTAATGTACAAAATAAACCTGATTTAATGTCCACAAACCAGGATTGAAGCCTCTTCTTTTATAATTGTACTGACATGCGGCTGTGGTGATAAAGACGGTAAAATCGCTGTAATTCATTACGAACACGCACTGTTTTAAAATTATTTTAAACTTGTAAAACTCATTCTTGAGCCAATTTGATGATGATTGATGATCACAGAGCGCTGAACAGATCTTTTAATCCCAGTTGCTTGCGCACATTCTGTTTTGTTGATATGATTATACGCGGTACTATGAAGACATGTTAATATGCGGCTGTCAATCAATTCGGTGGGCGGGGAAACCGCACTCCTACATCACATTGCGGTGGGCCTCAAAATGGGAGGGATTTGGATCCTATTTTAACATCAGGACATTTTAAAAAAGAGACTTATTGTCTTTATATCACTCTCATATGACTGTGGACAAACTATACCAGCACACAGTTCTGTCCAAACAGCTTCCAAAAGATGATTTTCATCATAGATGCCCTTTAAGAGTTAAAAAAATCCCCAGTCTGGTCTCATTGTGAATATGGAGCAGGGGCGTTGCTCTTTACTCATATCACCTTTCTTTCTTCAGAGCAAGGTTTGTGTATTAAGTGTGGCTTGCAACACAATGAACTATACAAACTTGTGTAAGCCTCTATGCCTACACTGCATCCAAGCACAGGGGAAAAGAAATGTATACATTAATGCTTTATGAACGTGTTTCTTAAAGGGATAGTTCACCCAAAAATCCTCACTATTTCTCACACTCAAGTTCAAAAGATTTATAAATTTTCTGCTACTTTCCGACAGTAGAAAGAAGTGAAAGTGAGTTAATTATGACACAGTTTTTATTTTTTAAATAATGTAAATAAGGTTAGAGATAAAAAAAATAAGATCATCATATTGTTTAAAAACTTTATTGCCCAGTGGATGACATGGGACATACTGTACAAAGCTGATGGCTTATTTCTAATGCGTGAGGGAAATTGTGTTCGGGAGCCAAGGGGGATTGTGAGGGCACAGGGCAGAATTTGTGAGAATAGCTGGCTGGGAACGGCAGAGAAAAAAAAATATGGTATGCTAATTTTTCAATTACAATGCACTGCTTACACAGGCATTGATTTGGTTGTTGATTAGATATTCATTTAATTATTCTGAAATTATCAATCTTAATTAAAAAACTGACAAAAAGAGTTAATTACAACTCAAGCTTTTACAGCTGATTTTTACTGATACACATGCCCCAGAAATGGATTCTAGAGATGTCTATGATACGGAGGTATTAGTGTGTAGCATTTAAAGCTACACAACATATATGTATGCATGTTTTGATTGTTGCTAAAACATACAATTTGGGTGTATTGAATTACTTAAGTGTACACATTATTACAAATGTACACCTTCAAATATGAAATACTGACTACAGATATCTTATATCATTCTTCTATCAATGCACTATTATTAATTTGGGTATTTTTTTTAATGCCTGAACTCTACCACCTATTTTTATGGAATAAAATCACTGTCATAAATATTTCGGGCGTAAATAAAATTCACACATATGTAATTATAAAATCGTAACAGAAAACGGAACGTACTCGTAATTTTACAAGGGTACAATGCCAAAATCTGCGATTAGAACAGACACAACTTTTCTTTGTGTGTTTGTATGTGACTGATAAATTTACGATCGGTGTACTTTACAAACTCGAAATACAGTTTCACCACGGACACGACGACCTGTTTACGAGTACAAATCAAACAGCGACACTCCACTTTCAAAATTACGTCACCGTTGTCACAGGCATTAATAAACAAGCGAGAGCCATCGATCACAACTGTGCACTTGCTGGACACTCGAGCTCTCACACACAGTCTCAGGTAAGATTTTTGCGTAAGTTAACATTACAGGCAGCAAGCTCAGAATTTCTCAGTGAATCACTTAACGGTGTTTAACTATAACATGACATTTGTTGATTAAATAACCTTTTTTTTTAAAGCCAGATCGACCATTAATCTATTATGTAATGAAGATATCAGCAAAAGGCAAGATAAATATTTGAGGGTTTGTGCTTATCAGAGGTGTGTAATGTTAAACATTTTTATGAGACTATGAATCAAAATAAATATTAAATATGTTAAATATGTGACCCCAGACCACAAAACCAGACATTTGCACCTGCTGTTCTTATGTAAATCCACCAGAGGTCACTGTCGACTGACTGACTGATCACCCAACCCAATAGTAAAATAAACCCAACTGATAGTGTTTTCAAAGTCACTGATTGACCTGATCACCCCTTACCTAAATTCAACCGACAGTGGTTTTAAAAGCAATCCAGAAAAAGAAAACCCCTCGCGGCAGCCTGATTTTTACCACGTTTTCAGATCTTACACATTCTCACCCTGTTATTTACTTGTTTATTTTATTTTTTGCCTTTTGTTTTACCTGCTTTCTGGGAGCATTCTTCGCCAGACTTGAACCCCATCAACGCGGTCAACTCCTCTCTGTTTCCAATGACGTACGGGGTAAGCTACTGAGCAAACTGGTAAAAGCGGAAAAGCTACCAGCGAGGAGGTAAGCGGTCAGCTAGTAGCGCAAAAAGAAACAGTAGCTGTCAGCGGCATCATACCGCCTCGTAGAGTTCATTTTAAAGGCGAAATGCAGTCATACATACCTCTGGCTACATAATTCACGCTCTTCAAAAATGTATACAGGGGTACATTTTCACAATGAGCCTGCGTTGCATTCTCTCTTTATATTTGGCTGAAAACAATAGTTTTGTGTGAGATAAAAAGCTAATTTTACTATTCTGGTTTCACTTTGTAAGAGGAACACTTTTCTCGATCAAGAGCATACTAGCTTCTCTGATTTTCTGAGTGTGAAAATGGATCAAAAGCATACATTTAATTGGTGTTTTAAATGTGCACAGTATGTGTTTTTAACTTGGATTTTTAATATGTGAAGTCGTATGTTTTTGGTTTCCTGCATGGCTTTCAATGTTTATGCAAATGTAAGTAAATGTATGTTTGGTAGAACCACACTTCATGCTTATTGTCATTCCTTGATTATATTCAGATCATGTTTAAGTTTTACATAACTTAAGTCGGCGACGTGGTGGCGCAGTAGGTAGTGCTGTCGCCTCACAACAAGAAGGTCGCTGGTTCGAGCCTCGGCTGGGTCAGTTGGCGTTTCTGTGTGGACTTTTGCATGTTCTCCCCGCGTTCGCGTGGGTTTCCTTCGGGTGCTCTGGTTTCCCCCACAAATCCAAAGACATGCGGTACAGGTGAATTGGGTAAGCTAAAATTGGCCGTAGTGTGTGTGTGTGAATGAGAGTGTATGAGTGTTCCCCAGTGATGGGTTGCACCTGGAAGGGCATGCGCTGCATAAAAACATATGCTGGATAAGTTGGCGGTTCATTCTGCTGTGGCGGGACTACGCCGAAAAGAAAATGAATGAATGAATGAATATCTTAAGTTACAGTAAGTCTGATTTACACACACATTTGATGAACTACAATAATTTCCCCTCTCTGGTGGCAAAGTATAAACAGTCCCATATTTCATGTCCATCTTTAATCTTCTCACACCTTCAGTGTCACTTGACACGCAATATTTGATCATATCATTCTTAAATATGCTTAATAAAAACATTTGATTGCTTTTATTAAGGTCATATTATCAATGCTAACATAATTATGTCTTTGTTTACACGCCGTGGGAGTGTCTGTCAAAGCAAATAACAAACTAGCCCATCTACTTTTACTGAGATGGAAATGAGTGATTGGTGAGCTCACGGAAAGCTAGACAAAAAGCAATCTAGCCACTTTCAAATGACTTCTGTAACAAAAAAATAAAGATAAGTGGCTGAAAAACATACAATCTGTTTACATGTATACAGCATAACCTTCTCTCTAGTCACTGAGGCAGGAGTAATCTCCCCCTCATCATATATTATATAACATATCACAGAATGTTATATAATGTTATACTGTATAGGCAGTAATAATCTCCTCTTGGGTCATCCTATAACTTGCCCTCTAGACCCCATTCCCTCACGTCTTCTCAAACCCATTATTTCTACTACTCTACCAGCAAACATCTCTTTTCACAAGGTATATTTCCTACCACGTTCAAGCAGGTTTTGGTAAACATTAAGAAACCTTTATTAAACAGGTTGGAAGCTATAAGTATCATCTGTCCTTAAACATAATAGCAAGCTGAATGTAAATCAAATAGGTTTCAGAAGTAGCCATATACAATATGACACTGCATTAGTGACTAGCAAATGGCAAAAGCTTATCCCTGATTATCATATGGGATTCTGCTGGATCTATCTGCAACTGTGAATTATCAGATCTGTCCATTACAGATACTGCACTTCACTGGTTTGAGTCTTACTTCACAGGTCTGGAATTGTGTGGATTTCAAAACTCATCAGATGGTCACTGGGGTTCCCCAGGGATCAGCTGTAGGACCCCTCCTGTTCTCCATCTCAACCACGTGATTGAGACCAATCATTCAGGCTCATGGTTTCAGCTGCACCTGTTGCTGCGATGATTACACACGGCTTTATTTTTCATTTCAACCAGATGATCTAATGGTAGCTGAATGGATTTAAGTGCGCCTGGGGGACATCTCAGCATGGATGAAAGATAATCTGCAGGAAAAGCTGGCAAAGACGGAGCTTCTTGACTTTCCTGCTGAACAACATCATTTCACTATCCAACCAGGGTCACCAGCAGCTTTCTCATCGTGTTCAGCCTGGAATCGTTGCAAAGATATCATGATCAAGACCTGGGTGGTAACATTTGTAACACTGGAGTTTTCTGTTTATTTTTATAGCCTCGGTTATTTCCTGTAGTGTGGGTTCACATCCTGGTTGACCCAACGTAGTGTTTAACTCTTCCCCTGCCATTTGTAAGATATCGTGTATATTAAGAGAGAGCACTTTCCTGGCTTTAATGAGGTTTTAAGACTGTCCATGTTTTTATATATATATGTATATATACATACAAACACACACTCACCGGCCACTTTATTAGGTATACCTATCCAACTGCTCATTAAATATCAATTAATTCATAACGAATTAATTAATTGTAGCCTACCGTTTTCACTACCTGACCCACGTGGTCTTTGCTTTACCCATAACCAAACCATAAATAAATAAAGTTACACACAAATGACCACCTGTTAATCACTTTTTTCCGCAGGACTCTGGCATGAATAGGCGGAGTGATCTGTGTTATTATAATGGCTTTTTCCCACAGCTGGTGGAGGAGACAAGAGTTCGTTTGGAGTTCACTGAAATTTGTATTGTGATGATAATAACTTCCTTACTTTTATTATTATTATGAGGAAATAACAAGTAAAGATGCTAGGGCTCAACCGTTTTGGTCGCATATGCGCCTGGAATTTTATCTATGCGACCTAAAAATACATTTGTAAGCGTTTGTGCGAGTGCATACATTTTCACTATTTTCACTGCAAAATCCTCACTGCGTGCGCGGATTTAGGAGACATTTATGCAGATTGAATCTCTGCACCTAAAAACGCCAAACGCAGCGCTCAGGAACAGATTAAAGCAGTTGTTATGTGAACTTGCTGAAGTAAAAAAAGCCTGCAATGCTTGCCCCACCTTTGTGCTCTTCTTATTGGCCCACTGCTCTAGAACTGAACGCGAATGGATTGGTTGATATCAGCTGTCAATCACTCAGTCAATGCCTTCTGCCTTCAGATGACAGGAGCTACAGCCGCGGAAATGTGACGCGCTGAAGTTGAGAGAATGAAAATAACACTGACAGATTTTGTTTTAGAAAGCACCTAAAGTCACTAATAATGGCACATCTTATTAGTGATCATGTGCTGAATGTTAATCCACCATTTACACTTTTCCAAGAGTGGATAAAAGACTTCCAGTTGCTTCAAGTCCGCTATAAAAATAACTAAAGCCATTCACAGTAAAGTCTGTGGGATGGGGTTTGCAGGTAACATCGTTTGCCACTGAATCTACACATTTTAAGCGCGATAGGTACTGTATAATCCTTCATTTAATCCTCACGATGCTGTCAGCCGTGCAAGCGGCAGCTATATGTAAAATTTAACACAGCTCATGAAAAGACCGTTATTGCTATTAAGATGACATGCAAATAATAAGTTATATATCAATATAAATGTGGGGCGGGGGCGATGGATCGCGATGCCGGCTCAGCATCGTGAAGTTTATCAGCCATCGGCGATGGACGATGGCATCGTCTATTGACCCAACCCTAGTATAGATTACATTTTTAAACAAAATGATGTTCCAGGATCAACATAGATGTTAATCCAGGATTGCATTATACTTGGAAAAATCATGAAGTGTGCACAACTAGGCTAGACTATGGATTTTCTCTTGCGTCATTTATGTGCAATCAAAACCAAATTTATCAGGCTTGCGTTTCCACTGCCAAAAGGGTACCACTGGTGTGGTGTACGACAGAAAGTTTCAGTCGACATCATTCTCGCTCGAAGTAAAGCTTTACGGGTCTTCCACATATCATATGAGAAGCACTTCTCACAAAACAGATGCTTTATACACATAAATACTTATGTATAAAATTACTAACCTTTCTATGAACATGATTTGATTATAACTGCAGATCATTGACAGTGCGAAACAGCCTACTGTAACGTCTGCGATTATATAAAATAAATAAATAACTGCAACATATATGAACACATACGGACCCTTACAGTCTCCGATATGTTACCATTTACAGAAAAACTACACACAGCACACATTTAGTCCTTATTTAGGTTCAAAAACAACAAGAAATATAGCCCACAGTCAGTGCAAACCTCTCATCTGTGTCATTAATCTTGAGCAGCACATGTAGCTCTGTTAGAGAGTAATTCTGTCATTGTTCTGTTCTGTTCATAATAGTCAAAAATGTGATGATAATAGTTAAACATGGCAGTTTGTTCATGTTTTAGGTTGCAGACGCATCCTTTGCTGCTGTTTTTTTCGGCTTCTCTTTTTTTTCGCGCTTCACTCTCGCGTTTGTCCCTTTCTGACAGGATCGGATATCAGAGCACTTCAACAATGTTGCCAACTATTTTCAATGAAAAGGCGATAAACTTTGCCCGAAAAGTTGCTAAAAGTCACTGGATTATGTCATACGTTAATTTGCATATTATTGACGTCATCACGTTCTACCGTTTCTGTTTGTTTAACAGCCTATGGTTAATAAAGGGGTATGTATATTTGCTCTACGCTTTATGCAAGCATGTCAATTTAACTAAATTTATTATCAATATAGATGTGTACTTCATTTGCAGTAATTTCTCAGACGTAATAAACTCAGACAAGTTCCGAAACTCTCACTTAAAATATCTGTGATTGTGAACAAGAAAAGAATAAAGAAGAAGCAGATCGGTTTGACTGTACAATGGAAATACTGCACACTGTTGGTGCTATTGGAGAGGGGTCTGGATGCAGACCTGGTCCAGTGCAATCTGAGCTGCATCCAATGCTTTTTAATGCGCTCACCTAACCCTACCTCTAACCCTACCCATCACAGTGACGTCACTCACTCCATTGAGTGCATTGTGTCTGACATTGCATCGCTGAGTGATGCAATCTCAGCTTGCATCATAAAGGCTGCATTCAGATACTATTGAAATCATCTGCCGTCGGTACGCAGAGGAGTGATCTGCTCTCAGGCTGCAGATGGGAGAGACTGGTGTACGAGGACTGACTGGGCCGCCTGTCAGTGCTCTGAGGCGGGGGAGGGGCCGACGACATCATCCGCAGCTCGTTGAGAGGAGTAGGGACGGTACAGTATGGACACATGACAGTCTATAAAAATCTCCAGTAACAGACAAAAAAGTCGCTTGATTTCGCTAGTCGCTTTTTTGAACAATTGTCGCTAGGGGGGTAAAATATAGCGACAAAGTCACTAAGTTGGCAACATTGCACTTCAATGATCACGAGCACGTTATTAATATGAGCTCAAGAATTTCTTTATTTCAAATATAGATGTGATCACGAGCTCTCTGGACAAAGTGAAACTGCTCACACTTTTAGACGGGCTCGTAAAACAACAACAGGACACAGCAGATTTTGTTCTTCTTGGCTTTGTGGCTGTTCATCAAGATGACAACAAGGTTTGTTTGAGCTCGGGTCGACCATGGCTTGTTATTATATGTATATATTATTACGGTGTAATGTCTCGACGGTGTATTTAAAACATGGTGGTTCTTTTGTTTTCATTCTGACTTGTTGCGCGAGCGAATGACGTATCTCTGTAAACCAATAGCGTTCAGCTGCGCATCTAGCTCCGCCTTTTGGTACCCTTGGTACCCTTTGCAAAAGGTGACCAAAAAGTGGTATGGTACGGTTCGGTACGCCTTTTGACAGTGGAAATGGCCATAAAAGCGTACCGAACCATACCACTCGGTGGAAACGGGCTATTTCAGTCTCCGATATGTTACCAATTACAGATAAACTACACACAGCATACATTTAGTCCTTATTTGGGTTCAAAAACCCGCAACATATAGCTCACAGTCAGTGCAAACCTCTCATCTGTGTCTTTAATCTTCACCAGCACATGTAACCTCTGTTAGAAAGTAATTCCGTCATTCCGAGTTCATAATAGTCCAAAAGGCAATGATAATAGTTGAACATGGCAGTTTGTTCAAGGTTTAGGTTGCTGAAAGAATCATTTGCTCCTTTGTTTTTCCGTCTTCTCAAGTTTGTCCATTTCTGAAAGGATCGGATGTTAGAAGCTCTTCAATAATCGTGCGCACGTTATTATCATCAGCTCAATAAGTTCGTTATTTCAAATATAAATGCGCAAGCAAGCTCTCTAGAGAAAGTGAATCCGCACGGGCTTTTAGACGGCCTCGTAAAACAACAACAGGACTTAGCAGATTTTGATTTTCTTGGCTTTGTAGCTGTTCATCAAGACAACAACAAGGTTTATTTGAGCTCAGAGCGACCATGACTCATTATATGTATGTAATATTACGATGTAATATCTCGGCTGCTTCCTTTGTTTTCATTCTCCTTGCTTGTGTAAGCGCTAGTGACGTTTCTCTGTAAACCAATAGTGTTCACCTGCGTGTCTCGCTCTGCCTTTTGGTACCCTTTTGTCGTGCTAGGTGCCCTTTCAATAGGGTACCCAAAAAATGGTATGGTAGAGTTTCATTTTTGGTACCTTTTGACAGTGGAAACGGCCATAAAAGCGTACCATACCGAACCGTACCACTCAGTAGAAATGGGCTATAATGAAACTACTTCCTTTTTTTATTGCACTGCAAAAAACTGAACAAAATTTACTCTAAAGTGAGTGGTGGATGTCAGAAACAAAAGAAATTTACAAAAAATTCTATTTGCATTTTCATCCAGACTTATTGCATACATAATCAGTCAGCATTTTCATTCTGAACATTTGTGTTGGCGTTTACAGGCCTTTGCATGTACTGTAATAACTGGAGACATATCTATTACTCTTGTGTGGGCTCTTTTAAGCAAAAACCTAACAACCACAGAACCACACCCCTAGCAACCACCCAAAACACATTAGCACTGTAGAGTTCATGAACGCTTCCAAAAAAAAGTCTAGATGAAGTCTTGGTTAAGGTCACAGACAGGCTTCCTGAACCTTGAGAGGAATGTATAACAAAAGACTTTTCCAGTCATATCCCACCTGAAAAAAAGTCCTGTTCAAGGCCATCACCGTAGAAACACATTCCTTTTATCCCTTCTCATGCAGTCTAACAATAAAACCATGAGCTCATACCTCGCCTGTGCTAAAGAGACCCGTGAGCATTTATTATTAGGTATTTATACTCTTTTTTTTCTCACATTGTGCTTATGTGGTCTGCATTTTCTCCTGGGAAAAACAACAAACTGATGATTTTGTGCATTGGAGAACAGGTGGACGTTGCTTCTGTCATGGAGAAGTCCGGCTGGACCATTTGTTTTGTACCGTCAAGCCATCTGCTATGGTCGTGAGACGCTGTGTTTGTCCCATCCCCCCACTTCAGATAAATCTGGATTCTGTCCCAGTGTGTTACTGATGACATGCTGACCCTAACCAAGCAAATGCTGTAAAAGCTTTCATCATCGTTTCAATTATCAGCCAGATATGAGAAGAAAAGCTCCATTTTCTGCTCTAGTGAAGGCCTTGTATTATGTGACACAATCTACATGCTACCTTACCATAAATCCTTTCTGGCTGACAAACTGCTCTGCCAAACTCTAATGAGGAAAATAAGCCATAGAGCCAGAACAAATGAACAACAAATCAGGGATAATAATTGAATCAAAGGTATTCTGTATATTAATTTACTCCTATAGGACTAGTGTATTATGTAAAACGTTGTTTAAAAAAATGCTGCCCTCTGGTGATATGGGAAAATAATGCAGACAATGAATGGAAATGAATGCAAATGGTTGCATTTATAATTTTGGTAAATTAGGTTCTTGTTTCTCTTGTTAGCCAAAACATGATTTGTTTTTACCATACCAGCATTTAAACTCTACCAGCCTTAACCCAAGATAGTCTTCCAGTTACTTCCACACCACTGGTAGTCCAAGTAATAAATAATGTAGACCAGAGGATCTAATTTTAGGGCCCTATAATTCGTACGATGTTGAAAACGTAGACAATATTTTGCAATCCAACAATAAAAATGGAATTCATTATCATTATTCATCATGTTCATGGACTGTAATGAAAGTTTGTTCATTTTGGCTAAATAAATTACAAGTAACACTTACCATATATGAATATGAACTAGTTTTGGTGAAAAATTACTGCAAAAACACTGCATAATTTACATTTTGCTTCTACACTCTCAGAAATAAAGGTACACGAGCTGTCACTGGGGTGGTACTTTTTCAAAAGGTACATATTTGTACTTAAAGGGTCCATACTGGTACCTCAAAAGTATTTATTTGTACCTAAAAATTTTAAGAGGTACACTTTTGTACTTTTTAGGCACTAATATGTGCCCTTCAGGTATTAATATGGACCATTTAGGTACAAATTTGTACCTTTTGAAAAGGTACCACCCCAGTGACAGCTCGCGTAACCTTTATTTCTGAGAGTGTATAATAATATAATAATATATAATAACAATATAGTAACATAATTATAATATAATAACATATAAAATATTCATTCATTTTCCTTCAGTTTAGTCCCTTTATTCATCAGGAGTCGCCACAGTGGAATGAACCGCCAACTTAACCAGCATGGAAGCATCCATACACACTCATCCACACACATTCACTACGGCCAATTTAGTTTATTTAATTCACCTATGGCGCATGTCTTTGGACTGTAGGGAAAACCTGTGCACCAGGAGAAAATCCACGCTAACACGGAGAAAACTCCACACAGAAACGCCAACTGACCCAGCCGGAGCTTGAACCAGCGAACTTCTTGCTCTGAGGTGACAGTGCTAACCACGGAGTCACTGTGTCGCCTTATATAAAACATATTCAAATTAAAAAGTAAGCCTTATAAATAAATAAATAAATAAATAAATAAATAAATAAATAAATAAATAAATAAATAAATAAATAAATAAATAAAATGTATTATTATTATTATTATTTATTAGTATTATTATTATTATTTATAATAATATAAATTGTCAGTCTTGATTTCATGGTGACTTCATTTGTTTAAATTGTAGTAATAGTAGTAATGTTACTATCAAAATTATTGGTCACATTATAATATTGGTATACTACTACTACTATTACTAGTACTACTACTAATAATAAAAATAATAATAAAGAATATAAAAATAAATAAGCTAAAAATTGCAGCGTGCGTATTCACTTGTGCAATTATGACATAATAATAATAATAATATAAAAAATAATTAATGAAACAAAGAACGAAAGAAAGAATGAACGAAAGAATGAACAATCAAAAAAAGAAAGAAAGAAAGATAGAAAGAACAAATGAACAACAGACAGACAGACAGAACAAACGAACAAATAACTAACAAAATAAAGAAAGAACGAAAGAAAGAAAGAACGAACAGAAGAACGAAAGAAAGAATGAACGAACAAAAAAGAAAGAAAGAACGAACAAAGGAACAAACAAATGACAGAGAGAACAAACGAAAGAAAGAAAGAGCGAAGAATGAAAGATAGAACGAACAAACAAAAAAGAAAGAAAGAAAAAAGGAAAGACAGAATGAACAAACAAAGGAATGAACGGATAACAGAAAGAACATACAATCGAAAGAAATAAAGAAAGAACGAAAGAAAGAAAGAATGAAAGAAAGAATTAACGAACAGACAGACAAAACAAACGAACGAACAAAATAAAGAACGAACAAACAAAAAAAGAAAGAAAAAAGAACTAACGAACAACGAAACAAACGAACAAACAAACGACAGACAGAACGAACGAATGAACGAGAGACAGAACAAACAAACTAAATAAAGAAAGACCGGAAGGAAAAACGAACGACAGACCGACCGAACAAACGAAGGAATAAATGAAGGAAGGAAAGAAGGACGAACGACTGAAAAAATAAACAAAAGAAAGAATGAAAAAAAGATAAAAAGAAGGAAAGAACAAATAAATGAACAAACGAATGGCAGGCAGACAGACAGACAGAATGAATGAAAGAAGAAAGAAAGAGCGAACAAATGAATGAACAAACGACAGACGGAACAAACAAACAAAAAAAAAGAAAGAAAGAAAAAAACAAACGACAGACAGACAGAAAGAACGAATGAACAACAGACAAAATGAGAAAGAACAAAAAAAGAAAGAACTAACGAACAAAGAAATGAAGGAACGAATGAATGACAGAAAGAAAAAAAAACAAACAAAATAAAGAAAGGACGAAAGAAAAAACAGACGAACGAAAAGAAAGAAAGAAAGAAAGAACAAACAAACAAACGAAAAACAGAGATGGACAGACAGACCAAACTAACAAAGGAATAAAGGAAGGAAGGAAGGAATGAATGAACGAAAGAAAAACCAAGAAAAAAGATAAAAGGAAAGAACAAACGAAAGAACAACGAATGAACGAACAAATAACAGACAGACAGAACAAAAAAACAAAAAAATGAATGAATGAACAAACAAATGACAGACAAAATGAACAAACAAAAGAAAGAAAGAACAAAAGTACGAACAAAAGAAGGGAAGAAAGAAAGAAAAAAAGAACGAACGACAGACAGACAGACAGACAGAAGAATAGAACGAACAAACGAAGACCGAACGGCAAAAAGAAAGAAACAAAGGAAGAATGAATGAATGACAGAGAGACAGAACAAACAAAACAAGAAAGAAAGAATGAACGAACAAATGACAGACAGAATGAACAAACAAAAGAAAGAACAAAAGTATGTATAAAAAAAGAAAGAAAAAATGAACGAAGGAACAAACGACTGACAGACAGACTGTACGATAGAACGAACAAACGACAGACAGCGAACGACAGAAAGAAAGAATGAAATATAAAAGAAAGATCAAATTAACTAACGACAGAATGAACAAACGAACAAACAAATGACAGACAGACAAAACGAACAAACGATGGAAAGAAAGAAAGAAAGAAAGAAAGAAAGAAAGAAAGAAAGAAAGAAAGAAAGAAAGAAAGAAAGAAAGAAAGAAAGAAAGAAAGAAAGAAAGAACAAAAAGACAACTGGGGATCCGCTGCATAAAAATAAATAAACAAACAGATGCCAGTATGGGCAACGCAGTGGCGCAGTAGGTAGTGCTGTTGCCTCACAGCAAGAACGTCGCTGGGTCGCAGGTTCGAACCTCGGCTGGGCTGGGTCAGTTGGCGTTTCTGTGTGGAGTTTGCATGTTCTCCCTGCGTTCGCGTGGGTTTCCTCCGGGTGGTCCGGTTTCCCCCACAGTCCAAAGACATGCGGTACAGGTGAATTGGGTAAGCTAAATTGTCCGTAGTGTATAAGTGTGAATGTGTGTGTGTGGAAATTCCCAGAGATGGGTTGCGGCTGGAAGGGCATCCGCTGCGTAAAATCGTGCTGGATAAGTTGGTGGTTCATTCCACTGTGGCGACCCCGCAAGGGACAAAGCCGACAAGAAAATGAATGAATGAATGAATATGTTTGCATAATAAAAATATATTTTTGTTTAATATCTGTTTTCTGAGTCTGATTTCACTATTGACTTCAGCAATAAACATTAGACTACAATTTAAAAAATGATTAGAAAGAAGATGCCAGTATTTGGCAGTTCATTCCACTGTGGCAACCCCAGATAAATCAGGAACTAAACCGAAAGAATGAAGGAAGGAAGCAAGACAGAAAGATAACTATTATACGTAGTCTAGTTCATTTTGTTTATTTATTTAATTGGCAAAGCCTCAACCTTTTCCTCTGAATCTTCCTCAAATTTCTCAAGAAACATGTTCACATTTATTTATTCTTTATGAGAGAGAGAGAGAGAGAGAGAGAGAGAGAGAGAGAGAGAGAGAGAGAGAGAGAGAGAAGAAGCCTTTTCAGTGCACTTCTGTTGTGAAAGAAGAAAGCAAATAGGACCTGACCAAAAAGAGAGAGAAGTGGTCAGCCCAGATGCGCAACAACAAAAGCAGAGGAACATGAGAGTGTGTGGTTTGAGAAACAGGCCTCTCACAGTGCACAACTTCTCCATTTCCTTCAGCAAAGAGAAGACAGTACTTCTGCCCTTTTAGGCAGAGTTCAAAAAAATGTCTGGCAGAAGAAAAGGGCAGGATGAACAAAAGAACCAATTGGATTGTAAATGATTAATAGGGTTGAATGACATTTAGGGAAAAGCAGCATGGTAAGAGAAAGCAATTTCTTTTAGCATTGAGAATGTCTTATAATACACTACAGCTATACTATCAGTTACATTTATTTACACGGACACAATGTTATACTCTTAACATGTCATTACAGGTTTATTTAAAAAAAAAAAATAGGAGCAATTCCATGCAAATGTCAACATTGCCATGAAAAAAATTAAGTTTTCACCAAAATATGAAAACTGTTTAGAAGATTTTTGTTTTTTAAGTACTTTAGAAATACTCCAAAATGTCTCTGTCAATGTTTTCATACAATTATATTTGATTTACCAAAGTCACACAAGTGGCAATTTCACATCGGTCACATCCACAACGAAACATTTTCCTCATAAATGCAAAAATATTAACTAAAATAAAGGCAATCATTTTTGTTCTACAGAGATCCATCTTTTATCCTTTTGATTAGCATTAAATCTTTTGGGTTGTGCCGTTTATTTTACAGAATTTCTACAAAGTATATTGTACACTGCAAACTTGCATACTTTTTTGGTCACATCCATAACAAATCTTTATTTCCCTCATTTAAAGTACAAAACATGTTTACAGATTAATATTTTCCTGGTCCCTTAACTCTGTGTCCAGTTGTTCGGGAAAATATAAGCAGATGTTTCAATATAATGTAAACATATACTTTCTATGTGAATTTATGTTTTGGGTTTTAACTGCAGATATCACATCCATAACGCTGGAATTGCTCATATATAAAGAATACAAAACACTAAATACAGTAAATGAATGAATACAATTGGAAATAAATATGAATAAAAATGTAAACAAATACATTTGCAATAGTGTTTTCTTCCCTACAGTGTAAAAAAAAAACAATACATACACTACCTGAGAAAAGTTTTAGGAACAACAAATAGCAACTTGACTCCCAGAGTTCATCAAGATTCTTTGGATTCATCTTCAATGCCTTCTTCATTTTAACCCACACATGCTCAACAATGTTCATGTCTAATGACTGGGCTGGCCAATCCTGGAGCACCTTGACCTTCTTTGCTTTCAGGAACTTTGAGGTGGAGGCTGAAGTATGAGATGGAGCGCTATCCTGCTGAAGAATTTGTCCTCTCCTGTGGTTTGTAATGTAATGGGCAGCACAAATGTCTTGATACCTCAGGCTGTTAATGTTGCCATCCCCTCTGCAGATCTCTCGCACGGCCCCATACTGAATGTAACCACAAACCAGGATTTTTCCTTCACCAAACTTTTGTGAGAATCTTGGGTCTATGAGGGTTTCAATATGTCTTCTGCAGTATTTGTGATGATTGGGATGCAGTTCAACAGATGACTTATCAGGAACATCTACCTTCTGCCACTTTCCAAATGATCAGCTAGAAGTCAAGTTATTATTTGTTGCTCTTACAACTGGGATTGACGACAAGACTTTTGTAATGTGAATGGAATGCTGACAAAAGAGGTGCGGATCCAAATGCCGGTTTATTTAGCAGAATGGTCAGGCAAGCAATGGTCAACAAAGGGGCAAACAGATGTAGCTGCACAGGAAATCCAGAGTCGTAGTCAAATACACAGGCGATATAGGTCAGTACAGGCAGGCAGCAGACAACATAAACATACAAACAAGGTGAGGGTCAAAAACACGGCAAAGCAAGGCAAGGAAAACGCGTTGTAATGTTCACAATGCAGTATAACAAGACTCAGCTTAGGGGTGTGTGTGTGTGTGTGTGTGGTTTATAAAGTCCATCTACACAGTCTTTAGCTGTGTGTGTGCGCGTGTAATCAAACTGAAACAGGAACAGCTGTGTGCGAGGTGCATTACTGGAACTTGTAGTTCGTGTAATGGCGGCCTTGTAGTCCATAGCAATCTGTGTGTTTGCCAGCAATCTGCCAGGATTAGATTGTTGGTGATTGCGACAACTTTTGTCAGGCAGTGTAAATGAGCAGTTTTTCACATTTTGAGATTCATGTTTTTATTTATGAAAAATAAATTTTTATTTTATGAAAAATAATTTTAAATACAATTTATGATTTTTCTCATTTATTTCTGCTTTTGAATTGCATTATGGGAGCTTGATCTTTCTTCCAACAACTTTTAACCTTGCAAAGTTAAAAAAGGTGACTTTTATTGACATATTGAATAGTATAAAGTGATATATTGTTTGGGTTTGTGTTGTATATTATAGTATAAAAACCTTCTTATAAACTTCGAGTACATTTTCTGTCATTTTACATACTTTTTTCTTAATATACTATTTCTTATACATTTTATTATTTCAAACTACTAAAATGTCAATAAAAATCACTTTGTTAAACGATAGAGTTGAATGTTCAACATCAAAAGTCAACAGAGCAGAGATCAACATCTCATAATGTAATTCACAACTGAAAACAGACCGCGAAAACACTTGTGAATCACAAAATAAGGAAACTGTTAATTAACAGACATTTTTACAGTGTATGGTGAAGTACATTTGAGTGGAATTTAAAATAGATATACTTCCCAAATAAAAAATGTTGTGTTTATCAGAAAAGGCATGTAGCTGAAGAACAAGATATCTACAGTATTTAGATTATTTATTGTGATTTATTTAAACTACGATATGAGGTAAATAAATAATGGAAATATGAATACATTCAAGTCATTCTTCTATAGAGATGCAATTAGATCAGTGGTGTTTTGATATGTATGTTAAATAACGATTCTTGATGGAGAATATTTTTTAAAAGAATCATTTTCTTTCAGCATGCACACCTGAGCTCTGCTGAAAAGATGATTTACAGTGGGGGGAAATGTATTCAACATGTCACCATTTTTCTCAGAAAACATATTTCTAAAGGTGCTGTTGACTTGAAATTTTCCCAGATGTTGATAACAACCGAAAAAAATCTATATTTGAAAAGAAAACAAATTCAATTAGTTTACAAATGAATTTATGTTTAATAAGATGAAATGAAACTGAAAAAAGTATTGAACACACGAAGAAAGGAAAGTGTAAAAAAGCAATGAAAGCCCAGACAGCAGCTGAAATCTCTCAGGAGTTCTTCAGCAACCCTCTGCACTTCATCATTGTAAATGAATGTTAGCTGCTTCACTCCAACATCTACATTACAACATTTGAACATTTCAGCAAGAAAGTGATCCAAAACACAGTCAAGGAGACTCTCAAATGGTTTCAAAAAAAAAGAAAATCAAGCCGTAGAATGGCCCAGCCAATCACCTGACTTGAATCCAATAGAAAATACAAAATAAAGATCAGATCTGATAGACAAAACCCACAGAACCATCACGATTTTTACACTTTGTTGATGTCTGTGATGAAACCTGAGCAATGCATGTGACTTTAAGCTGCCATCTTATTTCCCCCACTGTATGTGCATATAGCATATGTGTGCATAAATAAAAAGAACAATATTGTGAATGATAATGTCCGAGATTCACACAGCATATGGCAGATTGGACTGAAACATAGAGAGTGCGCTCATTAGACAGACCACGTGATCATATTCTATAATTAGGAAAGACAAAAAAGAAGATAAAAACCTGTCTTTCTGTATTTTGTTAACCTAAAACCTGTCTCTTCTCTGACATCTCTGAGAAGAGACGCACATGGATACTGAGGAAAAATAGGTTTATTTTCCATTTTCAGAAACAGCTGTTCATTTCTTTGAAATAAACAAACTGAAATATGAAATGTTCAAGCATTCCTTTATACACCTGAATATGCATGTACTGTATCTGATGCTGGCTCAGTGGTTAGCACTGTCACCACACAGCAGGAAGGTCGCTGGTTTGAGTCACGGCTTGGTCATCTGGCATTGTTTGTGTGGGTTTCCCCCACAGTCCAAAGACTTGCGGTATATTGAATAAACAGAATCAGAATCAGTTTTATTGCCAAGTGGGCTTCACACACACAAGGAATTTGTTTTGGCTACAGAAGCTTCCATAAAGTGATAAGTGACAACACAAAATGGATATGAAAAAAAAAAGACGATAAACATTAGACATTAAACAGATTTGCAATTAGTCAAAGGATCTGAATGTTGAGTTATATTTACAGATTTGTTATAAATATATGGGTTATAAGGTGCTGTGTACAAATGCCTGTGAAAAAGTATTGCATTGTATATTGTTATAAGGTGCTGTGTACAAGTGCGTATGAGAAAGCATAGCACATGTTTATTGTAAGGAAATATTTAACTGTTCATGAGGTAGATGGCCTGAGGAAAGAAACTTTTCCTGTGTCTGGCTGTTTTTGTGCTTGGTGCTCTGTAGCGCCGACCAGACGGTAACAGTTCGAACAGGTAGTGTGCTGGGTGTGAGGCGTCCAGAGTGATTTTGCGAGCCCTTTTACTCACTCTGGAAGAGTACAGTTATTGAATTGTAGTGCCAGTGATTCGTTCAGCAATCCGGACTATTCGCTGTAGTCTACGGAGGTCAGTTTTGGCAGCTGAGCTGAACCAGACGGTGATTGAAGTGCAGAGGATGTTTCCCAGTACTGGCTTGCAGCTGGAAGGGCATCCGCTGTGTAAAACATTTGCTGGATAAGTTGGTGGTTCATTCCGCTGTGGCGACCTCTGATGAATAAAGGGACTAAGCTGAAGGAAAATGAATGAATGAATGTATCTGATGCTGATTTAAAGGGTCTGAGTGGGAATACATTGGCTGCAGATTTAGGGGGCATTTACACAATCGTTTTGGCCATTCGTTTACATGACAACGGAAGTTTAAGATTAGAAACAGTATCAGTAATATGAAAGCAACAAAAACAAAAATATAGTTTTTTTAGTTGCATATAATGTGTTAAGTATATTGCTGTGTGCATGTGTGTGTGATTGATGCCTTGTTGGTTATCTATATTAACCACTCTGCAGAAAAAAATGCAGCCCAGGCTCATTGGAAATATGTTGAGTGGCCTACATTTTTGCAAAATCTAATATACGTTGCTCTGAATATGTTTTGTTGCATGTCTCAGATGAAAAATCCACTACAAGGGTTTTCTCTACATTATTGCGAATTTCAAATAAGGATGTTTTGTTATGGGCTCTAATTTAACGATCTAGGCGCAAAGTCTGAAGCGCATGGCGCAAAAGCATTAAGAGGGTTTCCGAATTCATTTTTGCTATTTTAAGGACAAAAAAACATGGTTTGCGCCCCAGCGCATGGTCTAACAAGATTGTGCTTATTCTCTTAATGAGTTATGGGTGTATTTTGAGCATATTGTGCATTAAACCAATCAGAGTCTCATCTTCCATTCCCTTTAAGAGTCAGTTGCGTCACGCCATGGCGCATTTGCTATTTACATTGTGGACTTTTTCAGTGGAAAATTGAATGCTTTACTAGCGAGAAAACAGTTAAACAGACCATCTGCGGCGCAAGGATAAAGAATGAGCCTCCCCCATTCGGTCTCTTCACTTTCTCATAACTTTACGTTTACTCTTTACTTCTTTACTTACGTGGAATGGAAGACATCCATTAGCCTACATATTTAATTTTATTTGTTACGCGCAAAGATTTTCTTCAAAACTATTTCTAAATTCAGTCCTAATTTCCAGAAGATGAATAAATGAACAATAATAATGAGATGTGGTATAAAAAAGGTTTATATCCAAATACCCGTCCTATTCTTATGCCCCATATGGTTATGCATCCAAAACCCGACTGGTGGACAAATCTAAACTTGTTTTTTATTAAAACAAATATAAATATGCATATAATAAATAGTACTACTACTAATAATAACATTATACTGGCGTGGGTGTATGAGGTCAGCAACCTCATGCACAGCACTCGCAAGAGGGACCAATTCAAGCTACAGAAAGTTATACGAAGCAATACCCCCAGAGTCGCCCGAGAGGGGGGGAGGATGAGCGACTCAACAGGACAGATACAATGGTAACGGCTAGGATAACGGATTCACGGATAACGAGATGGCTCACCCAAACATTGTTAACTGGGAAGGTAGTGGAAGTAAAGTGTTACAGCGGAAAGATCTGCAAGAACACAAATGGCAGGTCCAAATGCGGAAAGGAGGGGTCACAGATGCAACTGGAGAGACGCAGGAGAGCTCCAGGCAGGAAGAACCCCATAGCCCTGGAGATCTCTCAGCACCTGTGGCACCTCAAGACCTCAGGAAGGACTCTTCCAATGCCTCTCCAAAAAGCCAAACCCAGCCTGCGAGGGAGCGAATTAAATGGCCCAAGATGGGTGACACCAAGGAATGGGACCAACTAGACAAAGACCTCGACAAAGTGCTAGAAGCCACACTAGCAGGGACAGCTGTGCAGAAAGTAAACACTCTCACAACAATAACGTACAATCTGACAAGAGAGCGATTTGGATTGGAGGATAAGAAGGCAAACGTAAGGGTTGCACACCAACTAAGCAGAAGAGAAAGGGAAATCCACCGTTTAAGGCAGGGGTGTCCAAACTCGGTCCTGGAGGGCCGGTGTCCTGCATATTTTAGTTCCAACCCCAATTAAACACACCTGAACCAGCTAATCAAGCACTTTCTAGGTATACTAGAAACATCCAGGGAGGTGTGTTGAAGAAAGTTGGAGCTAAACTATGCAGGACACCGGCCCTCCAGGACCGAGTTTGGACACCCCTGGTTTAAGGGAAGAAATTAAGGCGCTTAATAAGCAGTTCATAAGATCCCCGATTTATGAAAGGGAGGGCATTAAGGATCTGACAAGTCAACTCCGAGAACATCTCTGCAGACTCCGAAGAGCAGAAAGCACTCAGAAAAGAAGGAAGGAAAGGGAGAACAAAAGATCTCAGTTCACCAAAGACCCCTTCCGATTTACCAGAACACTGCTGGGTGAAGTAAAGTCTGGAAGGCTGACCAGCCCCAGAGAAGATGTGGAGGCATTCTTGAGAGAAACCCACAATGACATCTTCAGAAACCAGGCCCTGGATGCCAACTCAAACATGGGGAGAACATGCAAACTCCACACAGAAATGCCAACTGGCCCAGCCGGGACTCAAACCAGCAACTTTCTTGCTGTAAGGCGACAGTGCTAACCTGTTTTTCCTGTTTTCAGGGCATTTTTTTTTTGCTTTGAAATTGCTTAAAAATGTCTGTAATAAAATCTAATCAATTTTATTATAAGAATTTAGCTATTATTTTTTGAAGAATTTCAAAGAGAGAAAATATTGATTGAATCCAACGTGATTAAAATTAGCATTTTCAAATTCGCAACAATTTTCTGTTACAACGATCAGAGCACTAAACGATTTCAAAGTCAGGGGCAAATGTCAGAATGTCTAGCCGAGGAAAGCACCCGTCATCAGCTCATCAGCTGGAGGTTGACATCTCAGCAATTGGTGCTTTTAAAATACTTTATTCTTATTGTTAAAGTCAGATATATGTCATATTTTTTGCTGGTAAAGAAAAAAACAATATTGCGATTTGTACTGGTTCTGTTCAGTACTTGTGTAAGATTGAATCACATTGTTTGCTCTGAGATTTATTTCATCGCACGTGTTTAAAAGCTTATATTCATCAACATGCAATTAGTGTACTATATCTAGTGTGTAAAATGCGTGTGGCCAAGCAGTATAACGAAATGGTTATCAATCATATTGTTGTTTTAAATTATAATACAAAAAGGAAATTGGTTTTAGATGGGATCGGACTCTTACAATTGGTTTTATTGGTTCTATTATCATAAGTCACTTTTGATAAAAGTGTGTGCTAAATTAATGAATGTAAATGATCAACTATCCCTGACCTAATGAGGAAAACAATAACCCTATCACAGTTTTTGATATTTAATACACATGTATAAGCATTAGTATCTGTAGTGTTTAAAAGGTATCAAAATATCCTGTTTTTTTTTTATTATTTTTTTTATTATGTCCGCATTACCTGGAGAAAAATTAATTGTCTGTGCAAAACTGTGCCTGGCTGTAATTGTTATATAATACATAAATAGTT
This sequence comes from Danio kyathit, assembly GCA_903798195.1. NCBI lineage: Eukaryota > Metazoa > Chordata > Actinopteri > Cypriniformes > Danionidae > Danio > Danio kyathit. The sequence continues at coordinate 8,962,115 of LR812529.1, read as the reverse complement.
ATATAACTATTACAGTTTTGTATTTTTTTTTTGCACATTTCAGGTATTTGCATGTGGTTACTATTGTCAGGGGCCATTCACACAGAACACATTTTCCATTCCAATGCTTTTTTTCTATTGTTAGTCTATGAAAATGTTAGAACGCAAAGATGCGTTCTGTGTAAATGTCCCTTTAGGGTGGTTGCTGGCTTACAGAAATCAATACTTTGAAGATATTCTCTATACATTTCAAGCATTTTGACAGACCTGATTTGGTATCCATATTTAGTTTACTTGTTTGGCAAGTTTCTCCGCAGAACTAAGATAATTTTGATGATTTTAGTAGCAGTCAAAACACTCTCTTAAGGCCATATGGCAGTTAGTGTTCATGTTACAAGGCTGCACCATGCATGTTTCACCCCTGAATGCTCACTCTCATATGGACTGTGGGGTTTCCAAATGTCCATATGCTGGCATTTTTATGTTTGAGGTTGAATAATACATGTAACTTGAACAACAAGGAATGCCTTCTTAAATTCATCTGGAGCATGTAGTGTACACGTGAATGGTGTGCATGTTTACAGGATAAATACATGTTAAGTGGATTTTAATTTTTGAGTGTAAACTATACGTTTTAAATGACCACAGTAATATTCTGGGCTGCCTTTCCCGATAGCACTGTCTCTATAGGCTTTGAAGACTCTAAAGGTACATTTTAACTAAAGTTATACCACTTTCACGATCACCAGTGATCTAACAACCAGAGATTGCTGATAAACACTCACATTCACAAGAACTACAAATCTGCCATGTTATGGACTACATATTCAGTCGTGCAACACACACACACCTGGTCCAAGTTGATTGCAAACACTGACACAGCTGAAGCTGCTCACTGACTGATTCATGGACTATAAATGAAGCAGATCTAACACACAGTTGTTGCTGAGTCTTGTTATCTGTTTAGTGACATTACAACGCATTTTCCTTGCCTTGCCTTTCGTGTTTTGAACCTTTGCTTTGTTTTGTTTGATCATTCCTGTATGCTGCCTGCCTTCTGACCATTTGCCTGCTATTTCGACTACGACTCTGGATCGCCTGCATACATCTGTTTGCCCCTGTGTTGACCATTGCCTACCTGACCTTTCTAATAAACCTGCATTTGGATTGGCACCCCTGTTGTCAGTGTCACATCCCTGGTTACAATACCTTAAAGAGGTTGCTTAAGTTATACCTTATTAGATGCGATGTTGCAAAGAACTGCAAGAAACTGTTTACTTAATCCCGATCTAATCCACTTTTGCAAAATAAAAATTTTGTATCTAATTTTTCGCTTGTGAGGGTGATGCTATTAAAATCAACCCATCTATACCCAAGTCTACATTTCTGGGGACATCGAAATATGTGACATTAGGTACGTCCGCTTGCAGTTTTTGTTTTTTGCCACCAGAGGCCGCTGTGTACGCTCTTCTCACGTAAATCCACCTGAGGGCGTAATATACACTTTAGCCGACCAGGCCAGCTTGCTGTCGACTCAATGTCTGACCAACTGACCCACCCTCCCCCTTCCTTAAACCCAACCAATATTGTTTTTCAAAAGCTTTTTTCATGTGATTTCACCACGTTTTCAGCCTGCTGTTTATTTATGTATTGATTGATTTATTTTTTGCTTTTGTTTTACTTGCTTTCTGAAACCGTTCTTCACTGGCCTCACACCCCGTCATCACAGGCAACTCCGCCGACGTACGCGGCAAGCCACTGGCCAAACTGGTAACATCAGAAAAGCCGTCCGTATGGATGCAAGCGGTCAGATGGTAGCGCTAAAATTAACAGAAGCTGTCTGCGGCATCACACTGCCCCATAGCATTCGTTTTGAAGATGCAATGCCAACCCAGATTTATTATTGATATCAACCATTGTACACATTTCTGGATGTACATTTTTTGCAGTTTTTGTTTTTGTGAATCCACCAGACATCTCAAAATTCTCTTGCGAGTGCCATTCGCGACTGCTGGCCTCTATCAAATGACTGACTGACTGACTGACTGACTGACTGACTGACTGACCGACCGACCGACCGACCGACCGACCGACCGACCGACCAAGCCATCCCCACCCCACCCACCCCTTTCCCTAAACCCAACCAATAGTGTTTTCAAAAAGCACCGATTGACCCGATCACCCCTGTTCCTAAATCTAACTGACAGTGTTTTCAAAAGCAATGCAGAAAAAGAAAAGTCCTCACTGCCGCCTGATTTTTACCACGTTTTCAGATCTTACCATGTTCTCACTCTGTTATTTTCTTGTTTATTTAATTTTTTGCCTTTTGTTTTACCTGCTTTCTGGAACCGTTTTTTGCGGGCTCAAACCCCATCAACGCTGTCAACTCCTCTTTGTGCCTCAAGTTCGCCAACATACGTGACGAGCTACGGGGCAAACTGGTAACACCAGAAAACCGTCCGTATGAACGTAATCAGTCAGCTGGTAGCGCTAAAATTAACAGAAGCCGTCGGCGGCATCACACCGCTCCGTAGCATTCGTTTTGGAGACAAAATGCCAACCCAGGCTCATTATTGATACAAACCCCTGTACACATTTCTGGATGTACATCTTTTGCAGCTTTTGTTTTCGTGAACCCACCAGAGATCTCAAATTTCTCTTGTGAGTGCGACTGCTATTCTCGCATAAATCCACCAGAGGGCTCTGTCGACTGACTAACTGACTGACTGACCGACTGACTGATCCAACCCCACCCACCCACCTTCCATAAACCCAACTGACAGTGTTTTCAAAAGCAATCCAGAAAAAGAAAAACGCTTTTACCTGCCTGATTTTTACCATGTTTTCAGACATTATCACGTTCTCACCCTGTTATTTACTTGTTTATTTTATTTTTTTGCCTTTTGTTTTACCTGCTTTCTGGAACCGTTCTTCACGGGCTTGAACCTCGTCAACGTGGTTCAAGTCTGTTTCTCAAGTCCGCCAACGAACATGGAGAGCTACTGAACAAACTGGTAACAGCGGAAAAGCCTCCCACACGGAGGTAAGAGGTCAGCTGGTAGCGCGAAAAGAAACAGAAGCTGTCCGCGACATCATACCCAAACATGATCTCTGTTTTGAATGGGGCTTTCAACAGAGTTTAGGTTCCAACAGCAGCTTTAATAGAAAAATGGTCGAAAAGGCTGTGGTCATAAAAGGGGCAAACAACAATTTAAGCGAAATCCAAAAGGCAGGTTTGGGCAGGCAGCAAACAAACATAAAACAAGGAACAGTCCAGAAATCATAACACGGGAAACAAGTAACACAATAATATTGTTCATAACATAAAACAATACCAAGCACTGAATGTGTGTTGTTTATGGTGCTTATGTATGTGTGTGTCTTAATGTGATGCAAGTGTGTTATAATCAGAGTCAGGAATCAGGATAATGAGTTTCAGGTGTGCATGTATAATAAGAGCAAGGTGGGAGGTGTAGTCCAATGGATAGCTGGATGGATAGCACTCCAACTGATAATGGTGACAGACTTTCTTCTTACTCTCGAGACTCAATCCGTCATCAGTGAAATCTGACTCCCTGCTGGCTGCCTTTAAATTCTAGCCATAGTGGGTTAAGGGATTTTAATATCAGGTGACTGAAATTTGACTGAAATTCTTGTTTTGAATATTTTGCATTCTGTTTGTGCTAAAAATGCTCTAAAGTTTATTTTTAAGTAGCATAAGAAAATGTTTATGGAAAATGTGCATAACACTGTAAAATATGATTATAAGGCTATACGATTTTTCTTGATCATTCAGACACTCCCCTAAATGCAACACATTAAACATATACTGTATGAGAAGGATCTCCATTATGCTTGTCTCAACAAATTTAGACAAGCAATATCTACAAGGTGTTATTATTGTTATTATTATTATTATTATTATTAATTCATTAATTCATTCATGGGCAACCCAGTGGCGCAGTAGGTAGTGCTGTTGCCTCACAGCAAGAACGTCGCTGGGTCGTAGGTTCGAACCTCGGCTGGGCTGGGTCAGTTGGCGTTTCTGTGTGGAGTTTGCATGTTCTCCCTGGGTTTGCGTGGGTTTCCTCCGGGTGCTCCGGTTTCCCCCACAGTCCAAAGACATGCAGTACAGGTGAATTGGGTAAGCTAAATTGTCCATAGTGTATGAGTGTGAATGTGTGTGTGGAAGTTCCCAGAGATGGGTTGCGGCTGGAAGGGCATCCGCTGCGTAAAATCGTGCTGGATAAGTTGGCGGTTCATTCCGCTGTGGCGACCCCGCAAGGGACAAAGCCGACAAGAAAATGAATGAATGAATGAATAATTCATTCATTCATTTGGCTTCGTCCCTTATTTATCAGGGGTTTTCACAGCATAATGAACCACCAACTATTCCAGCATATGTTTTACGCAGAGGATGCATCCAACCCCAACCCAGTACTGGAAACACCCATACAAACACACACACACTCACGGACAATTTTGCTTACCCAATTTACCTATACTGCATGTCTTTGAATTGTGGGGGAAACCGGAGCACCTGGAGGAAACCCACGCAAACACGGGGAGAACAAACTAGTCCAGCCGGGACTCGAACCAGTGACCCACTTGCTGTGAGGCGACAGTTCTAACCACTGAGCCACTGTGCCACCCCATTATTATTATTATCACCATTGCAGCTTCTGTCCTGGTATCCAGAGTACTAAACTTTTTTCGGATTACAGATTATGCGCAAATAAATGGTCCTGCAGAGGTGGCAATCTTTGATTAAGCACTGTACTGCTGCCACCAAACAGCCCATCAAAAACATTCCCTTCAAATAGACTTCAAAGCCTTACAATCATCAGTATAATTGCAAGTTTAATCTTTGCAGGACAACTCTTCAATTAGCCTAATCAAACTCTAAGGGTATTACAACTTAAAGAGTTATATTCGTTTAGACCAGGGGGTCACCAACTCTCCTACCTTCCTGCAGAATTCAGCTCCAACCCTGATCAAACCCACCTGAATCAATTAATTAGGACCTGAAGCAGCACTTGATAATTACAGACAGGTGTGTTTAGTCAGGGTTGCAACTGAAATCAGCAGGAAGATAGCTCTCTAGGAACAGGCTTGGTGACCCCAGGTTTAGACTTAGAAGTTTTTTGCTCAGTGGTGGCCACTAGTGGAATGAATGGTCAATCGTGATAAGGTACAGCTAAGAGTGGTCCAGACCAACCGCACGAAAGTACATAACTAAGAACAATTTGGGAAACACATAATAATAAGGTACAGCTTAGAGTACAACTTCAGAATAGAATTGCCTTAAAAAGTTTTGGGAAATGCAGCTCTGATCTCCTAGACAGAAACTATCATAAAGCCATGAAAGACAAATGTTAAATACACAATAGCATCTATTTGCATGTTGACATGCAAAAAACCTTCCTAGGAAGTAAGCACATTTTCACCTGCATCTCACTGTATTATTGTCATTTAAAATATAATGCATCTAGACCAGTGTTGTTACTACCCTGCTGAAAAATCCAGCTTAAACCAGCATAAGCTGGTTGGCTGGTTTTAGCTGGTTGACCAGCCTGGTTTTAGAGGGGTTTTGGCCATTTCCCGGCTGGTTTCCAGCCATTTCCAGCCTGGTCTTAGCTGGTCAGGCTGGGAGTTGACCAGCTAAAACCAGCCAAAACCAGCTATGTCCAGCTTAAACCAGGCTGGTCAAGCTGGTTTTAGCTGGTTTAAGCTGGTCATTTTCCAGCCTGACCAGCTAAGACCAGGCTGGAAATGGCTGGAAACCAGCCTGGAAACGGCCAAAACCCCTCTAAAACCAGGCTGGTCAACCAGCTAAAACCAGCCAACCAGCTTAGGCTGGTTTAAGCTGGATTTTTCAGCAGGGTATATTAACTAAAACATATGTACTAAAAGCACTTCTATTATTAAAGTTAAGCGCATATAAAATAGAAATATTAGATGAAGAACTTGTTTTATCAGAATCAGAATTGAGTTTATTGCCATGCATGCACTGTAAGTGAAAGGTTTCACATTACTTGGACTTTTTTGATGATTGGTGCATATGTGAAACATAAAATAAACAGCAAGATACCCATTTCAGATTCTCCAGTGGGGGAAGGGGGGCAGTAAAGCTGAGACTAATTGACTAAAGTTAATTATCATTGACAAATATAGACAGACAGATAAATAGATAGAAAGAGACAGCTAGATGCAACACAGCTCATTGGTAATGTGTGCCCAGGGCTACAATTTTGAAAACCATGAAACGTGCCCAGGGCTATGTCTGGCTTCCTTTTGTGTATAAAGCAAACCCTACAGGGCTGTATGACATAGCCGATACCTTCAGTCCCTTTTTTCCATTACTGCTGATCGCTTACATCGTTATGTACATCTTTTTTCCAGTGCAATTAATTAATTTGCTTGTACGATGTTGGACTTGGGATACGATTCGAGTCCTGTTCCAGAAACCAGGTAAAACAAATCCCCAAACCCCATTTGGGTTTTGTTTTACCTGCACTGTAATAAATATCTTTTTTGTATTTTGTAATTCACAAGTGTTTTCCCTTTATTTACGGTTGTGAATTGCAGAAAACTGCTAATTTACAGATATGTTTTTTAGTGTGGTTTTAGGCCACAATAGCTATACTCTTCTAAATTGCTTTTGAAAACACTTGGAGGACGTCGAGACTCACAGAAATGTACACACTGTCCTCTGGTGGATTTACAAGAAGGTTGTGCAAATGGCACGTATGAGATAACGTATCCAAGTAACGTATTCAAGATTGTCTAAGATGTACACAGTGGCCTCTAGTGGATTTATGAAAACAAAAACTGCAACAGACGTAACCCCACAGCCATATTAGTAGCCCCATAGACATATTAGACATAGACATAGTTTGCGGTTCCCAAAAACATAGCATTGAGCTTCATATCTCCAGTTACCTTGGGTTGGATGGATGAATGTGTAGTAAATTTGTGATTTCACATCGAGAAGACCTTCTCTTCAAAAATGTATCTTTTAATGAGAATGTGCTGGTTGTGCTGCAGTCAAAACCGGCATCTTCAAAGAAGCCTACAAGAGTCTGACTAGAGCAGCGCAATCCAGGCTCATTCTGATTATGTACCCCTATGTACATTTCTGGAGAGCGCCAAATACGTCCCAGGAGCTGTTTTTTTGCAGTTTTTGTTTTTGCGAATCTGCCAGAGGCTGCTGTATACGCTTTTTGAGATCTCAAATTTCTCTGGCGAGTTCTATTCGCGCCTGCTGTTCTTGCGTAAATCCACCAGAGGCCGCTATCAGCTGACTGACTGACTGACTGACTGACCGACCAACTGACCGATCCCAACACCACCCCCTTCCCTAAACCCAACCAATAGTGTTTTAAAAAGCACAGATTAACCAGCACCCACCCACTTCCCTAAACCCAACTGACAGTGATTTGAAACGTAATCCAGAAAAAAGAAAAGCCCTTGCGGCAGCCTGATTTTCACCACTTTTCAGGGTTTACCACATTCTCACCCTGTTATTTACCTGTTTGTTTAATTTATTGGCTTTTGTTTTTGTCTTACCTGCTTTCTGGAATCGTTCTTTGCCAAACTTGACCCCCGTCGTCACAGTCAACTCCAATCTGCATCTCAAATTTGCCTACGTACGCAACGAGCCACTGGACAAACTGGTAACAGTGGAAAAGCCGTCCATACGGAGGTAAGCAGTCAGCTGTTAAGCGCGTCATACAAATAGACAAACAGAGTCATACGTACCTTTAGCTACATAATTTGCGATCTCCAGAAATGCATATAGGGCTATGTTTTCAGAATGAGTCTATGTTGGTTTTTGGGGGCATTGAAAAGGTGAAACTGAAGACAATTTAAAACGAAGCATGTAAATGAGGTAGACACCTGTCCAGACACTGTAGTTTCACCCATCCAGATCTAATCAGCAAAACAGTCCAAATAATAGATGTTCATCCAATCAGCCTGACCATATTGCCCAGACTTTCATGGAGACAAAGGCACAGTAGTTGAGACCCTGCCTGATGGTCAGGAAGTGCACAAACATAATAGGTTAATTTCTCTGACATTTGGCCTGCTAGAGGAAATGAAATGAGATTTATAAAACAAAGAGAATATAACCTTTCAGTTATATATATTATTGCTAATTTGGAACTAGATTTTATACATATGGATGGATGAATAGATGGATGGATGGATGGATGGATGGATGGATGGATGTTTGGATGGATGGGTGGATTTGTAAATCCCATCATCAAACTTGTCCCTGGTTTCACTTACATTTGTAGCACAAACAAACAAAAAGTTATGTCACAAAGTAGTTTTACAGGTTTGTTTAATGCACTAATCCTATATACTGTATGAACAACAACTGTGCCTCTTGCCTTATCACACACTACAACTAATTAACAAACACCAGCCTGTTTGCTCAGAGATTTAGTACTGGCACCAGTACCTTTTAAACCCGTCTGAACATTAACCATCATTAAGGCAAACAAAGCCTGTGCTTACACTCACAACACCATCAAAACCCTCAAGAGCACATGGCGTATAAGCAAACAACCCCGCTGCGTTCAGAACAAACATTATGGGATTTGCGGTGTGGTCTCTTTTTTAAAAGTACTGCCAAGTGCTCCTTCATGGAGAGATGTTGGAAAGAGATCAAAAGGTTCAGTCAGCAAGATGCTATTATGAGACTGCATTGAAAATGGAGAAACACACATAACTGGAGTAATGGGGTATTGAAAGTGTATTATAATGTGTGTATTATATAAACATATAAACAATGTTTTAATGTTTCATAAATGTAGATTATACATTTATAAACTTTAAACTTTCAAAATAAACCCAAATAAACTTCCCATTTATGTATACTATATCAGGATATGACAATATATTTGGCTGAAATACAATCGTTCATTCATTCATTCATTTTCCTTCGGCTTAGTCTCTATTTCAGAGGTCGCCACAGCGGAATGAACCGCCAAAATACAAATAAATAAATAAAAGCAGTAAAACCATTTTCCAGTTATACAAATCAGAATATTTTATCCCTGAAGTATCATAACACATTGAAGACTGCAGTAATGATGCTACAAAATGTCCTTAAGAAATTCACAAAATCACTATTTTAACTGTACTCAATCAAATAAATCCGTCTGTGCTGAGCACAAGAGAACATAAAAAATGTAAAATCTTAATTACCCCAAATGTTTAACCACTAGTTGCTATCTAAAAGACAGCAGGACACCAGATGTGGCACTGAAAGACAGCTGAGAGGAACATCAAAGCTTTGAAGAAATCCACAGGGAGAAAAATGGCATGTTCGGTTGGACACCAAACGACAGAGAGATTGCTAAAGAGTGTCTGCAATGAGAGGAAGGAAATCCGGACAGAATTAATGATCTAATAACGATGAGTCGGTGGCGGTGCTGTCGGGTCAGGTGAACCTCTGCGAGCAGACGTTGCTCGGAAATTCGGTCGTGACATGAGTTGGCCATTATTTTCCTCACGGCCTGTGGAGAGAGGTGTCTGGCAACATGTCCCCATCCGAACACATCCACCTCCCCCAAATGAGAAATGAGTTTAATTTCACAGATGAGGCACCATGTGGTGGGCAGAGGGGAAGATCAGGAACCAAAGCTGTGTTTGGGTTGCGAACATTCATCCGCGACAGCATCCGTTATCAATTAGAGCGCCGTTTGAGACAATTGAAGCAGCCGATATTTGTATTTGAGTGTTATGGATGTTTCTCAATGGCGTCGTCTGCCTTCTTGACAAAAGAGAGCAATCATAATCCACTCGTGTTAAATGCTCATTTCATTCAATTTAAAACCAAGCCGTTCTTTTTAATAAAGCCTGTTGTATATGACGTGCTGTGTTATATTTTACATGGCTTACAGTTCTGAATGAATCTAAAGGTTTGCTCTCCTTTATGAATCGTAGACATAAAAAAGGCAGCAACACTTTAGTTTAGGTCACAATTCATGGTATTAACTATTATTAAGTCAACTCAAGTCAAACTTTATTTATAGAGCACTTAAAAAACACAGAAGCGAGCCAAAGTGCTGTACAGAAATATACAACAAAACAAGCATAATAGTATATAAAATACATAAAATACAACCTAAAAAGGTACAGTTAGGTCCATAAATATTTGGACATCAACACACTTCTAACTTTTTGGGCTCTATACACCAATACAAATGATTTGCTTTAACTGCAGACTGTCAGCTTTAATTTGAGGGTATTTACATTCAAATCAGGTGAATGGTGTAGGAATTACAGCAGTTTGCGTATTTGCCTCCCACTCGTTAAGGGTCCAAAAGTAACTGGACAATTGGCTTCTAAGCTGTTCCATGACCAGGTGTGTGTTATTCCCTCATTATCCCAATTACAACGAGCAGATAGAAGGTCCAGAGTTCATTTCAAGTGTGCTATTTGCGTTTAAAATGTGTTACTGTCAACTCTCAAGATGAGATCCAAAGAGCTGTCACTATCAGTCAAGCAAGCCATCATTAGGCTGAAAAAAGCAAAACAAACCCATCAGAGAGATAGCAAAAACATTAGGCATAGCTAAAACCACTGATTGGAAAATTCTTAAAAAGAAGGAACGCACCAGTGAGCTCAGTAACACCAAAAGACCCGGGACACCACGGAAAAAAAACTGTGGTGGACGACCGAAAAATTCTTTCCCCGGTGAAGAAAACACCCTTCACAACTGTTGGCCAGATCAAGAACACTCTCCAGGAGGTAGGTGTGTGTGTATGTGTGTCAGAGTCAAGAATCAAGAGAAGACAACACCAGAGTGAATACAGAGGGTTCACCACAAGATGTAAACCAACCATCAAGATCAACTTGTACCAGAGTGATGGGATGAGAAGAGTTTGAAGAAGGAAAGGAACTGCTCATGATCCTAAGCAGTGAAGCATAGTGGTAGTAGTGTCATGGCGTGGGCATGTATGGCTGTCAATGGAACTGGTTTTCTTGTATTTATTGATGATGTGACTGCTGACAAATGCAGCAGGAGGAATTCTGAAGTGTTTCAGGCAATATTTTCTGCTCATATTAAGCCAAATACTTCAAAACTCATTGGACGATGCTTCACAGTGCAGATGGAGAATGACCCAAAGCATACTGCAAAAGCAACCAAAGAGTTTTTGAAGGGAAAGAAGTGGAATGTTATGCAATGGCCAAGTCAATCACCTGACCTGAATCCAATTGAGCTTGCATTTCACTTGCTGAAGACAAAATTGAAGGGAAAATGCCCCAAGAACAAGCAAGAACTGAAGACAGTTGCTGTAGAGGCCTGGCAGAGCATCACCAGAAATGAAAACCCAGCGTCTGGTGATGTCTTTGCAGATTTGCAACAAAGTATTAAAAAGTGAAAGTTTGATTTATGATTATTATTCTGTCCAGTTACTTTTGGACACTTAACAAGTAGGGAGGCACATATGCAAACTGTTGTAATTCCTACAGCGTTCACCTGATTTAGATGTAAATACCCTCAAATTAAAGCTGACAATCTGCAGTTAAAGCACATCTTGTTCGTTTCATTTCAAATCAATTGTGTTGGTGTATAGAGCCAAAAATGTTAGAATTGTGGCGATTTTTTAAATATTTATGGACCTAACTGTACATTAAAATAACCAGTTATTAAGATCAGGAGTCAAATGGCAACACAAAAATTTAGTTTTAAGAGCTGATTTAAATGAAAACACGGAAGAGGCCTGTCTAATGGGCAGCAGCAAATCATTCCAAGGTCTAAGACCTACCACGACAAAAGCACAATCCTCTCTAAGCTAGGGCTGCACGAATATTTACATAAGAAGAGCAGGTGAGAATGGCACTCGCGAGAGAAATTTGAGATTTCAAAAAGTGTACACAGCAGCCTTTGGTGGATTTGCGAAAACAAAAACTGCAAAACAAAACAAAAACGTAGCTCCTGGGACGTATTTGGCACTCTCCAGAAATGTATATAGGGGTACGTAATCAGAATGAGCCTGGGTTGGAATATTTGCTAAAAACCAAAGCTTTGAAATAGGTCTGTAGTTCAACAACACACTTATATCCAGGTTTGATTTCTTCACTAATTGCTGTACAGTTGCATGTTTACAATAAGACAAAACAATTACAGAACACAAATTCTTTTATTTTATTAATATATTATTACCCTTATTAATATTAAACATCTAACTTTCTGCAGCAAGACAGAGATTAAGCCCCAAATCAGATCTGGGTCCTCATAAATACGCTGCAGGCCAGCAGACAGATAATGACACTCTTTCAGATGATCAGTCAATGACAGATAAATGCATTTCTGTGGTTACACTGCAAGCTGAACAGAGCTGGAAAAAATTAAAAAGCATTAAGAAATAAAAATAGAGCTGAATTTAAATGAACTCTCTCTCTAGTGATTCCAAAACTATGTGTGAAGACTACACATTGAAATGAATATTCCAGATACAAAGGGTTAGGTGAACAAAATAGTCTATTCAGTTCCTCTCTGCTCAAACAAAAAGATACAGAAACAGCTTTCTCTAACTCTCACTTATTTCAGTCATCTTATATATACTGTATGTATATTCTTGCAAAAGCCAAAAGGTGAAGAACAAGCTTCAGAAAGTTATTTGGTACTCCAGGGGTGGTGTGTTGAAGCATGTCCTGGTCTGATCCCGAACAGAAGTTTTTTTTTCTTCCATTCTTTTCTTCTTCTCTGACCTATATTCTGTACTGTGGCCCTGAGCGTGAAACCTCAGCATAGTTATTTAGTTATTATGTCCGGACCAAAAAGGGTAAAAAGAATATGTGTTCTTGGGGACAAATAACTGCAGTGCGTCATTAATATGAGATTCAGTCTAGGCGAAATTAACGGGGATATTGCTAGAGAAGAAATTAAATATGGCTTAATGTAATTGCTCTTTAGAGATAAAAATTTCAAATCATTTTGGCCTGCAAAGAGAAATGAAGCCACCATGAAAGATTAATGTAATAAGTCAATTTCTAATAAGACAATAATGATAACTGTAGGCTATACTCGGGATCTGGAGCCGTTCTATGATGGTTAGATGTAAAGAGACGACACTTTTAAGCATTTTTCGTTTTGAATTTCACACTCAAAAAAGATTATCGCAGCTTGTTCAAACTACTTATTTCAAATGAGCTGAATCAACACAATACTTGAGGGTTTTTGGGGGCAACTTAAAGGTGCAGTATGTGATTGTCGTCAGAAACATTTTTCGTTGTGCTGGTTGAAAGTCTCTTCACATTCCAATAGTAATGATTAAAATAAATGATCTAAATGTATTTATATGTGTTTTTATATTCTGGGTAAGGCAAAAGACTAAAAAATGTTCATCCAATTAAAATTTGTCGGGCGACAATTCTCATAATTCTGATAAATAGCCCAAACTGTCTGTCAGCAAACGTAGATTTGTACATCAGCATGCACGAGAGAGTGACAGCGGTAAAAACAAATGCTGAATCAAAACCTTTTAATATCCTTTTGCACGCTGGAGGAAGGATGACAGCATGGCTAAAGTATTTTTTTATATAGGTAATGTTATGTTTTAAAAGTATTTTAGTCATGCAAAGCTTATGTAGATTTAGTTGCTTTACTAATGGGTTATATCAGACCCCCTAGTTTTTCAAAAAAAAAAAAAATGTGATTTTTTTGCAAAAAAATGACTGATTTTGTGGCAATAATTCCCAGAAATTTGTGGACGATTTTGCGATTAAAAATATATATAAATATAAAAAAATATATACAGTTGAAGTGAGAATTATTAGCCCCCCTTTTAATTCAATTTTATTTTTATATTTCCTAAATTATGTTTAACAGAGTAAGGAAATTTTCACAGTATGTCTGATAATATTTTTTCTTCTAGAGAAAGTCTTTTTTGTTTTATTTCGGCTAGAATAAAAGCAGTTTTAAATTTTTTTAAAAACATTTTAGGGTCAAAATTATTAGCCCCTTTAAGCTAAATCTTTTTTCTGATAGTCTACAGAACAAACTATCGTCATACAATAACTTGCCTAATTATCCTAACCTGCCTAGTTAACCTAATTAACCTAGTTAAGCCTTTCAATGTCACTTTAAGCTGTATAGAAGTGTCTTGAAAAATATCTAGTAAAATATTATTTACTGTCATCATGGCAAAGATAAAATAAATCAGTTATTAGAAATTAGTTATTAAAACTATTATGTTTAGAAATGTGTTAAAAAAATCTGCTCTCCATTAAACAGAAATTGGGTAAAAAAATAAACATGGGCGCTAATAATTAAACGGGGCTAATAATTCTGACTTCAACTGTGTATCTTATTTACCATATTAGGTAGCCTACTATGTTAGGTGTGCAATCTGACACAATGACAATATGACACAATCATAAAAATAAAGCTTCTTTATTTTGGACTCTTGTCAAGACAAGATCTAAAACAGATCTAAAATGGTAGGGATTAAGGCAAAGGAAGGTTGTGTACAGTAAGTGGCCGATCACACCAAACGCGCTTTTTGTGTTGAGAGGCGCCTTTTTTGAATGGTTACTAACGGCCGTGAGCATTTTGCGTGCTGCTTATGCACCCTGTGCGCCTCGCATTTTAACCGCCTGCTGCGCCTTGCGTTTTTGCCCTTGCATGTCGTGCGCTCGCAGTTGAAAAAAAGTACACGAAAACTAAAAAAGTCAGCGAAAGCGAAAAAAGCGTCTTGTTTATTTTCCAATCAAATTAAAGCTTTCCATTGAGATGACTGCAGTGTTTGTGTTGTCAAGACAACTACGGAGACTTTTGAAGATGGAGGAGAGACTAGTGGTTGCTGTTTTGAGTTATCCGGTGCTGTATGAATCACAAATCTTAAATATCACAATTTTATTAAATTTAAAAATTATATTAAAATCAACAGCAACACTCGTTACACACATTACGCAGCTGATTCAGTAGTTGTCTAACGACATAAAAAGCGCACCACGCTTATTTTTTTCTTGTCACAAAACAAAAAAGGCAGTAAGGTGCACCGCACGTTTTCAGAACGTAAAAGCGCGTTCGGTGTGAACGGCCCCTAACTCTTATTTTTATCCACAATCTTTCTCTCTCTCAGATTTCACTCCAGAGTATCTGACATAATGTACGCCACACATAGGACATGCGTTAGGGCTTCCCAAACCGCAATACACCTAAAACAGGTATTGCTGTAAAACTTGTCCGTGGCAGGGAATAGTTTTTCTCTCAGGGAAAGAGTTAAACAAAATAATTTATCGATTTGACGCACATAATATTACCAGCTATACATGTAAAACACAAATGATGTCCTTCAATTCAGTCACATCCAGCGGCCATCATCCATGAACCAATCTCTATCTGTTTGTTCCATTGCTCCGTTTGTTAGGTGTTTGCTCTAACTTTCTTTTGCAGTCTGAAGCGCGTCCAACGCACAAATTGCCCAATTCGTGCCACAAGATGTCTAATCTCATCTTTGCTTTGACTTCAAATGTAAATCACTTGTGCTTCATCCGCGTCTGCTTACTGCACAAGCTGATGTTTGGATTGTGAGGGCGCAGGTGAGATGTCATTTTTCGAGAGACACTCAAATACATCACGTGTGCTGCGTATGCAACGTCTGTAAGTCATGTAAAACAATTAATTGCAAACTGAAATAAATATAATTTGATTATATGGTTTGGAATTTTATGTTTTATGAGATTATTTTAATTTTTTGCGATTATTTTGCGTTTAAATTAAGAATTTTGCAGGATCGCAAAAAATGTGCAACTTTTTGTTGATTTTGCGTTGGATTCAGCGATCGTGGAATCGCGAAAAACAAGGGGGTCTACTATATGCACGGAAATGTTGTTCAGCCACTGAAGTCTTCTGGTGAAAGATTGATGTGACTACTTTCAATTTCATGAGGGATCTTTTTCAGCATCAATAATGCAGATTTTATTTAGTTTACCAATAAAACAAGTCGGTTTTATATTCACATTGGCTCATTTTTGAACAATGACAACCTGTGACGCGCTCCCAAAATTGTTTACCATGCTACTTTGAATATTCAGTCTAAAATAGCATGTAAAGATGGCTTAGTAACAAGTGTAATTCCTGCAACCTGCCGGCCAACCACTAAGCATACAGTAGTCGCGTTAGGACAAAGCGCGTGAGACCAGCCATTCTTTCATGAAATATTGCACATTATGACAAGTTTTGCTGCTACACAACTGACAACGTGCTAGATATAATACAGTTTTCATTCGGAATTGCGTAGTACTAATTTCGTATTATAAAGTACTATAACGTTTCCTAACTGGCGAATGACATAATGTAGTGGGTTGTCTACTGTCATCTTTAAAGTGTACATTTCTGATTTCAAGAGGCGTGGCTTTGAACGGCAGGGGGGGACTGTGTTTCAAAGATTTTATGCTAACGGATAGCATTTTGGCAGATCACCTACTGCACCTTTAATTTTTTCATGTTCAATCCACTTAAATTTCTAAAAACAATTAATTGAACTTAATCAATGTGTGTTGAGACAACATGAAGGAATTTTGTGTAACCCAGCATTTTTTACTGTGCAGATGTAGAATATTTCACAGTTAAACCAAGAACATATCTTTAAAAACATACACTCTAATAACTAGG
The DNA here is from genome assembly GCA_903798195.1 of Danio kyathit. Taxonomy (NCBI): domain Eukaryota; kingdom Metazoa; phylum Chordata; class Actinopteri; order Cypriniformes; family Danionidae; genus Danio; species Danio kyathit. Next base: position 8,945,494 of record LR812529.1, on the reverse strand, counting down.
TTTTTAACCAGAATACTGGTGGGTAGGAATCTAAATTGGTTTGACCCAATTTGGAACAATAATCATTCAATGCGGATGTCAAGGTTCCAGCGGTTCTGCCAATACCACTTCATCTGACCTTACAAGTGGCAATCATGACAGGAACATGTATGAAAAATAGGAGAAAACTAATCAAACTGCATGCAGCAAGGAGCTATTTCAAGTAGAGTGTTTTGTCTGAGGGTTTTCTCCTAGTCAAGTGGCAAGCAGCAACTATACTGTAGCAGCAAACGAAAAAAAGCTGCAGTGATGCTTGAAAAGGAGCGATTAAAAACATTTTAATCAAGTTGATTTGATATAATACACAGTTTATTACTGACTTGCCCATTAAATACACCCTCAAATGAGATCCAATCTGGACAAAACCAATGGGGATATTGCTAGAAAATAAATTAAATATGGCTTAAAAGTCCAAATGACCTCTAGAGTTAACACTAGAACTACAGAGGCGGTCATTTTGACTGTTTTTACATTTTTTAATTGAATAATTTTGCTAAAATAAAACCTATATAACTTTAATGCTGCGTTCACACCAGACCCGGAAGAAGCGTCAAGCGTGAGTGATTTACATGTTAAGTCAATGCAAACGCGCGAATAGGCATCCTGCGGCGCGATACACGCGAATGGTGTGGCGCGGATGCCGCGATACGTGTGAATGGCGTGGCCGCGAATTGAGCGTTTTGCGCATTTGACGCGCTTAACGCGCAAATCGCGTGAATCGCTTGAGTTCAAAAATCTGAACTTCTGCAGACATTCGCGCCGCGTTAACCAATCAGGAGCTTGCTATGTGGGGGCATGATTGTGACGTAGCACCTGTTGTTGGTGTCCTGGGGGAAATCCTCCAGCCGACACCGACAACAGTTCATCAAACTGGGCTTGGCTCAGTCAGAAGCACCGGTGGAAGCCTCCGTCATCCAGGTTAAGTTTCTGGAGGAGTTTATGAGCTCACAGAGCTGGGTGCATCTCTGAAAGTATGTAGTGGACTCAGACACTGGTCCAAACGTATCGACGCTGTTTTACAGCCTTCATAAAGCACATAAACAGTTATTTTATCAATAAAATCCATGTTAGCCATTTAGCTGGAAGCCTCCGTCATCCAGGTTAAGTTTCTGAGCTCACAGAGCTGGGTGCACCTCTGAAAGTATCTAGTGGACTCAGACACTGGTCCAAACGTATCGACGCTGTTTTTCAGCCTTTATAAAGCACATAAACACAGTTATTTTCTCAATAAAATCCATTGTTCTGCCTCATAAAAGAATGCAAACCAGCTTTACACTTACAACTGGTAGTTAAAAAAATACTGTGAACATGTTTACAATATATCTGTTTTGTTTAACAGAAATGTACTGTAAACAAACAGCAGTTCTGAACTGTAAAATTTACAGACATACAGACTTTTCAAGAAAATTACCATCAATTTTCCAGAAAGGGATTATGTGTGAACAGACCTTTTTTGAGAATACTGGTTTGTTCTGGCAATTTTACGCAAAGAGAAACATTACTGGTAATTTACCGGAATTCTGTGTTGTGTGAACGCAGAAATAAAAATTGCCGGAAAGAACAAGTTCACATTTAGAACATGCTGACATACTCCAGCCAATCAAACTCATTCACATCTGCAATGTTTATGAAAATAAAAGCCTTTTGGCTACTTTTCCAAACACATTTAGCTGCTAGTTGTTAGTCAGATAATGTTTCTATGTTCATTATTAATGCCAACTGTGGAAAATTTTTTGCTAAAATGCTTATGATAAACTGCTGAGTTAACCTGTAAGCCCTGCGTTCAGATGCGTGGCGCTCACGCAAAGTATTGCTCTGGTGAGTGCTAACACACAAACATGTGCTTGTAAACAAATATGTTTACAAACACAATCGCAGCCGTTTAGAGGCAATTTCAGGTTAATGATGTCAGAATTTACCGGTGTATTGAAAGGGATGTGTAAATGGTCTTTTCCGGAAAAGTTCCGGAACGTCCTTGCCTGTGTGAACAGCGCTTTTTTTGAATTTACCGGTAAAGTCGTTATTCATCACTGTGTGAAAGGGGCTACATCAAAAAGCATTCTGTAAAGCACTGCACACATTGTAACCTTATATTTTATGGTGAACTTCTGGCAACCACAGCTGCCGGTATTTTACCGTATATTACACCCTTTATTTTTTACAGTGTAACCTTATAAGTGCAATCATGACAAGAACATGTACTCTCTGAAAAAGAGTAGAAAACTAATCAAACTGCCTGCAGCAAAGAGCTTTTTGTCTGAGGACTTTCTCTTACTCAAGTGGAAAGCAGAGACTACTGTATACTGTAGCAGCAATGGAAAAGGCTGCAATGATGCTTGAACAGAGTGATTAAAAACATTTTAATCATGTTGATTTGATATAATACACCATTTATTTCTGAAATCAGGCTGGGTCAAAACAACCCACTCAGCTCTTACTACTGTACAGTAACTTGCCTATTAAACTCACCCTTTTAACACCAACCGAGGTGGTCAGTTTTCACATTTTGTAACTGAATCATTTTGCTAAAATAAAACCCATATACAACTGCAAATCAGAAACAAACTAGACAGCATGAAAACCGCAAATCAAAAAAGAAAGTAGTGATCTCTAAATTTACTTTGACTTGTATTTCATTGCAGACAATACAACAAACATTATTTAATAGCTATGTTAACAATCTAAGATGCCAATTAAATTTATGCGCAAAACTGGATTATCGCATAAAAGACGTGCAAATAAAGCAGCGTTTCCATCCAATAAGTCAAAGAGAACAAAATCCTCACTTCCTGATTAACTGCCGCCAAATATCAAGTAAACACGGAATTTGCTGCGGTTGGAGAAGCTGCATGAATCTTTTCTTTTTCTGTGCCTCAGCAGATTTGAATTTTAGCAGTTGATGACGTGCGCTCTGATCATTCTAATCACACCAGTGTGATCGTACACTTCAGGGACCAGCCAAGGCTCATCACACCAGTGTGATCGTACGTGTGAAAGGGTAAATATTTACAATTGTGCTGTAAAATCTCTCGTATATTTGACAGTATTAGTGACAACCAAAATTGCCAGTAATACTGTAAATTTTACTGCAGTTTTTTGCAGTGTAGCAGTCAAATTGATCACATGCAGTTCAATGCTACTTATTCCCTTGCATTTGAATACGTGTGCCTCTGTTGTCTAGCATCTTTCTGCTAACAAAAACACAACTTTCTGATAGCAAAAACATAGGCTGTTTCTCAATATGCGCACTTGTCTGTACTTGCGTTCTTATGTCCTCATGAAACGTCAACCGCCGTCAAAGTACTGTTCCAACTCAAAGTTCACGTCTTGCACAATTTAAAAAATACTTTTCTGTTGTGTCACAAAATAAAATTTAAAGAGTTTTTCAGGCGAGAATAAGGTTGTTTTAAGGTCCAATCGGCAGTTTATTTACAAAGATAGCGCGTCTTTAATGATGATGCTTATGGGGACTCTGAACCTGATGTCAGCGGGAGCTCCATCATCACCTCCCCCACCAAGAGCAGCTTTACATCGGCCAGTCCATCTCAGATCTACCAACTGGATCTCATCTCTCCATTGTAGTTACAATGTTATATTTAATCCATCTTATGTATTTCTAACGAACAGTTTTTGGTCTTTTAAATCTATTATTGGTTCTCAGGTGCAAGGTTTCCGCTACATTCATTCATCCGTGGCAGGCCGCCACGCCAAAATTCATCCCGCCACGGCTACATTACAGCTTCTTATTTAAAACATTTAGTCGTGTTTTTTATAGCGGATTATAATCGCACCAAAACATATTAGAGGTAAACCGCGCAAACTTTTCTGTAACCGTAGTAGTGCTGTGCGCTATTTGTTCAAGGTGACATGCTGACTGACTCTCTGACGACAGACTGACTGACAGGTGCGTGAGTCTAGCAAACACCGCGTAGCTTTCAGTTAAGATGAACACAGTTTCCATAAGTATACTTTACTGATAAAAGTCAATGGCTTTGCATACAATGACTTTATCTTGCTGGAGCTTAATGCCGTTTCACTTTATTTCAGGACGCGTTAATGTCGGAAAACGCACAAAAACGCACTAAATCGCGCTTCAGCAGCGCTTACTGGAGAGCGCACAAGAAGATCTGCACTTGAACGTGTAAATTTGAGTGCGTGCAAGAAGTTCTGTGCTCGAAGAGGAAATCGGCGCGCAAGCAAAGAGATTCGCATGCTCGTATTACATGAATGCTATCTCGACTTGTAATACTGCGTGTAATATTTGTCTTTGAAATAGTTGGCAGATCTGTGTAAAAAAAAAGTCCTGCCGCCACTGCTGGAAAAAATCCTAGAGGAAACACTGAGGTGTATTATTTTGTGCTATTTTGTTAAGTTTTATAATTGTCTTTAATTATGTTACAGTGTTGTTCGCTGTTTGCCTTTGTTTCCTAAATTGCTTAACATTATCTTTATTTTCTATTGTTTATGTCTTGTATTTTATACTTGTATAATTTCCATTGTAGATTATTAAATCTGATAATCAAAGACCTGAGTCTGTGTATAATAACCCCTTTCACTTAACATTTAATGTGATTAATGTTTACATTTTCTTAAATCAAAAATGATAACCGAATGAAATTGATAAATCCATGGTGAGGTAAGTGACATTATAAAGTACACTGCCGTTCCATTTGAAAACTTGTGTCCCCACGTCCTCTGGAGTTCGTTCTTCCAAGTCTGAACTTGGCAAGTTTGAATTTCCAAGGACGCAAGTCTGAACTTTGCGGACTTGGTATTGAGAAACAGCCATAACTTTACTTCAGACGTGTCTTTCAAAGCATCTAAACATTCCAAAATTTGTGTGAGGTGCACATCTTCGTGGGCGCTATAGTAACTCGTCCTTGTATGAACTGGACAATCACGGTGGCGCAGTGGGTAGCACGATCGCCTCACAGCAAGAAGGTTGCTGGTTCGAGCCTTGGCTGGGTCAGTTTGCATTTCTGTGTGGAGTTTGCATGTTCACGTGTATGCGGTACAGGTGATGTCACGGTCACCAGCGAGATCCTACCACTAGAGATGGCTGGTACACACACATATTCACAAGGACTACAATTCTGCAGGTATAAGGACTACATATTCAGTCATGCCACACACACACCTGATGCAAGTCACCACTGATTGCTAACCCTCAGCTGAAGCCACTCAAGGACTAACTCATTGCACTATATAGTCAGCACACAAACACACAATAGTTGCTGAGTCTTGTCTACTGTTTAGTGACACCACAACGCGTTTTCCTTTACCTTGTCTTGCTGTGTTTGAACCTAGCCTTGTCTTGTTATATTCCTGTCTGCTGCCTGCCTTTTTGACCATCTGCCTGTTATTTTGACCACGACTGGATTGCCCATATACATCTGTTTGCTCCTGTTCTGATCATTGCTTGCCTGACCATCCAGCTAATAAACCTGCATGTGGATCCGCACCCCTGTTGTCAGTGTCACATCCCTCCGGTTACAGGTGAATTGGGTAAGCTAATTTGTCTGTAGTGTATGTGTGTGAATGAGTGTGCATGGATGTTTCCCAGTGATAGGCTGCAGCTGGAAGGGCATCCGCTACGTAAAACATATGCTGGATAGGTTGGCGGTTCATTCCGCTGTGGCGACCCCAAATTAATAAAGGGACTAAGCCGAAAAGAAAATGAATGAATGAATATATTCCTTATCAACATTTCTCTCTATGTGAAATGTTGCCTTTATTAGCTAAAGAGATGTATCTTATCAGCACAGCACTTAAATTTGAAATGCTCTGTTTGTAGCAGGTTTCCAGCAGAGTTCATATCTTTATAATCAGATGCGACGGTGAGTCAAAAGCAAGTAAAACCTGTCTTCAAACACATCCTCACTATTAACCCTATGACGACAGTAATGCCATTTAAATGTGCGAATGACTACTGCTTGCCCAGATGTCTAGAGAATGGCAGTGCTTTCCCCTGATAATCCAACACATCTGTGCTACAGAAAGTGATACAACAGATGCAAGAGGTGGATGCTAAAAATGGGGTCAATTTATTGAGCATATGGGGAACCAGAAAACAGCTTATTCCTTAAAGGGTCACGAAACACCGAAACACTTTTTTTGAGCTGTTGACAGTCATATATGTGTGCCACGCTGCTATAAACACTATTAGGACACATATATTGCACTAAAAAGTGAAAATTGGTTGTTTTTGCGTTATTTTGAGCAAATTCGTTCTTCCGGTTTGAAACGAATTTTTGAAGCTACGTCACGGCCATGAGATACATAGGGGTAAATCCAGCCAGGAGAGTGGCTGTCTGTCCTTTCGAGCACATTCTGATGTATTTGATGTATTAATTCATGAGAAGACGTGCTTCAAACCAATCAGCGCGCTCTATTGTGTATGACGTGAAACTTCATTAATATGCATGATAGCTCCGGAGACTGTATACACTGTACAGACAGCAGAGAGACGCCACGTTGTGTTGCTAAAACAAGTGAAAGAACAAGAATTTGGAGACATGGGTCGTCGGTGTGCTGCAACAAGGTTTTGTTTTCATTTTCCCTCTATGAGAGAGCTGCTGGACTCATGTGTGGATTACAGTGCACGCGACAGAAACGCGTTTGTAAGGAACATTTTTACCTGAGAGTTTTTCGCATTTATTAGTTTTTAAAGACATACCTCAGTCAAAATGATTTAGTTACTAAGTTTACAGTATGTTAATATCACTGCAATATTACAGTACAATATTATAGACTGAAAGATCCGCTAATGCTGCTCTACGAGTGTAAACATATAAACACAAACTCTTCCCGTTGTGCAGGATTTTCGCCACATTTTGTGACAGGATAGTCTATACACACACGGTTTTCTGACGCTACCTACCGAGTACATAAGTTACAGAGAAATGCGGAGGATTTTTTTTTTTCCCATTCGCCATGCGGTATGAAATCAGCCTCTGTGTTTCTTTTGCCTGTGCCTTTTGCACATGGCCAAATGGAAACTCCCTTCTATGCAAATCTTTCCCTCCCCCGACACTCCCACACTCCCAGAGCTGGACACGCCCAACTTTCCTGACTTTTTTCAAACTAGAGGTGTGACAACACCCTGCTGAGACAGGGGGGTTTCATGGCCCTTTAAGATGCAGTATAGCTTCAGGTTAGCTTCAGCTTAAAAGGGTCATGAAATGAGAAATCAAAATACTGTTGATCTTTTGACATATAAGAGGTCATTGTACAATAAAAACATCCTGTAAATTTCAGAACTCAAAAATTCCTCTTCAGTTTAAAATCAACAACAGAAGTCAATCTGTCGAAACAACAGGTTGTGGAATGTGGCAATTTATTACATAACAGTATGGCTAAACTTTGCCTCCAAAGTAGAAGATCAACAGCCACTTCTACATTGCCAAATCCACTCACATGCTCTGTAGTAAATAATGAGAGGTCAGAACAACTTGGTTCTCATTTTACATCCTATTTGTTTCCACAATCAATACAGGATTTTCAGAAAGAATGAAACTAAAAGACAATGTTTACCTTATTATATTGGATCCAACAGTGGGGGTGTAACGGATAATGGTTGATCCGTGATTCATACGGATCACAACCTATGGTTTGGAACACACGTGACTTGTGGATTAGGTTAATACAATTTTTTTAATCTTGTAGATTAATCCTAAATTTGTTATGATGGCAGAGAGATCGCCTCTTCCGTCATTCAATTTACATGTATGAAATCATTTAGGCTTTCCTGTAAAATATAATGATGACGGAAGAAGTTGTGGTGGGTTATTCGGGATGTGGTGGGTTTCTCAGGTTATTAAAGGTGTTTTCTGTCACTACATGTTTAGCCTGCATTAATGCATTCAGTGTAAGCTGCACGATTAATCATTTAAAAGGTCGGGATCTCAACACCCACGCAACATAAATGATAAATAATGGTGATTTGCATATGCTTAATAATCCTTCGAATCGCTGCATTCAAATCTGTGTTTGAAAAAAGCAAAAATCAAGAAAGAGATTCAGTCTTCAGTCACAAACAGTCAAACAACACAGAAGTACTGGCATAACAGTTTATAGTTTAGATAAAACCACTGATGTTTATAGTAAAGTTTAAAATCACTATCATATGCATTTAACTTGACGCTCAAAAATGAAAGTTGTAGGCAGCGATTACATTATTTAACCAATAGGTGGCGACAACCACCATAAAAAATATGCCACTGAATAATTCTTCAAAAATGATCTAGCTAGCAATGAAACATGACGTTTTATGAGTGAATAACTGAATCATTTATTGAAAATAGGACTTAAAATAAATGTGGGTTGTACAAATTATAATACATTTAGCGTTATCAGCAATAGTAGTAGTACTAATATCTAAAGATGTCGATCTTGGTGGGGTTGATTTCAAACACAACTAATTTCGTCCTAAATGAGCATAAAAAATTAGGAAAGCAATCGAAAGCTTTCTTTATAACGTTAGATGGTTGCATTTTTAAAGTGACAGCTGCTATTTAATGAAATCAAACGGAAAAAAATCTAAATAAATAAGAGATTCATTCGTTGCTTTTTAATCAGAATGTGTAAGTTATACAGTGGGGAAATGGCTAATGAGATTTGATAGCTTGATTTTATTTCATTATAATAGCTATTAATTTTAATAAGCTGAACTGTTTGCTAATGTATTTGCTGCTAATGTACACTATTTATTTTTTCTTTTGTAAATAATAATAAAACGTATTACTGACCATTTAACTGTTTATTTACAATGAAACATCTCCAAATCAACATATTTATTAATTTGGGAATTTTTTTAAGAGAGAGGGAGAGAGGGGGGGGGGGGGTCCATTATTATGGTGGGCATATGACTTTTTTTTTTTTTGTTTTCGTGTAATTACGAAAACAAAAACTGCAAAAAAAGCACCTACTGGCATGTATTTGATGCTCTCCAGAAATGTATATAGGGGTACGTATTCAGAATGAGCCTGATGGGTTGTTTCTATGACATGATAATAGATATTTTATCTGTAAAGATATCCCTGCAGTGTAGCATTTATTATTCATGTCAGAGCAATAATATATAAATAAAATTATTTAATTAATTTAAAATCAAATTCTATGAAGTTTAAGTAAATGGAGAAACAGTATGACTTGTTTAAATAAATTTATTGGTGTCTTCAATAAGTGACCGCACAGATAGAAACCTGTTTGTTTCTCAAGCAACATGTGAGGGCTGAGGGTATGAGTCAAAATGTCCATCTTGAGGTTTATTCTCATAAGCACTGTTTTGTCTAAAATGCAAGTGAACAGATTGAGAGACATTCTCTGTGTACGCATCCTTAAAGTGAGAGCAGCAGAAAACCCTAGCTTTAGAAGACTCTATTTAATGGAGAAATAGCCTCCACACATAAACACAATAGAAAACATTCCAATAAATAAAAAAGTAAGAAATGTAATTAATTATAAATTAATCCTGATTGAGGATGAGGGGTAATGGGAATGGAAATCCACAGATGTCTGGATTGACTGTCTGGCTTTTAGTCAATAAAATTAATTAATTCACTATTCAAAGAAACTGGAATCAAAATAATACAGTTTACAAATCCATTAATTGGTTAGTTTTAATATTATTTTTAAAAGCTAAGCAATGATAAACTAAAAATATTGCAAATATAGTTAGTGACTGTAGTAAAAGTAGTATAACTGTTTTTTTTTTTTGTTTTTTTTTGCAAAAAGTTTCATAAATGGTAAATTTTCTAACATCACCAGCAATAAAAAAAAAGAAAATAAAAAAAAGAAAGAAAATAAAAGAAAAAAGAAAATAATAAAATAAAATAAAATAAAATAAAATAAAATAAAATAAAATAAAATAAAATAAAATATAAAATAAATAAATAAATAAATAACTAAATAAATAAATAAATAAATAAATAAATAAATAAATAAATAAATAAAATAAAATGCTCTTGGTGTCTGTAGGTTAAACAAAAATGCAAAAAAAAAAAATATATATATATAGTTTTATGCCCTGATTATATGCATTTTTTATCTACAAACCCCAAAAACAGTGTTAAAGAAGTGTTAAAATCTATGAATCATACTTGAACTTCTTTTTACAACTGTTATGTAGCATTTGTGTGCCTGGTTCCATAATCAATGCTTGCTTGCATGCTTCAATTGTTTCATGCTTGTTTGATATGGCAATAAAACTTGTGTGGACAACTGTTTATAGAACCTTTAACCTACCAAAGGTTTACAGCTAATGATGCAGGAACAGATGGAGAAAGACAAACTGGCATAAAACTTGCCCACTCAACCTACTCAAACAAAAGATTCCACAGAAAGCTAAATTAAAGGATTATTACATTTTATAAGCATGTTGCTGTTTTCAACTTATTAATTCAAAACCTTAGCTTTAAAAGTTTAAAAATAGGATGCAGAATCTAAAAAGCAGACTTCTGAAGTCATGTGTTTTTGTGTATGCATTTTGTTGACTTTACAGCACATTTCCATAGGACATAGATGAAAAATAATTTATAAATAATTTAATAAAATGACATCAGTAATTCTCATATAAGGGGTTTTTAACAACTGATGTCTTTTGTGTATGTAAGTTCGTTATTTCCAATGGAGGCACAGCGCGACATGCTTGCATTTTCCAGGTGTGCCTAACACACTTTTCAGAACGCCGCAAGAGCAGTGCAAGTCACGTGACAAGAACTGACCAATCAGCTTCAAACTTTGTATGGAATATACACATTTCAATAATTACCTCAAAGCACTCAAACACTGCAGTGCTTTTTAATTCTCTCCAAAAATAGTAAGTATTTTCAATTAAAAATGGTTAGCACCGTCGCCTCACAGCAAGAAGGTCACTGGTTCGAGTCCTGGCTGGCTCAGTTGGCATTCCTCTGTGGACTTTGCATGTTTTCCCCTTGTTCGCGTGGGTTTCCTTTGGGTGCTCCACGGTTTCAGCCACAGTCCAAAGAACTGCACTATAGGTAAACTGAATAAACTAAATTGGCCATAGTGTATGCGTGTGAATGAGTGCGTATGGGTGTTTCCCAGTACTGGGTTGCAGCTGGAAGGGCATCCGCTGCGTAAAACATATGCTGGATAAGTTGGCGGTTCATTCCGCTGTGGCGACCCCTGATGAATAAAGGGTCTAAGCCGAAGGAAAATGGATAAATTAATAAATTAATTAATAGTTTAATTCATACATAATTTATGTATGGGCATAATTATTAAACATTATTTACCATAATATCAACAATTTTTTTTTTTGTATAATTTCCAATTGTATTTTGAAGCATTAATGTTGACACTTTACTTGAACTTGTTTTATGTATATATACAGTACATTTACACAAAAAAAGACTTTCGCTGCTTGTTCAAACTTCTCATTTAAAAAGAGTTGAAACAACACAATTCTTAAAGGGCACCTATTTTACTTTTTTCAAGTTTTAAGAAAAGTCTTTTGTGTCTCAAGAATGTGTCTGTAAAGTTTCAGCTCAAAACACCCATCAGATTGTTTATTAGACCTTTCAGAATGTTGGGATTTTCTGCTCTGAACACTATGTAGCTGTTTTTGTGGCCTGTGCCTTTAATGCTAGTTCTCCCCGCCCACCGTTCCCACGTGCCTGTCAGAGTGTGCCTCAATCTCCGCCTTGGCTGCGTCAGATAAACAGCACAGTGACAGACGTGAAGGAAGCAGATCTCACGTAACAATTGTGAGAAATACTACAGTAAGAACTTTCCCAATGATTATTTGATGTATTTGTTGTGGAGTTAATTCAAGCCTTTCTGCAACGATGAGTCACACATGATGTCATTACAAAGTTCACGCACACACACACACACACACACACACACACACACACACACACACACACACACACACACACACACACAGCGCACGCGTTTAACTTTGCACTATTTTTGTATGGCAAAAGTGACAGGATACACGTTAATATCCACTGCTGTATGGATATCCGTTATGTTAATGAGCAAAATAAACCTGATTTAACGTCCACAAACTGGGATTGAAGTGTCTTTTTTATAATTGTACTAACATGCGGCTGTAGTGATGAAGTAAAGTTGAAATAAATCGCGGTAATTCATTACAAACATAAACTGTTTTAATTCTTGATCACATTTGATGATGATTGATGATCACAGAGCGCTGAACAGATCTTTTAATCCCGGTTACTTTGCGCACATCCTGTCTTGTTGATATGATTATACACATTACTATGGAGACATATTAATACACGGCTGTCAATCAATTCGGTGGGCGGGGAAACCACACTCCTACGTCCAAATTTACTTTTATGTTTTTTTCTGAAACTTGGAAGATAATTCAGGTCAAAAAAGACACTAAAATAGTAGATCACGTCTTTGACCCAAATACAAAATCAAACATACACACGAATAAAAAAAATGTTTCCGCTTGTTTAAACTACTGATTCAAGAAGAGCTGAATTAACACAATTCTTGAGTTTTTTTGGGGGGGAACTTACTTGTTTTATGTTCAATCCACTTAAATTAGTAAAAACAATAACAGTAAGCTAGCTTAATCGACTTGTGTTGCATCGAAAAGTCAGCATTATTTACAGATGATCTCTTCTAAATGTTGCTTATTAGTTACCAGGGAGCTATCCAAATCACTATATTGAATTATTAATCTAAACACCTCTGTAAGAGAATTACCACAAGCACAAGAGACTGATATTGGACAGGAAGAATCAGGATGCCAAAGTAGATCTACATATTCCAGAAAGTGTAATACGGAGGAAATGAATGTCTCCAAAACCATGATAGTAATAATATCTGCAAAAGTAAAAGCTTCAACGAGTATAAACAGAGCTATGAGTCACTTTGGTACACCTACTTCTGACTCTCTGTGATTCAGTGCTATTCAAAACTCAATGCCAAACAATCAGCGTTTCGCGGCCCATACGTTAGCTATTTTTAATGCAACTTCTCATGGCCACGGCGCATATAACTTGCACTTTCGTTTTAAGAAAGCGATGTGTGGGTGACTGACTGGTGAAAGTGTTACTTAATCAAAAGGGGCTTAAATGAAACCGTTGTTTTTTTTTTATATTTAATGAGCACAAAAGTGTCTGAGACGTGATTGAAAGAATCATGCTGGTTTCATTTCTTTGTCTAGAGGAGACCAGGGCTACTTTGTATTCCAGTGATTGTTTTTTTTTTTTTTTTTTTTGGATTGAGTTTATATTTTTAAGTTCATTTCAGTAGAGAAACCAACACTCTCCTACACAGTCATACACACTGATTTCTACTGTTCCTCTCTAATGAAAATGTTCATTAAATACATACTGACCCTTCACACACAGGGATACAAATTGAGAACATGACATATATATATATTATAGGTGGGCATAGATGAATTTTTTTTTATCTAGATTAATCTAGATTAAAATGGCTCATTTGAATTCTGCCGAAGGCATTCAGAATATGTGTGCTACCCAAATAATAAGTCTTTGAGAACGGGTTTCTCAAGCCAGGTGCGCATTAGACCAGGGGCTCATCTCCTGTTTCCAAAATGCATCACAAACTGCTTAAGAAACTGTTCTACTATGATAATTGGTGATGAAAATAAATGATGTTCAATAAGATGTACTTGTGTTTACTAACTGTTTATTCAGTTAAACATGAATGTTGAACTGTAGGCCTACATAAGCTCCAAACAGTGATTTTATACTTGCTTTTGATGTATGTACATACAGAAAATGCTGCTTCGCAAAGGCAAGTTCACAGAGCCCTGACGGTGTCAAACATTGAGTATGTTTACATGGGCAACAATACTTTAATACGATTTTAATATGATTAAAACAATACTCTGATTAAGAGTCACCATGTAAACAGCGATTTTAGATTACTTAATGCGACTAAAGTCATAACTGAACTAAACAGAAATGGAATTGAGACGTGGAGTATGCAGATATTAGTGGCAATACTGACAAACTATTCCCGTCATGTAGGACTTTCCGCCATATTTTCCGACAAGATCCACACAGGCGGCTGTCAGTAAAGGACCGCACAGACACACAGACGCACACACACAGTCAGGCATCCTGCTGATTTGATTCAGAAGGGCACTTCTTTTCCAGACGGCTCACCGGTCAGGTATACATCCGCGGTAAACTATCAAGGTGAAAGTCATCATAGCTTGCGTAGAAAAGACCCAGCTCTCACCCAACTTTGAGAATAGATTAACGGCGATATTTTTTTATTGCGCGATAAGAGTCTCGCGTTAACGCAGCACGTTAACGCTGATAACGGCCCACCACTAATATATATATGAAATGAAATGGTAAAGTGACGTCTCCACCTGAACAATGTTTGGAGTGAAACCTGAATAATATAGTGGCAATTTCGGAATACCTGGTAGAGATATAATAATAATAATAATTATTATAATTATAATAATTGCAGACCCACACACACATACAGAAAAAGAGATTTCTCAATTACAAACACTGCAGCGGTCCTACAAATGGACAAAAAACATTATCAAAGGAGCAATAGAAAGTCATTCTTTTCGGCTTAGTCCCTTTATTAATCTGGGGTCGCCACAGTGGAATGAACCGCCAACTTATCCAGCATATGTTTTTTACGCAGTGGATGCCCTTCCAGCCGCAACCCATCACTGGGAAACACCATACACTCTCATGCATTTACACACATTCATTCATTCATTTTCTTTTCGGCTTAGTCCCTTTATTAATCCGCGGTCAGATAATCCAGCACTTATCGGATTATAAATTTATCCAGCACATGTTTTTATGCAGCGGATGCCCTTCCAGCTGCAACCCATCTCTGGGAAACATCCATACACACTCATTCACACTCATACACTACGGACAATTTAGCCTACCCAATTCACCTGTACCGCATGTCTTTGGAATGTGGGGGAAACCGGAGCATCTGGAGGAAACCCACGCGAACACGGGGAGAACATGCAAACTCCACACAGAAATGCCAACTGACCCAGCCAAGGCTTGAACCAGCGACCTTCTTGCTGTGAGGCGACAATGCTAACCACTGAGCCACCATGCCATCCCCATATATTGCAGAAAAACAAAATATCGCAATATCAATTTATTCCAGCCCTATCAAAGCATATTTACAAAATAAAATAGGCCTACATCTGGCACTAACAGGTATTTATAATATTTTTCATCAATCAGCATCCATGTGTGATTTGAATAAATCATCAAATAAAGCAACAAAAAACACCAATGAAAATTGGGTTGACAGAGAGTGTAAAAGCCTTGAAACAACAGTTCGAAACCTTTTCAATCAAAAACACAGAGACCAACAAGGCATGTGGCATTGATGGGGTGTTAAATGAAGTAATAAAATACACCAGTCACAAATTCAAGACCACAATAGTCAAATTATTCAATATTGTTATGAATGCAGGTTATTTTCCAGACACATGGAGTCTCCAATCTTTAAACAAGAAGGACAAATTCAATCCAAACAACCACAGCCATATGTGTTAACAGCAACCGGGGGGAAATATTCTGTTCCATTATTAATGTTAGACTGGAGAACTTTCTTAAAATTCTGCAGAAAAGTTGGTTTCCTGCCTAAACGCAGAACATCGAACCACATTTACATCCTCCATTGATAAGCATGTATACCAGAATAAAAACAAATACTGCAAGCTTTATTGACTTTGAGAAGGCCTTTGAGTCAATCTGGTACAGAGGGAATATATTTGATTTTAATAGCAACATGTATAAAAATAACTGGTGTGCTGTAAAAACAAGAGACAAACGAACTGAATTATTCTCTCGCAAATGTGGAGTCATACAGGGTTGTCCATTGGGCACCACTTTATTTATCATTTACATAAATGAATTAGGCAAATTTTGATCACCTTACTGAATCTGAGATTAAATGTCTCCTCACCGCTGATGATTTAGTCGTTCGGTCTAAAACTAAAAAAGGACTCCAGGAGCTCATCGACATTGTGGACTCATCCAACCAAACATGGGCTCTGAAAACCAACCTTAAAAAATCTAAAATAATGACCATTTAAAATAGATCAAGGTGTATAAGAGAAATAAATATACAATCAGAACAAGAGAGCAGGTCCAACACACCAATGAGTACAACTATGTGGGTGTTTAAATAAGCTGAACTGGAAGATTTAATCTGGCTGTAAATGAACTAAAGGCAAGAGCACTAAGAGTCTTTGATATGGTTAAACATTCCTATGGTTAACCACTTCTGATATGGCTATACTGTAAATACTAAAAGCTAGGGATGTCCAGATCCGATCACGTGAACGGAAATTGGGCCCGATCACACGGTTTCAGACTCGATCGGAATCGGATGTTACCTCCCGATCAGGACTCGTATGTATATGTATCTATCTATATATATTCTCATAATTTTTTAACCGATCTAGTTATGTGGTGGCACAGAGTTAGACTTCTTTCTTGACTTCACACAGAAACAGCAACGCGTGCGGCATGACATCATTTTGTTGCAGAGACGCTATCGGTTAAATACTGGCAAAGTAGAACATGAAAGCAGCTTGAAGCAGAAAGCACGAGTATGTTGGCAGTCTGGAGGTATTATAAAGTTATTGACGACATCATTTATATTAGATTTTTTTATATTTAATGTTACACTAAAGTCCAAAAGGGAAGAATTAATATTGTCTATTACTTGAACAAGCTACCTCACAGAAGTGCTCTGTCTGTTAACAGAGTTGTTGAATGTTAAAATAAGGTGAATAAAAAAATTTAAAAAAGGGAACGATCTGTTTCTTTGCTCTTCTTTATTCTTTTTTTATGCAGTATAGAAGTATCGGATCGAGTTTCGGTATCGGTAGATACTCAAAATCAAATGACTCTGACTTGAGGGCAAAAAATCGTGGTCGAGGTCGAACCAGCAACCTTCTTGCTTTGAGGTAACAGCGCTACCCACTGCGCCACCACGTTGCCCAAGTTTGAACCAAAGCTCAATTATATTTTGAGGGGAAAAATGCTGAAACATATTACTGTCATTTTTAAAAGTTAGTTCAAAGTCGGGCTGGGCGATTGGTATTTATTGACCGTACACCATTGTCAATGACGATTAAAAAAAGATTTGGTATGTAGTTTTAGTATGAAGCGCTATAGTTTTATTAAAATGTGGTTCCTGACAACGCGCCTTAAAAGCAATGTCAATAAGCTTAAGTTGACATTTCCAATGGAGGTGCGCGATTTGCACTGCACACATGGCACTGCACACATTTTCCAGGTGCACCCAGTTGAAAACATCGGAACTTTTCCAAATACCGCAAGCACACCCCAACTCATGTAAGTAGATCTAACCAATCTGCTTCACACTTAGTATTGAATATACACATTTCAGTAATAATGGTAGACTAATTACCTTAAACAAACACAGCACACTCAAACACTGCTTTTAACTTTTCTCCATAAACTTGCGCCGCAGCAATGGTTTGTCAGGGCAGCGCGAGCGCAAACTGCATTGAAAATGGTGAAGGAAACCACACGCTTGCACTTCTCACTTCAGGTCAGAATAACAACACATGCTAAAATGAGTGCCGTGTAGCAGCAGTGAGGTGATTGTAAATAAAAAAGGGTGTCAGGATGTCGCCAGAGTGGCTTTTTGGTTTCTTTTCTTGTGCATCCCAGCCTTCAGCACCCCATCTGAAAGATTATTTAGCATAGGGGTATATAGTCATCCAACTTAACAATTTTTAATGTTGCAGTATGTATTTAAATAATGATGGTTAATTCCTTTACTTAAAAGCTCAGATTTGATTATGATAATGTGTTTTGTTTAGAGACTGAGGTTTACCGTATCGTTATTTTTGACATCTTAAAGTTTGCTTTGATTGTTCAGCATTGCACACACTTTGAAACATTTTCTTTAACACTTATGAACATGATATTGTTATATATATATATATATATATATATATATATATATATATATATATATATATATATATATATATATATATATATATATATATATATATATATATTTTTTTTTTTTTTTTTTTTTTTTTTTTTTTTTTTTTTTTGCAATATTGCGCAGCCCTGGTTGAAAGTTATATTTTTTAGTGTAAAGCTGAATTAGGTCAATACCCTTTACTGATCAGCATCCAAAAAAAAAAGCTGTGAATTTTTACAAGCATCTGAAATGCAGTGATGCGAGCTCATATCAGGCTGAAATGCTGCGCTGTCAGAAACAGCGGATACACAGGAGCGCACTGTTCAACTACTGCTGAAACTCAACCAGCACAACACAATCAGGCCCAAACACACATCATACAGGCACACAAACACAACTACATCCCCTACTGGAAAGATGCCATCAAATCACAGAAGAAAACTCAACTATCTACACAATTGGGGACTGATTAAATACCTGAGCAGTGTTAAAGAGGCTAAAATAAGACAGAAATGAAGATAGAGGGAGAGAAAGAGATAGAGAGAGACTGTGCTCATTGTACTCTTAGAGATCATTGAAAACCAAGAACATTTCCTGCCACACTGTGAACATTACCACACATACTTCTCACATACTTTTCCAATTTCCAGATAATTACACCCCATTTTATATATCTAACAAATACAGAAAAATGAAGCATGACCTGGGAGAAAATATCAGTCTGATATAACAGCAGCAAAATATGTATAAGCCTGTCAAAAGTGGACAAAACCAATCAGAAACATTATAACAAACCATCTAAATGAATGTTCAGTTGTATATTTTATCTTTAAATACTTTAACTTTATTTATTAATAATCATATTAGTCTTTTTTTCTTCATTTGTATTTTTATGGACAAATATACACTTATACTGTTTTATTAATTGTTTATGTAATCTGCAATGCTTTGACAAAACTTGACAAGTCATGACAATATTTCATTCATTCATTTCCTTCGGCTTAATGCCTTTATTTATTAGGGGTCGCCACAGCAGAATGAGCCGCCAAATCATCCAGCATATGTTTTACACAGCGGATGCCCTTCCAGCTGCAACCCAGTACTGGGAAACATCCATTCACACACTCATTCACACTCATGCAACGGCCAATTTAGTTTATTCAATTCACCAATAGCGCAGGTCTTGGACTGTGGGGAAACCGGAGCACCCGGAGGAAACCCACACGAACACAGGGAGAACATGCATGCCAATAATGCTCATTTACATTAAAATGAGTTGAACTGAGAGTAAGTTTTTATTAACATTTTATTTCATATTTTTCCCTAACTATTAGTGAAATTCATTGGGGTTTTGCACCGTGATCTTAAGTTATTTTGTTAAACTAGTTCCAGATTTGGCTTCGGTACCGACTAATCTAATGTATACACATCTTGTTATATAGCATCCTATAGAAAGTATCCATTTGAGAGGGATAAACACTTTGGCTTAGTCCCTGAGTTAATAGGGTTCGCCACAGTGGAATGAACCGCCAATTACTATGCAATTGTTTTATGAACCAGATTCCCTTCCAGACGCAACCCAGAATTAAGAGTACACTAATTCATGAAACCTTGCACTGATGGGAAAAAAAACACTCTCTCATTTACACCATACCTGTCAACACTCCCGTTTTTTTCCCAGGATTCTCTCGTATTTCACAATTGTATCCTGCTATCCTTACATAACCTCTTAAGACCCAATGTGTTTTTTTTACATGCATTTTTTATTTCTCTTTGCTATTTGGGCTTATTGGAACCTAATTAGAATAAAAATATAGGTATCATCTTTTGATATGATGTACTTTTAGAGAAAAATTATGTACATATATGTGGACTCGTGGTCCGAATTTACATAAAACACTTTTTACTGACTGTTTTTAATGCATATATAACATATAATTTTTTTTTTTTAACTTGCTTTGACTATCAGAGAGTAAAAACAATTTTTTTTCCCATTTTGGACAGTTAAAAATGGGGTTTGGGACATTTCATGTGCTGCAAAACAGTTGCAGGATGACACTGTATGTCTGTGACAAAACATAAAACATTCAAAGTATTTTAAATAGCCACTTAAAAGCTAAAATGTTCTGTCCACGTATGTGGTCACTAAGCCCTAGGAGGTTAAAGGTATTTTCCCGTATTTCTCCTGTATTTTCAATCCTTCTATGAAGGGTGGCTATAAACATTAAAGGGTCACGAAACCCCCTGTCTCAGCAGGGTGTTTCACAACTCTGTTTTGAAAAAAGTCAGGAAAGTTGGGCGTGTCCAGCTCTGGGAGTGTGGGAGTGTCGGGGGAGGGAAAGAGGATAAGATTTTGCATAGAAGGGACGCGCTAAGTTTGACAGGAAAAACAAACACACAGAGGCTGATTTGTTACGGCGAATAAGAGAAAAAAATCCTCCGCATTTCTTCTGTAACTTATGTACTCGGTAGGTAGCGTCAGAAAGCCGTGTGTGTATAGACTATCCTGTCACAAAATGCGGCGAAAATCCTGCACGACGGAAATATGTTGTGTTTACATGTTTACACTCGGAGAGCAGCATTTAAACAAAGGGCACTGCACTGCAAACACTTACCAAATCTGTAGACAGACAATCAAACTGGAGCTGTGTCTTTTTATTAAAAGTAGACGAGCGGCATCGATCCGGATTTCACTATTTCCATATGAGAAAAAGCTCTCGGGTAAAAATGTTCCTTACAAACGCGTTTCTGTCGCGTGTCGCGTGCACTGTAATCCACACGTGAGTCCAGCTGCTCTCTCATAAAAGGAAAATGAAAACAAAACCTTCGTTGCAACACACTAATAACACCTACGACTCTTGTCTTGAAATTCTTGTACTTTCACTTGTTTTGGCAACACAACGTGGCGTCTCTCTGCCGTCTGAACGGTGTAAACTGGTAAACAGTCTCCGGAGCTATCATGCATATTAATGAAGTTTCGCGTCATACACAATAGAGCGCGCTGATTGGTTTTGAAGCACGTCTTCTCATGAATTAATACTGCGCACTCAGATACGTCAGAACGCCCTAGAAAAGACAGACAGCCACTGTACTGCTGGATTACACCTAAGTATCTCATGGCCGTGACGTAGCTTCAAAAATTCGTTTCAAACCGGAAGAACGAATTTGCTCAAAATAACGCAAAAACAATCAATTTTCACTTTTTAGTGCATATATGTGTCCTAATAGTGTTTATAGCAGCGTGGGACACATATATGACTGTCAACAGCTCAAAAAATGTGTTTTGGTGTTTCGTGACCCATTAAAGAGCCGGTCCTCCCTATACGCAACCCATACCACTTAACCACCAGGGGACGCCCTTTGCTCTTAAATGTGAATTTGTTCTGTACATTCGTTTATTTAGGCATGAAAACTCTTTGAAATAAATATAAAAATGGCGAGATTCCCTTTCTTTCCAAAACAGGCGCTATTGTCCCTCCTATGCAATCCTCAAAACAGTCAGTTCATGTAGCGGCGCGTGACTGTCAGACGCGCTCCACATTGATACATAGACGCTGTTTCCAAAATAAATCTGTACACGCGATTTGAAGCAGAGCGAAAGTGGACACTCTGGGTTTTAGGTGCATGTTTGAACTGACATATACACATAATAATAATAATAATAATAATAATAATGGGCGACGTGGTGGCACAGTAGGTAGTGCTGTCGCCTCACAGCAAGAAGGTCGCTGGTTCGAGCCTCAGCTGGGTTAGTTGGCATTTCTGTGTGGAGTTTGCATGTTCTCCCCGTGTTTGCGTGGGTTTCCTCCGGGTGCTCTGGTTTCCCCCACAGTCCAAATACATGCGGTACTGGTGAATTGGGTAGGCTAAAATTGTCCATATGTATGAGTGTGAATGAGTGTGTATGAATGTTTCCCAGAGATGGGTTGCAGCTAGAAGGG